>CM076579.1:273921396-274348644 GCA_034641835.2 Pinus albicaulis | reverse complement strand
CAACAAAGAACTTCTCACTCAGCAGTCCCTGCATCCATGCTGGTTGTGGGAGGCCTTGCTTCAGAAAGTTTTATCCCTTGCCTGAAAATGCTAGAGGGCTAAAATTTGCTATGAAAAACTAAGATCTCGGACCTTAGTTTTATAGGGAGCTTAGATTTTTGTAGGGAGCTCAGATTGCCATGTTGCCCCTAATTTTCTCTCTTATTTTGTCAATCTTCTTATTATTTGATTTGGATTATCATCCAGTACATTTGGAATATCATCAGGCAGATGGTCCCCTGCTTTTAGAGCTTTTGATATTTACAGTCCACAAGCTCTTCATGTTGCATGATCAAGTACTACCATTGTTTGATGTTATTTTCAAAATGTATATGTTTATAATATTCCTCTTGTATATAATCGCTCTCATTTAAAACACATTGATGAAATTGCCTTTTGCGATTCCCTTTTTTTACTTTATAAATTTGATTGCAGTGACTTCAACAGCCACAGATCGAAGCAAAGACTTGAGTGTGGCCTCACGCAAGAGTAACTTCTATGGTAATACCTTTAACGCAAATAGTAAACATGAAACAATGACCTTTACCATGTTCGGGCTCAGCAAAAGACCCGATTTGTAAAGCCTCTTCTAGCTGAATTCCAACCTCTTTGTGTAGTTGCAAAAAACCTGATTTGTATGGCCAAATGCTGGAGAAATCGATTACACAGGCGAATTGAACAGAACAAACCTGGCGGCGTGGATGCATAACAAACATCACACAACAAATCCAAATGGAGCGCGAAATAATTCGAGGATTCAAATTTTAAAAAAACAACACTCGAACGGGGCTCCATTTCGTAGAAGAGTAGACTGCTCCAATCATATATGTCAACAACTAATTAAGCGAAAACTTTGAAAACTAGACAGTTGTCCATCCCATTACTTCGCAAATAAGGAGGTTGTTGATCCCGTTCACCGTGAGACCACCTAACCTAATAACGACAATGCAGCATGCAGTCTCTGTCCACAATCATATTATTTTAGGAAAAAACAACCACTAAAGAAAAAGCAGGGAAAAAGCAGTCACTAAAGAAGAAGTTATTTTAATGTTCACAAGGCTAAAGATAACCTATGGCACATACTATTTGGATCTTGTATTCTGTCTTTTTACTTTGAAGTTTCACAATAAACTCTCTTGGCTTGTCGACAAATCCCTTACTGAATAGAATATAGTAAGAGTTAGCCGCCCTCATGTCTTTGAAGACCTCACATTCTAAAATGAAATGCTTTTATGTTTCCACTTTTCGAAATGCTTTTATGTTTCCACTTTTCTTAAGGAGCGAAAAAATACATACTCGTTCCTTCCACACTTCTTTTTTCATTTTAAAGCATCCTTATTCACAACAGAATTGATGCTAATTAATCCTTAATTAAAGGATAATAATTTTAGCTTTCCAAAAAATACTAGCCTCTAAAGAAAAAGCAATCGCTCCACCTTCCAACGGTCATCCGATTTTTGCCATAAAAAGTGTAGGATTCAATCAATGTTTCGATTATCCCATAACTATTTATATCATTTTTACAAAGTTTCCATTAATTTTTCTTTTGGAATTGCAGTTTTTGTTCATTTCTTGGGTTGTCTACGTATGGCATCGATTTTACTTTATTTATTTTTCTTACATTCATATTCTTCTCCTGAAACAATTCTTCTTTCAATCATTTTCTTAGTAGGTTGTTTTGCAGAACATTTATATATTTTTGCGGTGCATGGTTTTTATTTACTTTTTATTATTTCCATTGTTTTATTTCCATTTGAAGCTTGGAGTAGATTGCTTTCCAACTTTTAAAATTAAAATAAATCTTGATGTCATTATTATGAATAGCAAATAAATACGCCGAAGTCGTTCTCTCTGCAAGCTTTCGCTGCAGCAGCTAATCAATGAACTTAAATTTCCTCGTCCTCAGTCAAATCGTTTTTTTACCACGTTGCAAGTGTTTGTCACAACGTCGCTTCATGTAGGAGTGTGAAAGGTTTATGTGTTTCTAGGCGCAGTGCCATCTCCTTCCACTTTCGGTAACCGGGTAGAGCTTCTGATCTAAGCGCTCACAAGCCAGAAAATGGATATTACCATTACAGCGCGGGAAAGGCATTTGGAAAAAATAAAGATTACGGTACTAGTTTCCCACACAAGCGGCTCGATGCCCACGGATCCGCTATTCCAGAACCCATTCTCTCTTAATGACAGCCTTCTGAATGCATTCCCCATCTTCAAAAACAAGTAGAAAACAAATAGGTTGAGAATTGGGAAGGTTGTGGTCAACTTTGATGAAATTTTGTGAGTTTGATGCATTTATGGTTGCTCATGGAGATCTCAACCGGTTGATTTCTGCTCGGAGGGTTGAAGTGAGAGCCCTCCGCTTTCGCATAAATATTCAACTCACGCCATGGCCATATATAATTTTACATCAAACGATCTGAAACCATTAGTATGGTTCGAAATTTGTATGCCTTAGAGCTATGTTTTCTATTAAATACAGCAGATATCCAATTTAATCTGGTAAAGGCTCCGGAATCGACCCTTAGTTCGTTAATCAACGCTTTTGAGTATTACACCCTAGTTGATTTGCAACGAGCAACCTATTTACAAGATAGTAAGTTCCCTCATAAAACTTCTCACACTAAAATTTGCTGAAATTATCGTTGAATGTCTCACCAAGTCGGATTTCTTATATTGCAGTTAAAGCTTTCCAGGGAATCAAAAGGAGTTTTAACATAAAAGATTGGATTTCCGACCCTTGGTATATGATCCAGTGGAAAGGCGTTGACTGTGATAGGAGCTCTCCCCATAATAATTTCGCAAATGTAAGCCTAATTGTTTGATTTGTTTACAGTCCAAATTGTAAAATTGAGACTCAGTGGATTGTAAGAATTCAACATAATCGTCCCGTTTCCAGCGATTTGTCCGGAAGAAATATTATAGGTTCGGTGCTTAAATATCTTGAACAGTTGACAGCTTTAATGGCTTTTCGAAAAAAATCCTCCAAGTAGATTACAAGAAGTGAAAAGGCGATTATAAAATTTATTCTGCTCATTCTGATTGAGAACATAGACATGATTAGTTTTGTAGTAAATTAGTTATATAGTTGAAAATTTTGGGTTAAAGTAAACAGAGGTACGGAAGAATATTATTATTAAAAATTATTAACAATACTCAAAATCGGCTTATAATCTGCTAAAGCTACACTCAATTCAATCTGGAAGAGGATAAATCAAATCTGCAACTCCGTTCATCTGATCTGATCGATGTGGAAGAGCATTGATAACGTTCATTTCACAAGAGGAGAAATGATATACATGTATATAGGGGAGAGATGTCTAATGTTGTGTAGGGATAGTAATGGTTATAGTATTGGTCCCACCAACCCACCAGAAATTGACTAATGTGTGCAACCAATAATTTAAAAAAAACAAATAATTTTAAGTCCAAATATGTTGTATATCCCAACTGCATATCCATACATGCACATAATAAAAGTTAATGTATGTCAGTCATAATTGTTGTGTTATTCAACATTTAAACCCACTGTGTTCAATAAATGACACCCACTCAATAACAACATTTAAATCCACTGTGTACAATAAATGACATTCACCCAATAATATCAATAAATGACATTCAACTCATTCTATTTCCCATTAAAATATATCAAGGCACATGGATCAACAAAAACAAATTCCCATCCATTGGATCACATTAAATTCAATCCTCATCACATATGCAAAATGAAGTCATTGCAATCCATGTCCATCATTGTCACCAATTAAATTCAACTGCAAAAAACTATAAAATAAGTTCAACCATTGCTAAAGTTGTTGTTTCACATTCAAACTATTCACCATCCCTTGAGACAAACCAACACAGAACACACCCCAAAACACATTCAAACTATTCACCATCCCTTGAGACAAACCAACACAGAACACACCCCAAAACATTTCACACTATATTTAGGTTAGTTTTTTCAATTACAAGCACAATTTTCTTTCACTTTTATTTTAATTTATGAGTCTTTATGTCAGTTTTCTTACACCTTTATTTTCATTTCTGAGTCTTTATTTCAGTTTTCTTATTTTAATTTCTAAGTCTTTATTTAAGTTTTCTTAGAGTTTAATTTTCATGAAAATATATATATATTTTCTATTTTCCTATGTTCTAAATGAAATAGGACAGAACCATAATGCAAAGTATTGTCTAGTATGGCTAGCTACAGATGAAAAAGAACATAACTCGTTTATATTTGAACACCAATTCATCCCAATGCCTAGGCAAGTTTCAATGTTTTAAAGAGAGTGTGCATGTTAAATTTCCCCAAAAAATAATTGCAAACAATCAAAACTCATTTATAGTTGAACACCAATTCATCCCAATGCCTAAGAAAGTTTCAATGTTTTAAAGAGAGTGTGTATGTTAATTTTCCCCAAAACAGAATTTCAAACAATCTCTACTCTTGTAGGGGCTTATCCTTATATGAATACTTTGGGTGGCCTTCCAAAATTTCATGGCATAATTCTGAACCACAACAAGTATGAATACCACCCAGGAGTTATCACATCTCACTTTTTCCTCAATGCAGCTTCAACGATTTCTCATGTGGCATCCTTTTTTCTCGCCATGGGGAACCACCATGGTAGTTTTCCCTAAAAGTGGTCAAAAGAATCTAAATTATCCTTCCCCACAATGATAACTCGGTGCAGTTAAAGATGGGAGATTAAACAATTCACAACATAACATTGATTTTGTTGGAGGCATGCTACATTGAACAAACACGTCATCCAACTATGCGACCAAGACCTTTAACTTCTAGGCTTCCATCAAAGATAAGCCCAAGACCTTTACCTTCTAGGCTTCTATCAAAGGTAAGCCCAATGAGAACCTGATGGCACAGATTGAATAACACAAAATATAACGTCGAATTTGTTGGAAACCTGCTAGACTGAACAAATGTGTCCTTCGATTAAGTGAAGAATACATTTACCTTTTAGGCTTCTAGAAGACTAGTGAGGACCTTAGGCCTTACTTTAAAGGAAGAGTTGAGAAACTCACTTAACTTTGGTAAGACCAATGAGGACCTTAAGCCTTAATTTTAAGGAAGATTTGAGGAAGCTCAACTCACAAAACTTACAAGGCCATGACTATTGCTTCAGGTAAGACCTTTCAAGAGATAACAAAACATATAGGGCCTTCACTATAGCTTCAAGTTAGACCTCCCAAGACCTAAGACCTCATTTTTTTCTTAAGTAAGACCTCTCAAGACCTTCATCTATGTTTAGACATAAGACCTTTTATTGGTCCATAAATTCTTGTCTTTCCAAAGCACTATAAAATATGAGAGTGCTTTGTAAGAGACATTAGAGATTAGTGGTGTAATATTGCTCTTACTAACCATTCTATGGATGTTAATTCAGACTGTATAAAACCAGGAGACACAACTGTAATTGTTACAGATTTACTGATAAGCTCAACCCTAAGTGTCTCGAAGAAATTCAATAGTGCTCCTTTGGCTCCTTGTAAACAAGAGGCTATAAATAAAATCATGCTTCGTATTATTATTACTATAGGTTTTTGTATATGGAAAAGGATGAAGAGATGATGAGAGGCATACACTGTAAACTATTATAAATGGGAAGGGAATAAATGCACTCATGGAACTAGTGACCATTATTTGACCCCTTCTGCGCTGAAGGTGTTCAAGAGAAAAATGGGTTGTGTTGACATGTCTCAATAAATCCAAATTGCCATGTCTTCCCAATCCAAACTTAGGAATCCAATCCTTGTCGCAATTTTTTACTCCTCCAATTTCTTTAATCCATTGAAGACAGGTCAAGAAAGACCTGCTAAAAGAACTCTCTCAATGAAAACTATTGCATCTAGATTTATTCTGTATCCACATTGACCCAAATATGAGTGGCCTTGTTTAATAGGGAAAATATCTGTTCTGATGTAATTTGTTTTAGTCAAGTCTTCAAGGAATCCCTTTTATAGACCAAAGGAGGAAACAATACTAGCTTTTATAAAGAATATGTATAGACCAAAGGAGGAAACATTACTAGCTTTTATAAAGAATATTTATAGACCAAATGAGGAAACAATAATAGCTTTTAGAAACAAGTTATCAAAACAATCATTGTATTTTATATGTAAATTTTTTTTATCAAAACAATAATCACTGATATATTTGAAGACATACAACTAATTATATTTGTAGATTTGTTTTTTTAAGGATAATGTCAAAAATTCATATGTATGAAAATCTCTTGAGCTACTACTAACATACATGTTGATAATTCTTGTAATAAAGAAGAGATACGTTTGGCTTGTATGAAAGCACATCTTTTAATTATTCTTAACTAAATGCATGCAATAATTCTGCATGCAGTTTCATTTATGGCAAGAGTTAGTTTTGTAGCTCATACAAGCAGAAGTGGAAGAAGAGTGACCAGGGATGCCCAGCTGCGATGCACTTCATCAGATGAGGAAAGGACAACTAATGTGAATGTTAACAATGCTCCAAATAATGTTGTTGAGGATGACCATGTGGCTGAAGCTAATGTTGTCACACCATCACTCAGAGAGCCACCGTCAACCAGAGTCCAAGGGGAAATTTCAACTAAAAATATCAGCGCTATAAGAAGTTGGAAAAAAGAAGAAATGTTGGTTGCAATTAACGACATAGATTTTAATGGATATTCAGTTTGGGCATCTGAAAAGAAACATGGTATTCCTTCCTCATCAATACAGTATTGGATAAATGGGCTCACTCATACCAAACGTAGAGGGCCTTTTACAGTTATGACTAAAGAGGAGGAGGCCGAGGTGGTTGAGTGGTGTAAAGAAATGTCCCAATTGGGACATGGGCTAGATTTGATACAACTCAAATACATAGTTACTCAAATCTATCAAGGGAGGCCAAACCCATTCAAAGATGGATTTCCTGGTAAATCATGTTGGTTTGGGTTTAAAAAAAGGTATCTAGACCTTGTATTGCATACAGTTGAGGGCCTTGACAGAGACAAAGCATTAAATTTGTGCTCTGCAGTTGTATGTAAGTTCTATGACACTCTTTCTAGTGCATATGATAAACATTCTTATGGTGTAGACCATATATGGAACTGTGATGAAACATGTTTACAGGTGGGAAGGAATTGTGGCATGCGGGTAATTTCCAAGAGAGGGAGCCGAAATGTGCTAAAGATTTTTCCTAAGATAAGGGAGTGTATAACCATTTTATGTTGTTTCAATGTAATTGGTGCTTCAATCCCAAGATTTTATCTATTCAAAGGTAAAAATCAGTTGAAAAATGATATACAAAAATGTGAGCCACGTGCATGCATGGCTGCACATCCCCATGCATGGATGACTAAAGAAATTTTTTTAAATTGGCTTTGCCACTTTGTTGCATGTGTGCCAGGTGGTGCCTCACCTAATAGCAGAAACCTATTGATATTAGATGGCCATGGAAGCCACATGGCTGTACAAACAATTAAGGAAGCAAAAAATTTGTGCATTGACCTTTTAACATTACCCACTCATACCACTCACATATTGCAACCCCTTGATGTTAGTGTGTTTGGTCCTTTCAAGAACTATTTCAGGTCAGAGTGTGCTTCATGGATGGCAAATAATCTCGGGGTTGAGGTGAAAAGGTTCGAGCTAACAGAGCTTGCAAGTAAAGCTTTTAAAACGGCTCTAACACCATCAAATATCAAGGCTGGATTTAGGAGGATAAGAATCTGGCCACTGAATTATGATGCTCTTATGCATGATTTTTTTCCACAGAAAAAAATCGAACCATTTATTAATATAGAAAGTTACATATTATATGCAAAAAGCATTCCAAAGAAACTGTGTTTCCCCTTTATACAGAGAGAGGCGAAGTTGCAGCTGAGGTAAATAGTGTGTACGTATTCACCATGCAGCCTAGTCAAGCAAAGAGAGAGTCCTCCTCATCATTTTCCACCTCCCGGACTTCATTTTAAGGAAAAAACCCCGAAACAGAGGGAGGAAAAGACAAAGATCTTTTGAAGTTTAAAACTCCAAAAAACCAAAACCGGGTAGTGGACACTGTTCCGATTTTCTGTATGAACCTTCACATAAAAAAGATGTTCGAACGCCTGAGCCTCCTCTGAGAGGAAAACAACCCAGGGTCAAAATAAGTTTTACTGTTTGATTCCAACTATTAAAAATGTTCAGCATATATATACAACAAAAAAACACAAAGGAGAATAAACCAGATTCTTTAGGCAAAAACAGGTTGTTCGATTCCTCGAACCAACCCGTTCTCTAGTTCAACAGCTATCCTTAGCCCCATATCTTGCTCAACGCCTTCTTTAGAAAGGTGGTCTGCGACTTGGCTCCATTCCCTGTAAATGTGGCAAATATATATCTCATTAAAAAAACCTTTTAGATGGGATATCTCATTAAGTAAAGGAAGCAAAATATAGTTATGGAAATGTTGGGACCCATTGAACCACTTCACAATATTCAAAGAGTCCCCGAAGATCTGAGCCTCACGCAGGTTCATGAAAGAAAGCCAGCATAAGAGATAGTGTAGAGCTTTTAGTTCTGCAAAATTGTTTGTCCCTTGGCCCAAGCCTATTGAGGCTTTAAGAATTTTTTTGGATGGGAGATGAATAACCAACCCTTCTCCACACCTACTGTGTGGATCTGAGGCCCCATCAAAGTATGCCCACAGAATATCCCCTCTGATAATTTCTTGTTGAATTACACGGGCTTGCTGAGGAATGGATGGAATTGGAATGTGATCATAGATAGATACGCCTTCCGCCACCAGCTTACAGATCGGAAAATGAGAATATTTGAAGATAACATGGTTCCTAGCTATCCAAGTTCCCCAAGCAATCAGCAAGGGAATTGTGTGCACTCTGTCATTTGGGGCTTCCTTCCACCACCTTTGCCAAGCTTCCATCACCTCCTTTCCCTCCCACCTCTGGGGAATATTCAGCAATCTCAAGGTTTCATTCCAGAGACTGATATTGTAAGGGCATGTGAGGAACACATGTTGCACCGATTCCAAACTATCTCTGCATAGTGAGCACCACCCAGGACCTATCTTTCCCCTGCGTTGCAAGAAATCCCAGGTAGGGACTTTTTTTCTGGAGAATGCACTAGAAAAACAATCTCGACTTTGTTGGTCCTTTCAGCTTCCATAATGGTTTGAACCACCAATCTGGCTCCCCCCAATTATTTTGAGACATAAGCCAATTATAACCAAACTTCGGGGAGTAGTTCCCAGACGGGGAGTGAACCCATCTAAGATCATCTCTTTTCTCCTGAATTCTGATGTTTTGAACTCTGTAGGTCCAATATAAAACTTCCCCACTCACCCAACCATCTTTCCTCCAGCTACAGAAGCTCCCCTTTCAACCATTCTTGTCGCCAAATAGATGAGTTTTCATGATTTTCTATATGGTTAAGGGTAATCAAACCTCTGTTATTCAAAAACTCAATTAGTTCTCTTCATAGCGCATATCTCTCAGAACAACCCACCCAAGGGTCTCGGCCCAACCTAACCCGAGTGCCATCCCCCACATGCCAAGCCAATCCCTGCTCTATGACCTTAACAGAAGAAATGGCTACCTTCCATACAACTGAGGAGTTTTTTGAAGTTTTTTGAGGCAATCGCAGCCATTCAAGGATTGGCATTGGATCAATGTATTTTTGTTTTGTGACAGAGGTCCAGAGATTTTCCTCTATGATAAGTCTCCACGCTAGTTTGGCTGCAAGAGATTTTGAAAAGTGGAAGAGATCTTTGATCCCCCAACCTCCCAACCTTTTGGTTTAACTATTTTCTCCCATGCCACCCAAGGGGTCACATGTTCCACCGTTGACTCTGCCCACAAGAATTTGCTGCAAATTTTATTGATAGAGGCTAGAATAATTTTTGGGACCCATATTAGACTAGCCCAATAAACTGGGATGGCCATTGCCACAAATTTTATCAGAACCAGTCTTCCTGCTCTAGACAGCCATTTGAAACTCCAGTGATTCATACGTGCCTCTATCTTTGCAATGATCCATTTCCAATCTTGGATGAGATATGAGTCTGGTTTTAATAAGAATCCCAAATACTTAAAAGAGTCCTGCAGAGATTTGACTTCAAATTGTAGAACAACTTCTATCGTGCCCACTTCTTCCCTAGAGAGGCCAGACATTGTCAAGGACAATTTTTGGCCATTTATGCAGAGACTCGTTGCTTTTAGGAATAGGTCCAGAATCTCCTTTAGGCAGCGACAGTCCTCCATGCTGCCATTACTGAACAACAAGATATCATCAACTAACAGTAAGTGGGTTACAAAAAGATTTACCGCCACTTCTACTCCCTTGAGATCCCCTTGTCTCTTAGCTTCATGTATCATTAAGCTCAGACCTTCTGTTGTTAACAAAAAGAGAAGTGAGGATAGAGGACATCTTTGTCACAGTCCCCTTTGAGGATTGAAGAATTATGTAGCTACTTCATTTATCAAAATCGCAATTGAGGAGGTTGAAATGCGCCCCATGACCCATCTTATGAAATCAAACCTGAAACCTAGATGTGTCAGCAAAAGTCTCAGGTACATCCAACTTATCCTGTCATAAGCCTTTGATAGATCAATTTTGACGATTGCTCCATTTTTCCTGCTTTTTTTGAGACTATGAAGTGTTTCTTGGGCTACCCCCACAACTTCATGAATTTTCCTACCGTCCAAGAACCCAAATTGTTCCAACGAAATATTTTTGGAGATGAAAGGTTTCAACCTAGAGGAAATCACTTTGGCTATAATATTATAGATACAGGTGCAAAGGGAGATGGGTCGGAACTCATCAAAAGAAGCAGGATGGTATGTTTTGGGAATGAGGGCTAATAATGTTGCATTAAAAGGTTGATAGACGGATCTAGTAATGTGAGACTCCTCTACCACTGCAACCAAATCCTCCCCTAAAAATTCAAAGAAGTGTTGAAAAAATTTCACTGTCCATCCATCAGGCCCTGGAATTTTGTCCTTCTGCATTGCCTTAAGAATATCTTCCACCTCCTCTTTTGTAACAGGTTTCATAATTTTATCATTTCCTTCCTCATCAATATAGCTAGGGAAGAACTGAACCACCCTGATAACCTCAACAATAGATACTTCGTCAGGAGCTCTAAAAAGTGTTTTAAAATGATTCAACACAAGGGAGGCAAGGTCATCAAAAGATTGTGCCAGCTCACCGTTATCCTTTTGCATCTCCCAAATTGTGTTGATATTTTTCCTCCCTTTAGCATAGTTCTGAAAGAACTTTGTATTTTCATCTCTAGCTTTGAGCTAGATGGCTCGACTTTTTAAATGCCAACTTTCCTCTCTTGCCAGGAGAATGTTCTTCCTGGCGGATTCCAGTTCCCTTATTCTATTTCTAGACTCCAAATTGGAATATCCTGCTCCTTCCGGCTTTTCAAGAAAATCTAGTTCTTCATTCATTTTCCTCAACTCCTCCTCCTCCTTCAGTTTCTTGGAGTTCGCCCAATCCCTGGTCTCTTTATTCATTCTCTTCAAATTATCCATAAAGTGTTGACTCCTGCTTTCAGAGTCCCTTATGATGTCCTTTCTCCATGTTGCATGGAACATCGCGTTGAAAAACTCTTCTTTTAAGCATGAGGAATTAAATTTAAACAAAGTCCCCGGTTTTTTCAGGGCTCCTTTAATCTCCATAAAAATTGGAAGGTGGTCTGATATACCCCCCTCCCCAACCCAATGCCGGAACACTGAAGATATTTCCACCAGGTCTTCACATAGAAGGAACCGATCCAACTTTTTGGCCACCGATGCTTCTCCTATTCTTCTATTCCTCTAGGAAGGTCTTAGTTTAATTAAACTAGCATCCACCAGTCGAGAGGATGCCAACTTGCTTGAAAAGAAGTCGGTGAGTTGGTCTGCCCTTGCCGAGGGTCCCCACGATTTCGCTGCCCGTAAGGAAAATTTTAATTCCCCTCCCACAATGAGATTTGGGTGATTGAGGCAATATTTCAGAAAGAAAGGGTTCCAGAACTGCTCTCTTTCCGTACAAGGGCCATAGACATTATGAATCAGAACTGGGTGGCAAAGCTCATTGGAGTACAATTCCATTTCCAGTGATTTTTCAAAACCCCAAGATGACAACTCCTTTAGTATTCTAGATTTGTACCCCGTTGCCAATCCCCCAGATCTTCCATTGGCATCCAAAGCTTGAAAAATCCACCCTGGGAACATTCTTGAAAGTGTTCCTTTTACTTCCTCCCCCTGCCCCAAGGTTTCTTGTAACAACATATTGTCTGGGTTTTGTGACTTCACCAGCTCTCTTAGCGCTATTTTTTTAGGCTGACTAGCTAAACCATACAGTTGTAAGATAAAAATATCATCGTATACACGGGGGTGATCGCACCGCTCTAAGCACCCTAGACAAAGACCTCTGCTTCCCATCTGCGATATCAATCTTTGCTTTCAGCTAGGCCTTGGACAAGTCTGATTTCCTACCTCTTGTCTTTCTTGGACCAACTGAGATAGGATCAGACGCTAAACCCCCAACAACTATCCCTTTCCAAGATCTGTTAGCTAGAGGTCTGAGATTGTAGTGGGGGGCCTTAGAAGTACTGGCTAGTGAAAGAACAGGAGTAGACTCAACACATGAGTGAAAGGGGAAGGTCACAATAAGGGTCGGTAAAGATAATAATAATACTATAGATGGAGCCTTGGATGTCATGCATATTCAAAGGTTCATGAGGGAGCTGCCTGGAGGGACTAGGATCAGACAAATCCAAAATAGAAGAACAAAAGGATGTGCATAAGGAAGGAGGAAGAGGAGGCATACCCGTCTAAGTCGCACCAACTGCCCCTGATTCAGAGTGGGGTACCTGGGAGGACACTAGAACAAACTCTATTTCAGAATGGATATGTAGAGAGTCGTTTAGACTCGATGACACTTGGCCCTCCTTCTCAGCACCCGATCCTTCAATGTCTTCCATCGAGGCCTCCTCCTGTTCCTTTTTTTCCTCTGCTCTAACTGATGCGACATTCTGCTTGACCAATTTTTTCTGCCTTCTTCTACGGCGATGTCCAAGAGAGCAATCATTTGCAAGGTGACCATATTTATGGCACCTGTGGCAGCAAAAGGGCAGGTGCTTGTAATCCAAAGTCTACAGATACTCCAAATCCCTATACTTCAAGGTCATTGCATTGGCCAGACCTTCTCTCGGATAGGATTACAAGTATTCTCGCAACGCTTAGATCTCTAGTTTGGAGAAAGGATCTGTCAACATCTAAGAATTTCCCAAGAGTGTTACTGATGGAACAAAATGCAGAGTCAGTCCAGAAAGGCATTGGAAGACCCGGAAGCTTAACCCACACAGGAGATTCTGCCAATTTTTCTTTTTGGGCATCAAATAGAGGGGTCCATCTCCTAAACAGAATCAGTCTCTTCCCGAAACACTAGTTCCTTTCTAGGACCCAATCCAAATGATCTTTATGCTAAAATCTGGTACTAAACCAACCCCTGTCTAGGATTTTGATTTCTAAAGGGTTCCCAAGGGCTTCTTTCCATTCCAACGAGGTCCATTTCGTAATATAGTCCACCGAATACTTCCTTCCTCGGACTCTGCCAAAAAGAATGGTATCAGTGGCCTCCATGACTTTGTCTATTCGAATGTCCACTCTAAGAAAACAGCTAGGGCACTCTTCTTTTCTTCTGATGGCCTTATTCTTATTTATTTTCAATCCCAAAACCTCCTTTCTCCCTTCTTCCTCGCCTGCCACTTGTTTATCGGGTGCATCTGTGACTTCGACAACAGGCAACCCCAGTCACCCTCCTTTAGTTTCTCGGGAGACCCCCCTAATTGAACCCCCTACCAATTCCTGTCCTGTTACAGGACCTTTGTCAAGACCTTGTCTAACCTTCTGGGCTCCTTCCTGCTACCTTTTCAACTCCCCTTCTTTAGTGCCGATTGAAGAAACCCTAGATTGGCTTCTGAGAATCTGGGGCTCAGCTCGAACAGGACGCGGTAACCCTTCTCCCTGAGCTGGTTCCAAACAAGCCGCTTGATTCACTACAAAAGTTGGAATCTTCTCCAAGAAATTTAAATCCTAGCTCTGAGAGAGGTTTTGATGCAGGAGGGGTTCTTCCTCAGCTCTTCATTTATTGTGATTCAGGCCAAGCTGCCTCTCCTCCCTTAGGGTTTTCAAACCCGCCAAGCCCTGCAAACTGTAACTAGCTACAATTTCTTCTAAACCTCCTGAATAGGAAGGAGTGAATGAAATACCTAGCCCTGACGAGAAATGAGAGGGTTTAAGATCACACTGCTGCAAAACTCCGCCAAAGCATTCCAGGGGCTTCAATGACTATGCATAGCCTTTAGAAACCCCGACCTTCCACCTCCCACTTAAAGCACCCTGCAATGTTTCTTCTAATAGAGTAGCTCCGTTCGAAAAACCACAAGCTCCTCCTTCCTCACTGACTCTTTGGTTATTTTCTGCTACTCTCGGGAAGAAACGGTCCAGATTGTTCTCTGAGACCTCATGACCCCAGCATGTGAGCAGGTCTTCAGGCGCAGGCTCTACGTCCACGTACTCTCTATCGAAACCCATAGCTGCTGCCGATTTGTCGCCTTAAACCGACTCCACGATAGCGAAAAGTCCACTCCTGTTCAGAAACCCTAGCAACCAAGCGTTGTCTTGCAAACATGAACAAGGGTTTACCATTGACCTCCATCGTGAGCACGGTTAGGTTGATATGACCCTCCCCCTGTAGCTCGTGCACCCCGTGGCCAAAACCTGTAGACTCAGGTGGACACAAAACCCTGACAAAGCAGTACGTATGTCACGTTGCCTACCTGTACATGGGATAGCTCTGGTTGCAGGGTCAGACCTGCAGGCCCCTAGGGTTTTCACCATCCTTCATCCCCCCTCTTATGCATGATATTGGTTGTAGCCAAGCATTTCATGTTGATGGTCATGAAAAAGGGCATGTCCAAACACATCTTGGAGTGAAAGAAAAAGTACATGAACATGTTGATGTGGTTGCAGCTGGTAATATAATTTCCCTCTCTCAAGGACAGTTATATGCTGATGTGGTTGCAGCTGGTAATATAATTTCCCTCTCTCAAGGATAGTTATATGTTGATGATGATGAACTGGTATGTGAAATACAATATATTCATGAACAAATTGATAGCAACATGGAGGTTGTTCTACAAACTCAAGCACACAGAACTTTTTCCGCTGATATTGTTAATGACATTGTTGAACATGCAGTTGACAATGCAGATGTAGTTGAAAATGAAATTGTTGATATTGTTAATGAAATTGAAAATGACCAATTGACATTTTCAAGCCAAGTAAACCCACCATCATGGCTGGCAGAAGCCATGATTAATTTGAAAAGCAATGTCTCAAGAACCATTGAACAAAGCATGAACATGCCTTCACAACTGGCTAAATTGAACAATGAAATTGTTCATTTTTTGTGGACAATAGATCAATGGAAGAAGATGAAGCACATAATGAGGCATCAGAATAAGATAACAATGTAGTTTAATCAATTATCACCGATATGGAAAGAAACGTGCCAAGCAATGACATGCAGGTGGGGGGGGCGCGTGGAGAAGTTACTTGGGTAGTTCCTAAAGCTACCAGTAGTAAGAGTGTCAATGAAAAAGAAGAAAGGAACACCCAATAGTCTTTGTTTGGGCTGAAGTTCACAATTATTCACCTCATAAGACTATATAAAACTCTTAGTTGAGTCTGAAAAGAAAAAGTTGAAATTCAGGAATTAAAACAGAAAAAAAAAAAAAAAAAAAAGGATCTAGCCAAGGAGAAGAAGGCAACAAGGATTGTTACAGCACAACGTTGAGTAGATGAAAGGCTTGAAAGAGAGAGAGAGAGCAAGAAAAGATAAGGAGCAAAAAAAAAATGGCAAGACTGGAAAAGGAAGCAAGAAAGGCTAAACAAATGCTTGAAAAGGAATAAGGGATGACTGATATGGTTGACATAAATGCAAGCACAATTGATGAAACTAGGGAAATTTCCAACACATTGGAAAATATTGCAAATAATACACCATTATTCCAAGACTTCATAAACATTCAAGTTCCTCACTACCAAAATGGGGGTTTACCCACTTGCCTTATTCCTACCACAGGAGGTGTGAATTCAATGTATGCTCATCACACACCTCCACTTAGTGCAAGTGTGAGGTATGGGTACTCAATTCCTCCATGGTTGGAAGGGACAAATTGGTCTTAATTATATGGCAACAATCAACCACAACCTAATTAACCCTTCCTAGGAAGGCCAACTTACTTGGCTTAATCAGGCAACTCAGGGTTTAGCCCTGAAGATTCTCAATGCCATAAAGAATAGGGGTGTTATATGTTTTTGTTTGTAACCACATTATGATGTGGATTTTGGATAGAATGTCTATTTTTCTTGTCACACGAAGGTTGATTTATTCCAAACTGTATGCGGCATTGTAACCAAAATCGATCTTAGAAGGAACATCTATAGTCCATTATCATGGAAAATTCTGACATAATGACATGAGAATGTTGTTAGTTTTGTTAGTTTTTTGATACTGTATACTGTTAGTTCTATTATTTTATGAAGATTTTCTAAATTTCTATATGTTTGGACTTTTTTATCTTAATAGATCTAATATTTCCTCTACTACACTAAGTGTAATTCAAATGTTTTCATCATACTTTGCAAAGCATATCTCACATATCTATCCACACACAAAATGCAGCAAAGCATACCTCTTTATGCAACCACTATGATAGCACAGTGAGATGTGCAATATAAAACTGCAATATAGAGTTCTCATAAATAGTTAATACATAGCCATGTTATGGAGTTCTCATAAACCACATGTAACAAAGCATACTTCTTTATACAACCACTGTGATAGTACAGTGACATGTGTAATATACAACCACAATATAGAGTTCTCATAAAAAATTAATACATAGCCATGTTATGTAGTTCTCATAAACCACATACAACAAAGCATACCTCTTTATACAACCATTGTGATAGCACAGTGAGATATGCAATATAAAACCGCAATATAGAGTTCTCATAAACAGTTAATACATAGCCATGTTATGGAGTTCTCATAAACCAAATGTAGCAAAGAATACCTCTTTATAAAACCACTGTGATAGCATAGTGAGATGTGAAATATAAAACCGCAATATAGAGTTTTCATAAATAGTTAATACATAGCCATGTTATGGAGTTCTCATAAACCACATGTAGCAAAGCATACCTCTTTATACAACCACTGTGATAGCACAGTGAGATGTGCAATATAAAACCGCAAAATAGAGTTCTCATAAACAGTTAATAAATAGCCATGTTATGGAGTTCTCATAAACCATTGGTTTAGACCTAGAAACCCATGGTGAGAACACGGGTATCTAATAAGCACATGATCGGATCCAAAATTAAAATAACTATGCAGCAATTTATGGTCAGGATTCTCCCTTCCAAACTAGTTGGACTTTCTGTTATCCACTATGTAGAAAATGTCATTAACAAGAGTGCACCCTATCACTCCTGAGGCATAGACCCCCAACACAACCCCAAATAAGAGGTGTTAACCTAGCCTGATCCTACTGAAATATCAAAATAATAGATAGTTACTGTTTGTTCCTGCTAGGTAATCCATGTGACTAGTATGAAGCTCATTAGGATATCACCATGTGTAAAAAACATTATGAATTTAATCTACCATAGGGTATTTCAGTTTTGTTTCTTAATGAAATTTGGTGTCCATGTTCAGTCTTGACCACGCACTCCCAAAGAATGACTCGTAAGACAATGGGACCAAAAAATTCCTTTTTGGGGCCCTAAAATGTTAATTACTACTATAATCTGTTTAGGGACATTGTCATGCAGCAATTGTAGAGGCTAAGAAGTGTGCAAAATTTCTTGATAATTTTGGCTCCATTTCTTTTAATACAAAGGGGACACGTTGAATTGATTCAGTGGTTGCAATTAGTTATGCAATTGATACTATATTTACTTAGAATTTCCTGAACACATAAACTCAATTCAATATAAAATGCAGAAATTGATACTAACAATAGAACAAGATAAATTGATTCTAACAAGAGAACAAGATGCATAAAGCTAGGAGTATGAGGGTTAGAAGACTTACAGTGAAGGAAAATGCCAATATGCAAAGCAGCTTTGAAACACCAATCCACATTCACACTCATAATAATGACAATATTTGTGTAGGTGGTGAAGGAATTTTTAACACCAATTTTTAGTTTTTTATTTGCAACCACCAAGAAAGGAATTGATACTAACAAGAGAACAAGATAAATTGATATTAACAAGAGAACAATATGCATAAGGCTAGGAGTATGAGGGTTAGAATACTTACAGTGAAGGAAAATGCCAATATGCAGAGCAATTTTGAAACACCAATCCACATTCACACTAATAATAATGACAATATTTGTGTAGGTGGAAAAGGAATTTTTAACACCAATTTTTATTTTTTTTATTTTCAACCACCAATATAAAATGCAGAAATTGATACTAACAAGATAAAAATAGAAACTGTTACTAACAAGAGAAAAATATGCATAAGGCTAGGAGTATGAGGGTTAGAAGACTTACTGTGAAGGAAAATGCCAAAATGCAAAAAATGATAATAACGAGAGAACAAGAGAAATTGATACTAACAAGAGAAAAAGATGCATAAGGCTAGGAGTATGAGGGTTAGAAGACATATAGTGAAGGAAAATGCAAAAATGCAGAAATTGATACTAACAAGAAAGCAAGATGCATAAGGCTAGGAGTATGAGGGTTAGAAGACATACAGTGAAGGAAAATGCAAAAATGCATAAATTGATACTAACAAGAAAACAAGATGCATAAGGCTAGGAGTATGAGGGTTAGAAGACTTACAGTGAAGGAAAATGCCAATATGCAGATCATCTTTGAAACACCAATCCACATTAACACTCATAATAATGACAAGATTTGTGTAGGTGGTGAAGGAATTTTTAACACCAATTAATATTTTTTTATTTGCAACCACCAATATAAAATGCAGAAATTGATACTAACAAGAGAACAAGAGAAATTTATACTAGCAAGAGAACAATATGCATAAGGCTAAGAGTATGAGGGTTAGAAGACTTACAGTGAAGGAAAATGCCAAAATGCAGAAATTGATACTAACAAGAGAACAAGGTGCATAAGGCTAGGAGTATGAGGGTTAGAAGACTTACAGTGAAGAAAAATGCCAATATATAGAGCATCTCTGAAACACCAATCCACATTCACACTCATAATAATGACAAGATTTGTGTATGTGGCACTACAAGGAAAATACCCTCTAGCGGATGTTTTTGAGGAACCCCTTATAAAAATAGCCCAGATATCTGTTTTTAGTGGAGGTATCTAGAGGAGGTTGGCGGGTGGAGGTTTTTGTGGATGTTTTTTGTCTAGTGTGTTTCTAATCATAAACTGCACCGGTGCGTTTAACTCACAAAGCACCGGTGCGTACTACAAATTGGCACATCGAAACATCGTTCTCTCCGTACAAACCTATCCGGTGCATCTCATTACTGTAGCGCACCAGTGCGCTACTCAGATATAGGCCTGATGCATCTTAAAAACCCGCGCGCAAACAAAAATAGGCCCGGTGCGCTAGGAATAAACCACCCGATGTGCCTCAAAAACCCGTACACCAAAACAAGGTTAAATAAAAAAAAAAATTACCGGCCAAAAAATCCGCATTTTCACTTCTTCAGTGCTCGAGAGATCTCAAGCACTGGTGCAAATTTCCCTTGTGTAAGGCACCCTGCCATCAGTGCTCCCATTTCACGCACTGCTGCCATCCATTGCCCACCTTCTTGAGTTCGAATTTTGCAAAACGGTGGGCGAATTTAGTTTTGCAAATTCTTCAGCAAATATGCTTCCTTGACGCCCAAATTTACAGGTATTTTACTTGTTTCTCAATTAAACTTTTTAGCAGATTAGATTTGTCAAAAAAATTAAAATTTACCATTTAAAAAAAAATAAAAATAAAAATTCCTATGCGGTGTGCTCGAGTGGTTCGGCTCGCACCATTTGCCGTGCTTCCTGTAAATTTACAGGCCGCATCGCAAACGGTGCTAACAGAAACCGCACTGGGTTCAGTGCGGTAAAATGAAAATACGCACTGTGTTTTTTTTAAAACTAATATGGTAGTGTGGTCGTTTAAATGACCGCACCGTTGACTATGTTCCAATGTCGAGAGGGAGGTGCGTTAACTAAACTATCTCCCCTGGGGCGGATAGTTCGGTCAGTGCACCGCCCTCCGGACACCGTTACATAGTCAACGGTGTGGTCATTTAAATGACCGCACCGTTGACCATGTACTGATGTTAGGAGGGCGGTGCGCTGACTAAACTATCTGCCCCAGGACACATAGTTTGGTCAGCGCAACACCCTCCCGACATTGGTACATAGTCAATGGTGCGGTCGTTTAGATGATTGCACCATTGACCATGTACTAATGTCAGGAGGGCAGTGCACTGATGAAACTATCTGCCGAGGGGCGAATATTTTGGACAACGCACTGCCCTCCCAACACTAGTACACAGTCAATGGTGCGGTCATTTACAGGACCGCACCATTGACCATGAATTAATTTTGGGCAATGCGTTGACGTAAATATCGCCCCGGGGTGGATAGTTTCTTCAACGCACTGTAGGAGAAAGTACATTTCATGTTTTGCGATGCATGACTATTTTTTTAGGCACACCGATTGTTTTTTTTTCAAAAAAATTATATATATATATATATATATATATATATATTTGTAAACACATGTCTCATTTAATAAAAAAAAATGTATTTAATATGCGAATCATTCAGCGATGTCAAAGGAGAGAAGAAAGGGAACATCAAGAACATATGGCATACCAGTATAACGTGGTACGCCTGTGGGAGGCACGAGAGAGGGAGAGACTTATGTACCCTCGCCCTATTACGGCAACCACCCAGTTGCTCCTAAGGGAGGTAGGCCTCCTCAAGTTCTATGAGGAGGCTACATCCCTGAAGGGCCATAATGGGTTATTGGGACAGCTCATCTTTAGGCGGGATTGCCACCGACAAGATTTTCGGGTTGGTCCTAACTAGTGGTACACGCCCACTGAGGAGGACAGATATTTTATTACTAGCCTATCTAGGAGAGGGCAGAATTTTCCCTCGTTCCCAGATGTCCCCGACATCTATGCAACCAGGAGTCAGTTTGTGTACTCCCAAAGATACATTAGCATCAATATAATTTTTCCTGCAGATTTTCAGGGCTCTGGTGGTCAGTTACATATTGCTTTGTTTGGTGTAGAGGAGGTGAGGTGCCTCTCACTACTGTTGATGACCATTGCACATCATACCAGTGATGGGAAACTCATTAGTTTCATGATTTTATTTTATGTTGATTCTTTATTAGAGGTGCCATGACTTGTGAGGTGGTCTACGATTTTTTTGCGGAAGTTTTGTATAGCATTAGATAGATGTCGTTCTCAGGTACATGGGAGGGTGAGCTTCCCTTTTGCTTCAAAGTTATTTTGTTTATTTTTTTAGAGGTTTCCAAAGACGAGGCCTACTTTTGTTCGACAACCTCGTAGGCTAATGCTGCATGTACGAATGAATATGTGGGGCCGAATGATGCCCAAGAGGGGTGAGTCTAACTTTTCCACCAGGATATCTCATGATGCACAGGAGTTGCTATCCAGTGTTGATGACCACGCCTTCGTTCTGGTGCCATTTCCATATGTTGGTTTGGATTGGCAAGGGTGTTCCAACATCCTCTTCACAGATGATGAGCCACCGAATGAGAGAGGTAATATTAGTGCTTTCTTTAAATTTATTCTACCACGTTCTTTAACTTGTTTTCTTAAATTTTTTAATGAAATTGTCTAATTATTGTTGTGTACTTATATATATTTTGTAGATATTGGGTCATTTGTTGGCGATGAGATGTCACTGCCACCAAATGATCCAGGTGTAGATCCTGCTGACGAGGAGATGGCAGATGCAGAGGATCAGGTCTGTGACAGACCTGGTCTTCATGATCAGGCACAGGTACCAACGGGTGTGAGGCGTAGGCCTGACACTCGATTTAGGATGGAGTTGGGTGACCAACTTTTTCGACTCCTAGTGGAGGAGGGAGTCAGACTGGTCATTATCAGAGAGATACAGGCTGATGATAGGCTAACAGAGATATGGAGAGGCATGCCCCATGATATGTTGACCCTGATGCGAGTATCGTTGGAGCTACCAGATTACTGGCACGGGCGAGGAGGGTTGGTCGACGTGGGCTTGGTGGAGATGTAGTACGTCGACAGTCGAGTAATGCATCATCTAATGATCATGAGGGGAGTGATCATCATTTAAGTACTCCACCTCATCCTCCACTTCGCGCCGGAGATGAGCATCCGATAGTCATGATCATGAGAAGGCACTTGATCCCGAGGAGGGCGCTGGTCCATCGACTGAGCATGCCGCCACACCATCCAATGATCAGCAGGCTGGACCATCCACAAGTCATCATGAGCAGGCAGTTGATCCTGATCAGCATGAGGCACCTCCATATCAATAGGCACGTGATCGGCATTACTTGAGCATGTCGAGCCTACACCATTGACTAAGCAGGCCTCAACTAGTACTACTATTGATGTACCACCGGCTGATATTTGACATTCATATGCAGTTATATTACAGTTGTATATTTTTGATGTTATATATATATATGGTCCATGTATTTTATGTTCATGTTGCAGATGTAATTAATTTACATGTTGGTGTTCATCATGATGTGTATATTGTTAGGCCATGTTAGAGATGTTCATTTAATGTGCAACTTGTTTATAGATGTGTATGTGATAGCAGTTATTTGACATGAGATGTATATTTGATGTTTGTGTTGTGATGATGTTAAACGATGCTTGTGTTTTATTAGATGATCATGATCACGATGATTAGATGATGTTAGCGAATTTGAATGTGTGTTTTAGTCAAATATGATGTTTGTATGATGGTTATCATGATCGTGATGTTTATTTTTAATATTAAATCATGATATTTATTAAATATTATGTTGTGATTGTAATTGAAATTTTAATTTTAATTGTATGTAAAATTGTAATTGTGTTTATAATTGTAATTATATGTAAAATATTACTAAAATTTTAATTGTATGTAAAATTATAAAATTGTAATTGTAATTGTATGTAAAATATTTGTAAAATTTTAATTGTATTAATGTGAAATGATTGTAATTGTAATTTTAATTGTAAAATTGTAATTCTAATTCTAATTCTAATTTTAATTTAATTGTAATTGTATGTAAAATATTTGTATTTTTTTTATTGTATTGATGTGAAATGATTGTAATTGTAATTTTAATTGAAATTGTATATATGTAAAATTGTAGTTGTAATTGTATGTAAAATTCTAAAATTGTAATTGTAATTTTAATTGTAATTGTATGTGAAATTGTAAAATTGTAATTGTATATAAAATATTTGTAAAATTTTAATTGTATTAATGTGAAATGATTGTAATTGTATGTAAAATTCTAAAATTGTAATTGTAATAGTATTGTGAAATTGTAAAATTGTAATTGTAATTGTAATTGTAATTGTATGTATTGTCATCATTCAATTTTATTAAAATTTGTAAAATTGTAAAATTGTAAATTAATTGTCAATTTTGAACCATAACTACCGTAAGTAAAATGTATACCATAAATATTGTTAAATTACCATAATTGTAAAATTGTAAATTTATATTAATATAAATAATTGTAAAATAATAAATCTAGAATAATATGAATTTTTCTAACATAATAAAGTTTATAAAATAATGCAAATAAATTCATGTACTTTAGAATTATCATTATTCTATTATGATCTTACATACCAAAAATAACAGTATACATTTTGATGATTATAAATGATGAAATAACACATGTACCATATCACTCTCGGTTCTAATGATCACCCTCATTATCTTCCAGCTTGCTTGACATGATAACACTATGGTTCTCAAAAATATGTTTTGATTTAGGGTCATGTCTCAATACAATCCACCAATCCTTATCCAACACATCTGGGTAAAAAAACACCTGGTTGCAGTGTTTGGAGAAAACATAGGGCTCCTTAGCTTCATCCCACATATTTTTAGAGTTGATACATATCAGCCTACTATCGCGATCTTACTTTAAATTATTCTGATCAAAGTTGTCCCACCACTTGCACCTAAAAATAACACATTGTAAAGAAGAGAAATACACTTCAATGATCTCTTGTATCTTTCCGACATAGCCTAACATCCCTCGTACTAGGTTTTGATCACGGTGACTAGATCGAGTAGATTGATCGAACTAGACTTCCAATCCACAGTCTTGTGTCATGTGTCCATCATCAACATTTTCTATGCAAAAATGGTGTCCATATGCCCGCATAGATGGGAACAAATGCACCTATAAAAAAGTAAAAAAATCAGTGTCATGTGTCTTATAATAAAACCCAACAGTTAAAATATGAAATATAGATGTAATTATATTTCAAAGGTGCATTATTAAGTTTAAAATGTAAATAAATATATTATTACTGAGTGGGTGCACCTAATACCTACATTTAGCGCATCCTCTTCAGCACGTAGGTAACGATCGATTGCACCGTATTTCTCTCTGACTTGGTCAACAACCTAACTATTGGGGCATATTTTTGGCATATTTTATTTTAAATGATCGGGATAAGGCACACTTCTACCATTAAACCATCTGAATTCTTTCCTATCACTATCTCATTTCATCCTCTTTTGTTCGTATAATGCAACCCATGGTTGTATTGCTTCGGAATTGTAAAGAATGAATTTATTTATTGCTTCAATTTATGCATTCGCTGATGAAATAAAAATGACATATAGTACATATGAGATCAAAATATACATTATATCAAATTTCAACATGAATATTTACTTTGTGTAAATTTGAAAAATTATAAGTCTCTTACTCTTTAACAAGCGCCTTTTTCCATTATTTTGTAGAAACTCCCCTTCTCTTTTGTCTTCATCCCTTTCATCGTCCCAAATCACCACACCTGGTCTGTTGTCAATTTGCCTGATGTACTCACTGGCATAATAGAAAGTCTCATACGATATGTACCCCTCTGCCAAAGTCCCCTCGGGTCCCTTTGTCAAACAAAACCTTTCAATTTCTTCATGTACCTCTCTAAGAAGAACATCCAAGGACAAGAAACCACCCTAACTAATTCAACCTCATCTACTAGGTGGATTAGAAGATGAACCTGCAAGTCCATGAAACTTGTCGGCAATTCCTTCTCAAACATACAAGCAATCTCAACTATCTCTTGACACCACATGAATCTCCTTTGAAGTGATAAAACATACAAATGCAGATAATTTAGATATGCCGCGTCCTAGGTCTTGGGGGAATTCAAGTTTCACACACCCATGCACGAACAAAGGATAATGACACTGCAAATTTATAAACGCATGCAATAATATACAAAATTAGTTATGTTTTATGATCGCTGCATAGGATAAAATTTATTAATATAAAAAATAATAAAATCATGCTTTTGACATTATACGTACTCTTAGAAGATTCAAATGGTCATGCGATTTCAACCTTGAAAAATGGTCATCCACGGTGAAGCAACACCGTAGTGAAGGCCGATATGAAGATGGCACCCTCACACCCATTATAACTTCCTTTGCCAAAGAAAGATCATCCTTTTTAAAAACCCATGGGACAACACCTACTTTGAAATACCATGAATTAGAGGGACCAATGCCTGCCTCTAATCCTGTACTTTCTAATCGTATTTGACAATGTTTCTTTTTAGTTTTTAAAGTAATAAGATCTTTCCTAATAGCTAATGTGTCACTTTGTTTCGATGATATGTGCCTCCATAAAGAAGATGAAATATTTTTAAATATATGCATGGGATCTAATAAGTGGGTAATATTAATATGCTCCCAATATGGGAGGTTATAAAAGATAGATTTCGTTTTCATCCGAATGGGCAATTTCTCAACATAGGTGTTCTGGATCATCAAACATAGGCTCCCCATTTGAATCGAACATTTCTATTAACTCCTCCTTCTCTCTCTCATATGCTCTAAGTCATTCAGTTGGTGTCGTTATTGGAGGCCTTTGGGTTCTTTCTCATTTACCATTGAAAGCAGATGTTTCTCTTTTGTAAGGGTGTTATTCTGGGAGGAATACCCTGGAGCAATCATACATTGGCTTTCATAGGTCGTCGGACAACCTAGCTTTCAGAGAAGGTCCACAACATTTACATCCAAAATACCCTTTTTTTATAAGACCTTTGAGATTATTGTATACAATATATATGCATGGCATGTTAAATAATATCATGAAGATCAGAACAATAACAATGAATTAAATACCTAATATGCAAAATAATATTGTTATGTATATAAACAAATCAATAAACATGTAATTTAACAGACCTAAGCATGGATAATCATGTGTCGTGTAAGAACATATACCATACAACATAAAACTCCTCTTTGTTGCAATGGGTCTTGATACATCGTATACATTTATCCTGTCCCATAATTCCTTCAATTCATCTACCAGTGGTTGTAAGTAGACATTGATATTATTCACTTATCTTCTATTAGGGACTATGAGAGCCAACATAAGATGTTCATTATTCACGGAAAACCATGGGGGGATATTGTTATTGATCACCACTACAGGCCAAATAGAATAGTTGGTGTTCTAGAGGGAATATGGGTTGACGTCATCCATGGCTATGCTGAGTCGTAGACTTCATACTTCATCCTTGAATTTTTCGGGTCATGTATCCTCTATATGCTTCATGGTTATTGAATATGTTGCAATTCACATAACTACCAATTCACTTCTGTGTGAGGCATGACATCCCTGCAACATAGCTAATTCTTTGCAACAAATGAGCCTTTGAATCCTTAGGATTATAGGCATGTGCCTCAATATATTAAAAGGAGGACCACGTGATTTACCCTTCTTTTTTTATTTATCATGCTTGTAATGTCGGCCACATTTCAGACATATCTCTTTGTTTGCATATTCTCCTCTATATAGAATATAATCATTTGGACACACATGATATGATATGTACTCAACACCCAACATTTTCAACAATTTCTTTGCCTCTTCAGAGCTACCGGGAAATACATTATCACTCGAAATAACCTTATCTTCAAAATAACCTTTAGTTGGTGATTATGGAAAATATTAAATGTACATTAATGTCGATATAATTATTAACGTTCATAAAATTGAGCATTTTTAATGTTCATTGTGTGATTATATTTCTCAAAATATAAGGGAGGATTTGATGGTCAATTACCTCAAAATTTCCAAGAAACATGCATTTGACAAGCCAAACTTTGCTTTCAAGTTGTACAGTAACATCATTTTCCCCAACTGGGTAGACTTTGATTGACCGCCAGGTCCAAAGACAGGGGTGGTGGAAGAAAATTTAAGGCTTTCGAAAAAGGTATCAGCGATATGAGCATCATCCCCTAGCTGATCATCGTTTTGGAATGCATCTAACAACATTGTCTCCATGGCAGTCGTATCTCTTAAGTAATCATCCATAAAAACCTCTATTTGATTGCCTCCATTGCCAGCTTGTGAATAACTAATATTGTTGTAGTCATTCCTAATTGGTGAATCTGGACGTAGTGGGAATTGAATAGGTGGTTGATTCAACCATTATTGGTATCGTTCCTCTCCATTTTTTTCTCTTAATTCAGCCTTCTCTCGATTTGACATTATCATGGGGTGCAACAGAAGATGGTAGGTAGGTCACTCATCATCTCTAGAATCCTAATAATTTCAAAAAATATATTTGAACATGATTAGTACAAAATATATGATATCAATTAGTAAGCACGTCGAAAATGTATGATTAATTGGTTTGACGTTGAAATAATTACATTAATATACCAAACAATTTTTATTACCATCATTGTCCCAGGATTGTGGCTAGAATATGCAATGTTACAATTGGCAGGGTGAAGCGGTTCTCCATTTTCATCTACCAAATGCGCCTTATGGTATGCTGCTCCTGATAAGAGCTTCCGAGGTTTTGGAGTTATTTGAATATTTTTTGCATCTGAACTCAATTTTGAATCTGCAGGAACCTGCAAATTTGTATACACTAATTTTATTAAGCTGATTGGCATGGATAAAAAAAATAAATTCAATTAGATAATGAAAATATAAATAAAATCTAAAGTAAATATTATGTCTCGAGATGGATAGGGAGAACTCCGAGATGAAATTTGAGAAATATTATCAAATGAGCTTGATTTTGAAGAATTGTCCATTCAATATAATTATGATATTTTCTCCCTTCATTTGAGAAAAATCAACAATAAATTTTGGTGTACACACCTAAAAGTAATTTTGGTGCCTTAAAAATGGACTTATTGTTATTGATGCTAATGTACAGTTAACTGCACCTGTTTGTTTTAGTTACTGTGCATCAGTGTTGTGTTATTAATTGACGCGCCGATATCGAATAGCCGCAAATAAAAAAGCGAAACTTTATTTTTTTTAAAGTGAAAAAAACGGTCAATTGAAAAATGAGTAGCAAATTATTTTTGAAAATCTAATTTCATAAAACAATTCTTTAAATAGTAAATTTTTTTCAGTATTTCATTATTTTTGCAAAAAATTTTAGGGAGAGATTTTCACGAGAGACATACTTGGAGCAAGAGAGCACAAGAGCATTGTGGAGCAGCGAAATACTTTCGAACAAAACTATTTAGACAATTAGAATTCCAAACCTATGGTGATTCAAACCCTGTAACATAGAATTTCAAACCACCCGGTGATTAAATTTCACTGTAATAATTGTTTTTTTTTTACATTTTGTGTTTGATTTAATATATGGTAAGTAAAAAATTTAAATTTTATTGTTCATTTAAAAAAAATAAAAAATCCATTCTTATGCTAAACCCTTGATTATTATTGTTTCTGCCCTTGATCCTTCCTATTTTTGTGACTTCAGAATTAGGGCTTTTCATTTTAGATTTATAGGGTTTTTATAGCTATATATATAGGCTTATGACATCCAACACGTGGGACAACTGGTAAAGTCGGATCCCAATCCATGTCGACTCTTGCGTGAATTTTTTTAATCGGTGTGCCCTATGTAAAATAGTGCACCGGTGCGCTATTTCATCACGGCTTACCGTGCACATACTGTTTGATAATTTTTTTTTTTAAACAGATTATTATTTTTGTAATCCGTACACCCTGTATAAAATAGCGCACCGATGCGCTATTTCGTTATGGCACACCGTGCACACACTGTTTGAAAAAAACAAAATATTTTATGTCTCTGTTAATCGGTGCACTGATTAACATATAATGGACCAGGTCTCCTTGTTGATATAGAGCACCGTACGGTGGTATTCTATTTTCTTGGTGCATTTATAAGAACATGACGCACCGCCCCCTCCATGACATCGAATGCTACAAAAACATATAACGCACCAAGGATTTTTATTAATTTTTCATTATTAATCGGTGCGTTGGTTAAAATATAACGCACCAGTTCTCCTTGTTGATAGAGAGCACCATACTGTGCTTCTACTGTTTTGGCGGTGCATTTATAAGAACACACTGCACTGACGTCGTTGCGTACTACTTGAAAGGCGCACCGTTTTCTTGATTTTTTTTTTGACCTGAAAAGTTTGTGATTTATTTATGAAATATATTAATGAATGGTATGGTACATGTTTCATATTTATAAAGAAATTTCTGAAAAAAGATCAAGTAACAAAAATACTGATAACACATTGAGAAAAGTAAGAGAGGCAAGTTCTTTGAAAATTCTTTACAAAAATTATTATTTTTGAACTATATGTAAGTTTAACTTATATGTATTGTTTACTGTGTATCATGCAGAGCCACAAAATGATGAAGCTCGATACGATTATTTCTGATCTAGGACCAGAAGAGCATAAAATCTTGATGGAAAAATTGCAGAAGGATGAATCAGGTGAATGAAAAAAATACTATCGATCCAATATGAGTTTCTTTTTTTAATTTTCATTAATAATATACTTAAAAATATTGGATAACATGTTTCAAAAAATCTATTAATTCACATATGTTTAATGTTATACAGCACCAACAACTCAGAAAAGGAATGTTGTTCTAAGAAAATAAAAAAAAGAGAACATGCAAATGAAAATGAATTGCTCCTTAGCTCATCTAGAGTGGTATTGGAGGTTAACAAAAGGGGAAAAATTTTTTACAGAAATTTGAGGGACCTAGTGGAACGAATGTATAGACGTTCTTTCCGCTTACAATGCAAAAATCAATCCAATGACTCCAAGAACCAAATTTTATCTAAACTACAGGATGGGTTTCCAGAGAATTGGTCAATAAGACATATCAGACTTTCAATATAAAAAACATACAACAACAAAAAAGAAGGAATGAAAAAGTAATATTCCTTTAAATGTTTTTCTAGAATTATATGTATATATTACTAGAAAGCAATCATTTATAAATATAAATTTTGTTATATTTACTTTTCATATATCAATATAAAAATTAAATATTTTATTGTCATGTTAGATTTTCAGGAAGATTATGAAAATCTCAAAGGATGAACGAGCTAATATTAGAAATATGCCAGTAAAAATGTCCAAAAAGGTGTACAAGGAAATGGTCAAATAAATGGACATAATTGCATCATACGAGGAGCCATCTCAACAACGACGTGCTTCAAATGTATTATGTAATCATTGAACTTTTCGATTAGGTACAATAAATAAAAAATTTAGTATTAAATATTAATTTTCAAGTATTTTCTTGCAAAAAAGAAAAGAAAATGGAACCCATTCAGCACATAAAACAAGACGACAAGGAAGAAAATGGTTGATATCTAAGTTTTTGAGTAATTTTTACTTCCTTATAACAACTTAACTAGATTTCATTTTTGTATATTTTAAGTTGTTTTACAACAATCATCATTGAATGTCTTCAAACAAGTGCTAACATACATAGAAGAACCATCAGACAAATTGATTGACATTGGGTTAATATGGGTTGTCAGTATATGTTGGCATATCATAAAATAATTGTGGAATTTGTAAGCATCTATCGATCTTGTTTTACTTAGCTCTGTCTATAATTAATAGAACCAAAAAAAATCTTTAATATTAAATATATGATTTGTTATGGGGTATAAAACTTGTAGGAAACAAAGTGTGGAACTGTGCCAACAAATGAGATGTTGAAAGATGGCATGAAATTTGGTTTTGAAAGAATGTGTATATTTCATGAGTCAATTCTTGCTATGGTACTGTAATATTCCTAATTAGCCCAAGCTAATAGGAGTATTCAATTTTGTTTTACTTTTTTTATGTCTCATGAATAAGATTGTAAAGGAGGATCAATATAACTACTAAACAACAAAATAAATCAATGCTCAATGTGAAACAAGCTAAATCTGAGCTATCTTCATAAACACACTTAAGTGTGAAAGAGGCTGGATCAATTGACTGGGTCAACAGGACCAAATCCACAACGCTGTCTACATGCAATGTATCTCATAAAGGCACAACACAGTTCATGTTGGAGGCCACTCATGTGAATGGAGCTAAATCATCAAGGTCGTTTAGGGTTTGACAAGATTTCCATATTATAAAAGGAGGAGGAGGACACCAAGGAGGGGGTTGATTATTTGATATTTCAGAAGGTGTTGTCTATTTAGACATTCATTATTCTCTGGTTGTTTAGCTGAGAATAGTGTTGTTTAGCACTTGGGTATTCCTGGTCGGGAATCCCACCTCCTTCCTTGAGCAACTCTTGGAGGAGAATTGTTCTATCTTGTTCACTATCAGGCTTGGGCCAAGCTTCATCTTCCAACCACAATTCAAATCCTATTGAGGGTTTGATTTTTTTTGTAAGTTGCAGCAGTGGAAGCTAGATCTATTCAGATCTAGGCAAATCTAGTGCCTCTTCTCAGTGAATGTATTTTTTAACCTCCTGGAAGAGTGTATAGGATCATCAAAGCTGCACTTTCAGATCTAGGCATCAGGACTATTCAGTATTGAAGCTAACAGTGCAGTTTATCTCCCATAACTGCGTTATCTACAAGAGGGAAGTTGCAGGGTGTTTGAGCAACGTTTTGGAGGAGTGATCTCTGGTGTTAAGGGGCTCTCCTTACACTGTGGTGATCCATGGATTGGCAATCCAATCCATGTTCATTTACTGCATTTGATTCTATTTACTGCAGAATTCCTGAATATTACTGCAGGACTGCAACTTAGATCTCAGATCTACTCTCTGTTGTTCATGATTTGCTCAGATCCCCAAGGGGAGTGTATTAAGGAGCCCATCTAGTACACAGATCTGTATTGGATATATATTTTTGTGTACAGATATGCTCTAGATCTGATGTGTAATATATATCAGCTGTAGCATCAATAAAATAATGCTGTCAGGCTTTGCAGTCCCATTTTGTTGTTGCAGCACCTCAATCTTGAGGGTTTCTTCATGCAATTATTCTGTTTATCTATTGTACATTGTATGAACCATTCTATAGATCTAATTTTATGATGTCCATACCATATTGCATCCATCACCTTTAGACAATCACGCTGCCTGTGCTTCAGTAATTTCTGCAGTAATTAGGTCATGGGGATTGGGCATTTCTAAGCCATATCAGGAGTGGGAGACCTGTTTAATATAGCTAGAGTCATTTTTTTCGCTGAAAGTTGGTATGTGAGTCCCACATGACCTAAGATACGAGATCCCACTATCACTTTCCCTTAATTTTATGCTCAACTCTGAAATTAACCTTTTTAGGGCATAAATTGCTGCTTTTCCCCAACTTTTGGCTCATAAAATGAAGTACAGTTCGCTGCTATAGCTTGGATTGATGGCTATGTGTTTTTTAACATGTCCTATGACCTTATTTGATGCTGCATATCCATTACTGAGTTTATATATTGTTGCAGTCCCTCATTGGGCATTTATCAAGCCATACTAGGTGTTGGAGGCCTGTTTGCCCCACCTAGAAGAATTTGTTTTTTATATCCTCTTGGATTTAGGACTTAGATACTAATATCTAAGGGATACAAGTGCTGGTTTCAAATCTTGTAGCAGCCATTCCTGGAAAATGCATTTTCCAATCATGCCTTGCTGACAATTCCCATTTTGGGATATTACAGTGGCATTAGAGTATGATCTCTGGCTCAGCCTATGAGATATAGCTATCAGAAGAATAAAGAAGAATATTGAAGAAATATTACACAGAGGACAAGGAGAAGATTTTTTCTAACACTATCTCTCAAGCCATGCATGAATTGAAGGAAGAAATCAGGGGAATGAGAAGGGGAAGACATGAAAATCCCTCAAGGAGTTATTCTCATGAAGAAAGCCCCAGTACTTCTTATGATGTGTGTGAGAATTCAGCCACAAAATATGATCTAAAAAACTATAACATGCCTACTTTCTTGTTGAGAGAAAGAGGAGAAGGAGGAATGACGGAAGAGGTGATCTCCCTGCTTCTTTTCCAAACCTTGGAAGGTATTAAAGAAGATCTCAAGGAGATGGAAGGGGAGGAGTGTAGAAGATTTCTGGAAGGGCTTGAAACAAGCCCTAACTATTCTCATGATGGGTGTGAGCATTCAACCACACATGCAGATCCACAGTGCAATCTATTGCCCCCATTTACTGCAAGGAGGATGGAGGAAGAAGATCCATCACCACATGGAGGTGAAAGGGGAGCCACTGCTTCCACTAGAGAAGCCCTTGCATCTTTACAAGGAGTTCCAAATGATTCAACATGTGGGAACCAAAACACAATTCCGGAGCATCATGCAGTAGCATTGGTGGATTTTGAGATGGAAGGAGAGGAAGAGAAGAAGGATCAACATCAAGGGATGATGAGCATTCACCCTTATATATTTCATAGCTATTCTACACAGAGGAACGAGACTGCACTCCACAAAGAAGAGAGGGACAAATCAGTCCACTCATACATGTAGTCCACTTCAGATTTTGATGTCTCACTACATGGAGGCATTCCACCTGGGAGGCCACTAGATCTAGAATTGGTGAGAGACATCTTGCCTCTTGGCTCACCATTCTTGGATTCCAGGGAGGTGAGGAGTTTGGAGGATGACTTTGGCATGAGGGATGTCAAAGTAGCAGGCAGCATCATGAGGAGAGCTTCATATGCTAGATCACCAGCGTTGTCTCTTAGGAGGATTGATCCCTATTGGAGGTCTCAACTTTTGGTAGAGTACTCCAAGTATCTTGGTGCATGCATGATTCTTGATGACTCGGATGGAGATGATATATACATAATGGATGATGTGGTCATCTATTCCTATGGCAGGATCTTCTTGACTAGATCTTCTAGTCTCAAGGAGAAGCTGCTACATGCAGCACATGAGGACTTCTCTTCTATGCACTTTGATGCATATTTCCAGTTGGTGGAGGAGTTTACTTGGGAGGGCATCCAGCATGACATATTTCAGCATATGGAGATATGCATAGCCCGAATGGTAATGAAGAGGAGGTCACAGCCACTTCCCTACTCTTTGGGAGTGAGGGAGAATTTCTTGTTGAGCCATTTCAGCTCAAGATCTCAAGTGCGGGATGGAGGAGGTATAATTTCACATTGTGTATTGTACTTATTTTCCTTGTTTGAGCAGCATGATGTATCAAGAAGAGTTGTTCCTTCTTGCATATTGTATAATAATGCACTTGTAGCCTTTTGTAGCATTGAGATTGGCTATCTCATTGGTGGTTTGTGGGGGAAGCCACATGATTTTTGGTGTGCACCATTGACGCCATATTGTAATTTCATGATGCTATCTTGTAAAATGATTGTGGCAGCAAACAAGTGGCTGGAAAAGCACTTGTTATTGTTTGGTTTGATGTAGGCCAAGGATGCACTACGCTAGTTCCATGAGAGGAACTATGATCCACTTTCCAGTTGTCACGTGACAACTTGTTTTCAATTGTTTTTGCTTCCATATATTGCTGATGTTTCTATGTACATGGGAAGCTTTGTTTGGAGAGTGGGATATGTGATGGAGATGCCCATTGGGAGTATGATTCTCCCTACTATTCATGCTGTATGTTTTAGAAGGAGCAATGGGCAAACCATGATTGCCGCATCTCAACTCTTTTCTTCATATGAAGTAAGCCATTTGAAGAACTTGAGTGCTTGGAGGAGGCACTTCATGGCTGAATTATGTGATGGGGTAGCTTGGGCCATATTTGGAGGCCATATTCTTTCAGCCCAAAGACATAAACAACCCCACACTTATCATAAATGGAGAGAGAAACAAATGAAGGGAGGAAAACTAATCTCTCCATGCGGCCCCACTACATTGCACAAACAAGGGGTTGATGATTGTTTCATTTGGATAATAGCATGGGTGATGGAATCACCAATTGGGAATAAGATTCCCCGTGTTGGTCATCACTCCTACCTTGAGGAGGCCATTGAGCAACAAGGAGATCACCACTTGTTATCTTACACTTGGAGGGAATCATGGGAGGACAAATTCATTGCCTATCATTTTCAACCATGGTGGGATTCATTGATGAGGCCACAAGAAGAGGAAGGGATAAATTTTGCTCTACCTTGCAGTTGCTTGAGGACAAGCAACGTTTTGAAGGGGGAGGACTCTAATATTCCTAATTAGCCTAAGCTAATAAGAGTATTCAATTTTGTTTTACTTTTTTTGTCTCATGAATAAGATTATAAAGGAGGATCAATATAACTCCTAAACAGAAAAATAAATCAATGCTCAATGTGAAACAAACTAAATCAGAGCTATCTTCATAAACACACTTAAGTGTGAAAGAGGCTAGATCAATTGACCGGGTCAACAGGACCAAATCCATAGCATTGTCTACATGCAATGTATCAAATAAAGGCATAGTGCAGTTCATGTTGGAGGCCACTCATGTGAATGGAGCTAAATCATCAAGGTGGTTTAGGGTTTGACAAGATTTCCATATTATAAAAGGAGGAGGAGGACACCAAGGAGGGGGTTGATTATTTGATATTTCAGAAGGTGATGTCTATTTAGAAATTCCTTATTCTCTGGCTGTTTAGCTGAGAATAGTGCTGTTTAGCACTTGGGTGTTCCTGGTCGAGAATCCCACCTCCTTCCTTGATCAGCTCTTGGAGGAGACTTGTTCTATCTTGTCCACTATCAAGCTTGGGCCAAGCTTCATGTTCCAACCACAATTCAGATCCTATTGAGGGTTTGATTTTTTTTGTAAGCTGCAGTAGTGGAAGCTAGATCTATTCAGATCTAGGCAAATCTAGTGCCTCTTCTCAGTGAGTGTGTCTTTTAACCTCCTGGAAGAGTGTATTGGATCATCAGAGCTACACTTTCAGAGCTAGGCATCAGGTCTATTCAGTACTGAAGCTAACAATGCATTTTTTCTCCCATAACTGCGTTATCTGCAAGAGGGAAGTTGCAGGGTGTTTGAGCAACGTTTTTGAGGAGTGATATCTGGTGTTAAGGGGCTCTCCTTACACTGTGGTGATCCATGGATTGGCCATCCAATCCATGTTCATTTCAGATCTGATTTGCATCTGATTATATTTACATCAGAATTCCTGAATATTACTACAGGACTGCAACTTAGATCTCAGATCTACTCACTGTTGTTCATGATTTCCTCAGATCCCCAAGGGTAGTGTATTAAGGAGCCCATCTAGTACACAGAGTTGTATTGGATCTATATTTTTGTGTACATATCTGATATATATCTGATTTGTAATATATATCAACTGTAGCATCAATAAAATAACGTTGTCAGGCTTTGCAGTCCCATTTTGTTGTTGCAACACCTCAATCTTGAGGGTTTCTTCATGTAATTCTTCTGTTTATCTATTGTACATTATATGAACCATGCTATAGAGCTTATTTTCTGATGTACATACCATATTGCATCCATCACCTTCAGAAAATCACGTTGCCTGTGCTTCAGTAATTTCTGCAATAATTAAGTCATGGGGATTGGGCATTTCTAAGCCATATCGGGAGTGGGAGACATGTTTAACATAGATAGAATATTTTTTTTTGCTGAAATTTGGTATGTGAGTCCCACATGACCTAAGCTACGAGATCCCACCATCACTTTCCCTTACTTTTACGCTCATCTATGAAATTAACCTTTTTAGGGCATAAATTGTTGCTTTTCCCCAACTTTTGGCTCATAAAATAAAGTAAAGTTCACTGATGTAGCTTGGATTGATGTATATGTGTTTTTTAACATGTCCAATGAGCTTATTTGATGCAGAATATCCATTATTGAGTTTATATATTGCTACAGTCCCTCATTAGGCATTTATCAAGCCATACTAGGTGTGGGAGGCCTGTTTTCCCCACCTAGAAGGATTTGTTTTTGATATCCTCTTGGATTTAGGACTTAGATACTTAGATATAAGGGATCCAAGTGCTGGTTTCAAATCCTATAGCAACCATTCCTGGAAAATGCGTTTTCCAGTCATGCCTTGCTGACAATTCCCATTTTGGGATATTACAGGTACGTCATTTATTTTTTATTTACATTGATGTATATTATTTAATATTTCAATTTTCATTATTCTCACCAATGTATATACACACATTACAGTTTATTTTTATGTTTTTATATGGAAGGTGAAGAATAAGAAAACAATCAACACCGTGAACAAAACATTCCTCAAAATAACCCAAGTCACGGAAGTAGCTCGAGCAGTGACAATAATTCAAGCGAATAATGATGATATATATGTTTGGATATCAAGGCAAGGTGTTGTAATTTTTGAAATATTTGTATCTGAAATCAGACATTTTGTTTAATGTAATGGACATAGTGTCCCAATTGTAAGACATTGGGATACCACAGTCTATCCTAATTATATGATAAAGAAGTTTATTCATATATATATATATATATATATATATATATATATATATATATATATAATAAAATATGTTTTAATTTATTCTGTTTCATTATCCATTGTCGCTACAAAATGTAACACCAATGATTAAATATATGGAAGATTAAATATTATAATGAAGAGATGCAAAATCTGATGATATGATATAACAAATTAATCCAAACATCACATTCAAATGCACTAATAAAAATTTAATTGATATGAATACTGTTATAAGATATGTGTCTACTTTTGATGAAAAATGAATTTTAAAAGTCACAATAATTGCACTATCGTAGGTCGATGTTTCTAAAAAATACAAAATCAACATCGATGCGTGTTAGTTACTGTGCACGTGCGTTTGTATGATAATGTGTACCGGTGTGTTTCTATGACCTATGCGCACTACAAAAATACCAATACCAATTATAATGCTCGGTGTGTTTGTGTGATACTGTGCACCGGTGCGTTTATGTGAGACTGCTCACCGTTGTGTTTCTACGACCTATGCCCACCACACAAATACCAATTCCAATTAGAACGCTCAATGCGTTTGTATAATAATCCACACTAGTGGGTTGATACGACCTATGGGCACCACACAAATACCAATACAAATTAGAATGGCTTGGTGCGTTGTATCACCTACAGTGCACCCGATGCAGTTTTACACCTTAATGGCCTGGGGCATGCACCTTTGACAACCCAAGGGCGAATTTCTGGCTAACATGCATCGAGACGTTGCCAAACACACTGGGGCATCCTAAATTTGTTTTACGTCCCAGTGCTTGGTAGGTTTACATTACCAGTTCGTTCACTATAAAACGCACCGGTGCGTTGACACCTGATTAGCGCACCGATGAGAAAAACATCCATAACAACCTCCGGCCGCCCATTTTTTTTGGTTGTGTTGAAATTTTGTTAGAAGCTCCGCCAAAACCTTCGTTACTAAAAACAGATGTTGTAGAAAATGTTTTTTGGACAATTTTGGCCAATTTTATAACACTAAAAGCCTCCTCTAGAGGGTATTTTCCTTGTAGTGTAGCGAAGGGATTTTTACACAGACTAATTTACACAGAATGCTTATAAAGTACAATCATCTAGGGAAGGAAGGGATGGAATCAGTAAGGAATAAGGATGTCACCCTTACGTTTGCAGGGAATAAGAGATTTATTCACTCAAATCTAAAAAGAAATAGAAATAGAAATAGATCTTCCCGCTCAAGCAAGATTCTGGGAATAAGAATGTCTTCCTTCAAGCTAATATCCCTTCTATGAATAAGAACATAAAAACATAGACCAATTTACAGGTTCTTAAAACTATAAAAACACAGACCAATTTACACACTAGAAGCCAATAGCCAATAATTATTGCAGATAAAATTGCTAAATTGCGAAATATTCTAAAACTCTATTCTAAAACCCCACATTTAAAACACATACCAATTTACACACTAGAAACCAATAATTATTGCAGATATAATTTCTAAATTGTGAAATACTCTAAAACCCTATTCTAAAATTTAAGTGTTAAAAAACACAAAATTTAAGTGTTAAAAACCACAAAAATTGATAAAACCGCAACCAGAGAGCCAAATATTCCAACACAGAATTTAAGTGTTAAAAAACACAATAGCTAGCTGGTAGAAATAGAATTCCTCCCGGGGAGGTGCAGAAGCCAGCTGGAGAGCCGCAAATGCCAGACCTTGCCAGACTTCGCCATTACCAATTTACACACTGCAAGAAAACACAAATTAGCAAAAACCCACCACAAAAAACGGGAAAAATGCAAAAAAACACAAAGAAATTCCAAAATTACCTGAATGGACCTCAAAACCTCCATGTTGACCGTCGAACTAGCTCGAAACTCCCACTGGATCTTTGGAAAACAAGATTCAAGCAACCCTGGACTGTTTAAAAACTCATGCAAATGAAAACAGCGGACGAACAGGTCCACATAGCCGCGCAGCCAAGAACAATTGAACGAAACGAACAGGTCCACGAATTCGCGCAGGGATGAGCAATACCAAACCGCAAGAAAACAACATATAATACTCAACAGGTTCACATAGGAAGACCAGGTGCACAAGCACTGGCGCCTCACAAACCAGAGACCGACGGAGGTCACTGCCCACACTCCGGGCACGAATAGAAATGCATTGCCTCGTTACCCATGGCAGTAAACAACTGAATGCAAACCTTGACCGTACCGCAAACCGTGTAATTTAATAACCTTACCAACCACAACAGGTGGCAGAAGGCGGGTGGCACGTGTCGTACTATTTTCCCGGTCCTGACCACGTGGTTTTACTGCGTGGAATGGAGGGTGCCCAAATAATGGCGTCCCTCCCTTACTCTGTTTTCCGAAGCCCTGTTTCCAATTCCTCAAATTGGAAAATGATGTTGGGTTCAATTTTTATTCCAGCCCAAAAAGCAACTTCAAGATTGGGTCTCAATACATGAAAAAATAATAAACCGTGTATCTCTATATATATGTAAAAATTTCTCCCATGGCCATATATAATTTTTAGTTTTCACTTACAGTGCATGAATCAAACCATCACGAATTCAACGTTGTCTATACAACCTTGAAGTTAAAAAATCCTTAAATTTCTCAGTGAGATGGCAAATGGAAGGAGAAAGAAATGAGGATTGTGACACCGAAGCCATACCAGATCCCCTGAGGTATCCAAACCAAAAAATAACACAACTCTGTGGAATGTTAAACGATCATACTCCCCTTCCATAAATACCTACGCGTGGATGTCGTCTTGGAGTTCAACCCATTCTCTCCTTTCTTATTCAATAATGCATGGTGCAAGTTTATAAAATCCCTTTCACTCAACCTCTTCTGCATCGAATGAGAGCCATTTAAATCCTTGAGGAATCCAGGAGATTTGGAGAATTTTTTCTAAATTAACTAACAATCGCATGGATTTCCAATTTGAAGTACAAATTGGTATAATGTCAGAAGAAAGATCCCACTTCAACAATTTTCCAACATTCCCAACATACTATTTTCTAAGGAGCTTAGTTGCTGCCACAAATCTGGCTAGAGTGTCTTATCGGTTGTCACTATAGTTACTCTTTAGTTCTTGTAGCAAAAGATATTTTCCAAAACATTTAGATTTTCCCAAAGAAACACTAGAACTAATAAATTTTTTCTTTTAAACCCTATAGCAATATAATCTGTAGCTCATCTGATAGCTTAAAGAACAATTGTCAAGAACGTAACTACATCTCATGCACTCAACCTACTCACATAGGTAGAGGGGAGAACATTTCGATATAAAGACAAGTACATCAATTTCTATAATAGCAAGAACGAATTGCACATTATTATGGTAATTTAGATACTATCAATTCCAAGAGTTTATTTTCTTCTAAATAGGAAACAAATGGACCTTCATATGTACTCGTGCCTCTATTATTCTTCACAGACTTTGGATCCTTCTTTTGTTTGGAAATTCTGACCACGTCAAAGAAAAGGTCAGTCATGGACGCTGCAACCTGATACATAGTAATAAAAGAGATCAGAAGAGGAAATAGCACTAAGGAAAAGGTGCATTATGTTTTGCAAAATATTTTCATCGTGTTGGATATTTAAACTACAATTGAATACTTGGTGCAACTTAAAATGTTCTAGGATACAACCATTGTTGAAGAGCCTAAGATACAAGCACAGTAAAGGCTAAGCTTGAGTTGCAAGTCTGAAACTTACACTTGAAACTATGAACCGGATGTACCACTAATCTCTATCAATCTTGTCCTGTCCAATTTTAGTTGCATCCAATTTCATTCGATGAAGTGTTACTCCCAATGAACTAGTGTTAAAGTGCAGCCTAACCGCCATTATTCGTGGAAAACAACTGAAACAACTTAACATTGTGTTAATAATTGACTCATTACAAAACTCAAACTTGCTATTTGAGTGTAAGTTCTTAACCTTGTTCCTTCTTGCACATAATTAAAATGCCAATGCATTAATGATTATATACAGGACCACTAAAATCATCACTTGAACGTCGAGACTCAGGAAAAGCAGCTACAAATCTCTCCTTGTATATGGAAAATGTTATCATTATATTAGGCCTTTCTAACAAACCCACTAGTAAAAATGAGAATGTCATTTAAAATTGAGGGTTGTGTGACTTCTTTATTCATTTTGTATACATTTCTATGTAATCATGCTATGAATTTTAATTTTATAACAAAATAAAAGTTTGATCAAGCCCAACAATTTTGCTTTCAGAAGTTTTTGTGTTTCACAAAATATTGAACTTACGAAGACATTGCCCCATTTCTCTTTGGGTAGCCCAATCAATCTAAGACAACAAAATTGGATTCCCAATTCTCTGATATCTAGCTTTTGCCTGTAATCCATATGAACAATTCAATACACAATCAATAATTCTGCATTACACAAATTCAAAAAATCAAGTAATACAACGTTTGGCAAATTTCAATCACCTGACACCGAGAGCATTCGACATTTCATTCAAGGATCTTGTGTAGGCCTTTTATGACATGTTGTTGAGCTTGATGGTTTTCTATCTATCAAAAGGAACCTGTAGTCTATAATGAGTAAAGGATCTTGTGTAGGATTTTTCTGACATGTCATTGAGCTTGATGGTATTCTATCTATCAAAAATAGCCTATTGAAAAAAATAAATTATAAAATCTGGTTGAATATTCTATTCCTTCCCCAGTCCTTTGCACATCTCGGTGTAACTTCTAGTTTATTTCATCCTGTTTGAAAGCGTTTGGTTAACCATAAACTATATTGGTAGGAATACACATCATTAGCATGCTTACAAAGAGGTCATTAGTAGCATAGCATATTCTTGGGGAAAGTTTCAAAATAGTCGATTAAAGTAAGTTTCTTACAGTACTTCCACTGAAGGACCTCATGTATTTTATGGAATAAAACTCTCAGCAGATTGAGCTAATGAAAATACACATACATCCCATATAAGTAATATCCCATTCTTTCAACTACAAGAAAGAGAACCTAGTTTGATTTTGTCATTTCCATTGAAACTGGTATTTCGTAAAGCTTCTGATACAAGCAAATATGGTTTATTTTTAAAAATTTGAAATCTATGATCAATAATTTTACCAGTATATATGGTTTATTTTCAGAAAACTCGGAGTTAGTTTAAATATTTTCTTGAGGTTTTTTTCATAAAACAAGTTTTCAAAACTCGAGTAATGGTGTTGCTCTATATATAGGATTAATCATTATTATTTTCAAAAATTTGAAATCTATGATCAATAATTTTACAAGTATATATGGTTTTTTTTTAGAAAATTTGGAATTAGTTTAAATATTTTCCAGAGGTTTTTTTTCATAAAACATGTTTTCAAATCTTAAAAGTTGCATCCATTTTACAAGTATAGGGGAGAGGGGTCAGTTGTTGGACAGATCGGCACTACTGGGCCCCCATGCCACCTGGAATGCCACACTCCCTATACGACAGCTGCATCGGCACTACTGGGCCCCCACGCCACCTGGACTGCCATGCTCCCTATACGACATCTGCTCATTTGCCATGGGCACGTGTCTGGGGTATGTGGAACCTACTCTGTCGGTTTACAACCGGTGGCTTCCTACATTTTAGTGGAGGCTTCTTGATGAAGCTGCATTTTTCACTCCGGGGCTGGTCTGTGTGCGTTTTGTTGTCCGGTTGTTGCACTCTGCCTACTCCGATGCTCGTCACATACAGCTCTGCCCTTCGCGTGCTTAGCCTTGGGTTATGGAACGTATGTGCTCCTAGTTCGAGCGCTTGTGGTCCTGATTCGAGCACGGGGTTTGAAGTTGGTGGTTATACCTTGGCTCTATGGTGGTTATACCTTGGCTCTGTGATGGTTATACCTCAGCTATATGGTGGTTATACTCGACTTTGAGGTGGTTATACTCGTCTCTATGGTAGTTATACCTCGACTTTGTGGTGGTTATACTTGGCTATGTGGTGGTTATACCTCGGATCTGTGGTGGTTATACCTTGGCTCTCTAGTGGTTATACCTCAGCTCTCTGGTGGTTTTACCTACGTTCGGCTCTTCATGATTTTATCTGTGTTTGGCTCTGCGTTGTTTTATCTGTGTTAAGATCTGTGGTGGTTATACCTTAGCGGATTTGGTGGACTACAATGGTTCATGTCTAGATGCTCGAAATTGTGTTTCCAAGTCAATGTGTTGTGTTTTTCAGTGCGGGTTTTCATTTTTTTTAATGTTTGTGTTGCCTCCTCTGTGAATGGTTGTATTCTGATGGGTTATTGCATTTTTTGCAGGTCAATGCAGTTGGAAAGGAGGAAGGCGAGGAGAGGAAGTCGAGGAGAGCAGTCGTAAGCTAGAAATTTGTCCTACCAATCATATGCATGTGTTTTTTAACACATTTAACTTGAAGGATATGTTTCTCTGTTGAGCTTGTTTACTGTGTTTTTAAACACTTGGGTTTTGTGTAAATTGACTGGTTTTTTAACACATTTAACTTGAAGGATATGTTTCTCTGTTGAGCTTGTTTCCTGTGTTTTTAAACACTTGGGTTTGTGTAAATTGATTGGATTTTTAACACATTTAGGGTAGGGTTTTTTGTAAATTGACTGATTTTGTGTAAATTGACTGGTTTAGGTAGGGTTTTTGTGTAAATTAAAAGGAATCAGATAATTCCACCTCTGTGGGAGTAATAAAAGCATGAATGGTTTTTTAACACATTTAGGGCTTAGGGTTTTGTGTAAATAATTGGTTAAATTGTGATATTTTGATGTTGAAATATTTTTAACCACTACAAAGCTAAGGTATAATGACCATAGAGCTGAAGTATGTTAATAATGTTTTATATTATGTACATGTTTTCAATTAATTTGATGACATTTTCTCATATTGTGTAAATAATTTTTTATATTCTGTACATGTTTTCAATTAATTTGATGACATTTTCTCATACTATTTCACTCGAAGAAGGTACCACTAATTTCCAAATGAAGTTGTCTAAATTCCATCAATCTAAGAATTTAAGTTACATTGATATATGCACATGTAAATCAAATGAAGTTGTCTCTATTCAATAAATCGAAGCTAAATTGACACATTTATTCACATCTATAGATGAAAATGTAAATTTTTGTTCCTAATTTTCCTCTCGGTCTTGATTTGAATTTGGTAGAAGGGTATAATTTATGATCATTTTGTTCTTGGTTTCTCTTAAGGGTTTTGAATTGCATGTGAAGTCTCAGTCTTTCATTCTTGTTTCACTCCAACAAGGTAATAGTTAAGGGCTGAGGGCTCCGAAGTAAAAAAAAAAAAGTTGAAGGGGAAGAAAAATATCCTTTCACTCCTCACATTTATCCACAAGGGTGAAAGTTCAAAAATTTGGTGATTACATGATAGATATGTGAGACAAAGCTCTAGATAATCACTAAAATACAACTCCTTTAGAAAATATTTTAAAATATTTAACCCAATCAATCCTTATTAAAGGTTTTGTGAATAGTAAAATTAATAAATATATTTTATCCAAAAATTTTGTAAATAGTAAAATTAATAAATATATTTTATCCCAATCAATCATTATGAAAGGTTTTGTAAATAGAGAAATGAGTTAAATATATAGCATAATAGCATTGTGAGCTGCTATGTTGTAAATTTATCTATTCTTATCATTGTTAGAGTGAAACATTACAGTCCAGTGCATCACATATAATCCTCATACTAGTAGGGCAAAGCAAGAATTGCCTTAGGTAATAGCTCTAGTTTGTATAGTTACTGTAGAGTATAGTATTTTAGCTATATGACCTGAGCGAATGAAGTGCATGTTCATTAGCGTTGAAGATTGGTACTAAAACTTGGAGTGCTTGTTGTGTATGGTTTTAACAGATATACATATAAGATATTTATAATTCATTCATTTATCTGTATTCAGATCCAGTCATCATGAATAGTTTTATTGTTGTAGTTAAACTCTTAGTTTTCATTGGTTTATCTCTACTAAATATGACTGTTATAGTCTTTTAGCTATATGAACTACCTTAGGTAATAGCTCTAGTCTATATAGTAGTTATAGAGTATAGTCTTTTAGTTGTATGAGCTGAGCGAATGAAGTTGCATTTTCATTAGTGCTGAGGATTGGTACTAAAACTTGGAGTGCTTGTTGTGTATGGTGTTAACGTCTATACATATAAGATAGTTGTAGTTCATTCATTTATCTGGATTCAGATCGAGTCATCATGAATAGTTTTTATTGATGTAGTTAAACTCTTAGTTTTCATTAGCTTTATTTATTATAAATATGACTGCTATAGTCTTTTAGCTGTATGAACTACCTTAAATAGCTCTAGTCTGTATATTAGTTGTTAGAAGTTAATAGGAAAATAGATAGAATGGTTTTGACACCAAAAATATTGCGAAACTAAAATTTTAAGGTGTAAAAATTTAATAAATTATCTTCAGCAGTCTCATACTTCTATTTTTTCATTTGTTGTTTCATTGCAACCTTTCAACAGTCTCATACTTCTGTTGTTTCATTTTTTGTTTCATTGTAACCTTTCAGCTGTCTCATACTTCTGTTGTTTTTGTTGTTTCATTGCAACCTAACATCAGTCTCATACTTTTGTTGTTTCATTGAAACCTAACAACAGTCTCATACTTCTGTTGTTTCATTGCAACCTTTCAGCAGTCTCATACTTTTGTTGTTTCATTGCAACTTTTCAACGGTCTCATACTTCTATTGTTTCATTGCAACCTTTCAACAGTCTCATACTTTTGTTGTTTCATTTTTTGTCTCATTGCAACCTTTATGTTCATTTAGCATACCAAGTCTATCATATGACTACTTTAAATCCCTGTTTTCCAAAAATATGTGCTTATTTTATTCTCTAAAGTTTTTATTTAGAGTTTTGCAATGGGCCATAATGCTTTGTAGATGCAGTGAAACTGGTTTTATTCAATTTCTTATATCAGCTTGGGGTTTGAAGTTGTTGGGATGGGGAGCATGCACATAGAATAAAAAAATTTTGTGTTCATTTGTTGATTGGGAACCTTTTTCACAATTTCAATGTCTTAGATTAGAGAAGGCAAGTAATAATCTAAGCTTATTTTTTTTAATGGTGTCAATGATGATTGGGATTATGCCTTTGCAAGTGAGCAAGTTAGAAATGGGTTACACTGTCAATTTTTTAACTCCCAAGGAATACAAGATACATTTTTTTAGAAATTAGAAATTGTTTGATACATACTAATTGAAAATTTAAAATTATGATATACGCTATGTCAAGTGTTGTGTTCTTTTAAATAATCAATTATAACTTCAACAGATTAACAAACTTGAAGCAATTAGAAACTTTTGATACATACTAATTTCATGAGGCAACCCAAAAGGATGCTTCCCAACATCCATGGATGTTATCCTTAGCAAACCTATTTCATCCTTACCAAAATCACAATGTGTTGTGGTTACAAAAAATAATTCATGCCACCCCTATGCTTGATGGCTTCCATTTCTTGCATTGCCCAAAAATGTTGAGTTGATTGTTTGACCCAAGTATGGTGGACTGCCCAAGATTGGATGATTAGGATGTGCTTGAATGTTTCCATATGCTTGACTCCAATTTTCTCCTTGTAGCCATGGTGGGACTGAGTAGCCCAAGTGTCCACTTGTGTTAATAACCCTAGCACTAACTACAGGTGTCATATAAACACAGTTAGGATTCAAAATTGCACTTGTAGTGGTATAAGAGGTGGGCCTAACCCTTGCCTGATAGCTAGGGACTTGGATGTTAATCAGGTCTTGGTATGATGGTGTCTTATCTGCAATGTGGTCCAACATATTAGACATCAACCTATTTGCCTCAAACTAGCTTGAACCATGGTCTTCCCTGCTTGTCACCCCTCCTCCTTTTTCCAACTCGTGCTGAATCTTTATTGCCTCTCTCTCTTGCCTTGACAATAACTTTTGATGTTCCTTATATTTCCTTGTTTTTTGTCTTTCCAACCTTTCCTTTGCTTGAGCTTCTGTTGATGCAATCCTTGCAGCCCTCTTTTCATTGGATAACTCCTTCTTTCTCTTTTTAGCTTCCTGAATTTCATTCTTTTTATGTTCAGACTTGAACATTAAATTCATATAATCTTCAAATGTGAGCAATTGTGAAATCCTCCCTAAACGAAGATAATATGATGTTGAGTTCCTTGATGAGGCCTTCACTCTCTTTACTGGTAGCTTTAGGAATGCACCAAGTAATCTTTGCTTTTTTGTTGCCCCATGCTCCTCTGGACCTGACACTTGGATTTAACCCTCCGAGACAAAAGGTTGGCCCACATTGTTGTCTTATTCAGGTAATTCATGCTAAATAGGCTCCTCTTCTAATGATCCATTGTACACAAAATAATGAACAAGTTCGGTGTTCAACCCTAATGGTTGTGAAGGCATGCCCATGCTTTCCTCATTGGTGGTAGATACATTATTTCCAATGATATTCATCACGGCCTTTGCCAACCATGATGGTGTTCTTACCTGGGTTGGCATGGTCAATTTCTCATTGTCAACTACATCACATGGAATATCAGATGCATAATTCACAGGTGGTTTAGTGGGTGTGACAGCCTCATTGATATTGTTAGTTGGTTCATGATTGAACTGTGTCTCTCTGAAATGCTCATCATCATCACCATAGAACAAACCTTCAGAAAGGGAAATTATACCTTCAACAACAGCTATATCTTCTTGGGCATCCACATGGTCTTGTAAGTTCTCTGCTTCTTGACCTTCCACTTCAAATGCTTGGCTACAACTAGTATCATGCATAAGGCGGCATCAAAATTAAGTGGCCATATATCAGTCCTCCTAAATCCAACCTTGATATTAGAAGGTGTGAGAGCCCTTTTAAATGGTTTACTTGCAAGCTCAGCTAGCTCAAACCTCTTTACTTCCACCCCTGGATTCTTTGCCATCCATGAAGCTCGCTTGACCCTGAAATAGTTCTTGAAAGGCCCAAACACGCTCACATCAAGGGGCTGCAATCTGTGAGTGGTATGATTAGGAAATGTTAATAGGTCAATTCCAAATTTATTGGCCTCCTCGATTGTCTGCACAACCATGTGGCTTCCATGACCATTTAAGTAAGTAAGTGTCTATTTTTAGGCGAGACACCACCCGATATAGAAGCAGCAAAGTGGAAAAGCCAATTAAGGAATAGTTCCTTTGTCATCCATGCATGTGGATGTGCAACCATGCATGCAGCTGGTTCACAATTTTGTATATAATCTTTTAGTTTAGTTTTACCTTTAAATAGATAAAATCTTGGTATTGATGGACCATTTTCATTGACACGGGCAAGAATTGTGATCCACTCCCTTCTCTTAGGAAATATCTTAGGCACATTTCTACTCCCTCTCTTGGAAATTACCCGCATACCACAATTCCTTCCTACTTGTAAGCATGTTTCATCACAGTTCCATATATGGTCTGGGGCATATGAGTGTTGCTCATATGCAACAGAAAGAGTGTTATAGAACTTGGAAACAATTGAAGGGCATAGATTTAAAGCCCTGTCTCTGTCAAGGCCCTCTGTTGTATGTAACACAAGGTCTGGATGTCTCTTTTTAAACCCACTCCACCACGATTTACCAGGAAAACCATCTTTAAATGGGTTTGGCATCCCTTGACAGATTTGAGCTACAGTGGATTTAATTTGTGTAAGCTCTAACCCATGTCCCAATTGGGCCATCTCCTTACACCACTCGACCACCTCATCCTCCTCCTCTTCAGTCAAAACTATAACATGCCCTCTAAGATTTGTATTAGTCAACCCATTTATCCAATAATGTATGCCAGAGGCAACAATACCATGTTTTTTTTTAGATGCATGGATTGAATATCCCTTAAACTTGATGTCATCAATTGAAATGAGCATGTATTTCTTTGTCCAACCTCTGATGGAACTGATTTTGTTTTTTTAACTTTCACCTTGCACTGTGGTTGAAGGTGGCTCATTGGATGATGGTGGGCTGGGATGATATGCTACCACAGAGTCCTTTTCAATGACATTGTTGGGAGCATTGGGAGCATTGACATCCTCATATGATGAACTGCTCTGCAGTTGGGTCCCCCTTGTCCCTCACCTCCTGTTCCTTATCCGATCTCCAATAGAAACTCTTGTCATATCTCCAACGACCTGCAGATTTACCATGAAATCCTGATTTAAAATTGTATTCAAGTACAACATGAGTAAGAAATTTGATAACTATTACAGCTAAAATGTATAGAGTAAACTATATTTATGTATGAATTCCAATATTAGCATGAGAAAGATAAGTTATACGTATTGACTGTTAACACCATGACATCTTCTTTTGGTTTTTGTGAACTCTTGCATTTGTGTATGCAACTTGGTATTTTACTCAAAAGAGTTCAGGTTGCATCTGAGTGTATATTGTATTATCAACAAGGATTTTATATTAAAGATCAAACCAACCCTAGTAATCCATTCATATCAATGAAGAATTGTGTGAATTAATTTGCATGGAAGTGGAACAGACTTGGTTTACATGAACAGTTGAATTTGGATTACATTGTTACTTTGAATTATTGAATGATTTTCACTATATTGTATTTCAATTATGTATGACTTCTAATATCAACATGAGAAAGCTAAGTGACACCTATTGTGTTAGGTCCCTATATTACTAGTAACCCCAATATTGTTATTATTATGCCCTTACATTATTATTGTTAGGACGGCTAGGATTATATTGTGGCCCCATGAACTCCTACATATAGAAGGAGGTTTTTGTCATTTGTATCATCTAAGAATTGTTCATTTATGTAATGTATTGGAGGTTTCCCCTTCAAAGTGGTTGATTTCTAAGGTGTTGATCTCTCTTTTCTTCTATTTTTTATTTGGTTTCATAAAATTTGGTATCAGAGCTTTGGATTCTAGGGTTTCACTGATCCAAACAGGTCATCGTGGAATTTTCACTATAACTTTGTTTATATGAAGGTTCAGAAGCTGAAATTTTTACATAGCGAAGCCGAAATCCTAAGAAATGACTTGTAAAAAATTCAAATCTTGGTTCGCAATAATTATAGAGATATGATCTGTGGAATTTAGGGATTTTTCAAGCTCCCGAATTTCACCTAAAACAGGTCATTGTGGAATTTTCGCTATAACGTTCTTTCTACGAAGGTGAAGAAGCTGAAATTTTTACAGAGAAAAGCCGCAGTCCTTAGGAAGCTCCTGTAAAAATTTCAGATCTTGGTTCACAATATTTTCGTAGATATGATCTGTGGATGTTAGGGTTTTTTCAGGCTCCCGAATATTATCTAAAAAAGGTGACCGTGGGAAAATCATCATAACTCTCTCTCTCTAAGCGTTGGATTGGAATTCTGTAAAAAGTGGCCGCAAGTAAACGAACTATAGTTTACTGCATATGAATTTCGGAGCCGAAGGAGGAAATCATGACATGTGGCATGCCATACAAGTTCGATCTACTGAACCAATCCATAATTAAGTCATTGTTGGAGATTGGGCATAACTTTGCCTTGAAGTATCCAAATCAGGTCAGACCTATGGAATTCGAAAGAAGAGTCAGAGGGCTACTACAGGAACGAATTTCAGATATAGAATATCCAAAATCACAGAGATAATTTAGTTTCAATATCGAGATCATCAAAAGCAAGAAAAAGGTGTGTATTTTTTTTTAATTGCATAAGTCTTGTTTGAAAAATCAGTTTGAATTGATTCCAAGGGAATATTGTAGAATAGATATTAGTATTGGCTTCATATATACCCCCCTAAAGAACCCACGCCACTGTTTTCATAAGGCTTTAATATGACCCATGAAGATGAAGAACTGCAACATGACATGTCAAAATTACAAGATCAAGTGCACCAAATTTCGCTCTCGCAAAGATCAACAAAAAATGAGATGGATGGTTTGAAGAAAGGCATGGAAGCTAAGTTGGATGGCATTGAAGCTGGAATGGAAGCTAATATGGATTTCATGGAAGCTAAGATGGATGACATGGAAGCTAAGATCGATGAAAAAATTAAAGACAACATGGAAAACATGAAGAATGATCTAAAAGGCATATGAAGGTTTACAAAACCGATACAAGAACAAGTCATGAATACACCTTATGAAAGAAAATAAATGTTAACGGGATTTGCAAATCGAATGTTAGAGGAAGAACCACCATATTCCAAATATGGATATGAGGAAGTTTGATGGCAAGGATCTCGTAACATGGATACTACAGATGGAGCAATATTTTGATCTCAATAATGTGCAAAACACACAAAAGGTAAGCATTGCAACTTTACATTTAGACCAAAATACATTTGTATGGTATCTGTTGTAGTTTTTTTGGTGCACGTATGTACGAAATCACACTAACTTAGGAGGTGTGGTTTACCTCGCTAAGCTATTGGTAACAGGAAGAAAGAAGTGTATTCCATAAGCATACTATATAGAGGAAAAAACATGCAAATGTAAACTTGAATTAAACTAAAACTAAAAAAAATAAACAGAAGCTCTTGAAAAGAGTCAAACAACAATAATAATGCAAACAGTGGCTCTAGGCCCCTCTTATTAAGCGTTTGGTATCAAGAAGAGTGAAACTTTACCCTCTTGCCAAAGGGCCCCTAGACAATGGTTCTAGGTCCTAATGTAAGGATGTTTTTATCCCAAGCTTGCCTCAGTGCAGTCTCCCTCTCTCTCCACTGTGTTGGACTGAACTTGTTGGGTGGCCAACAATTGAGTCCCCTCTATCTTCAGCTTCGGGTCACACACTGCTCGTATTTCTTGGGAAATTCTAGCTAGCATAACAATGTGATCACCAATTCTTCATCTCATGGTGGCTTTATATAGGAGATTTCAAATCCTCCTTCCCTCCCTTGGTACATTGTGGATGGTGACCCAAGGGAGGGTTATGATTCCTTTGTGTGCTCCAAATATTCCATTGTGTGCTCACATTGTGTCTAAGGAGGAATTGGTGGCTGTCCTTAGGCGGCTTCAAGTAAGGAGTGACTTGTCCTTTGCTTTGTGTGGTCCTGGATAGTGACATTTCTCCACTCTTAGGAATGCGCGCTTATCAGGCAAGCGCTCTTCTCGAAGGATAATGCGCACAAATAGCAGTTTAGGACTAGTTCAAATTTTGTTTTTCTCAAACCTTAGAGATTTTTAAATACTTTCTAGATTTTGTAATGTCTTATAACCCTGTAAATCCTTTGGCCTGACATTAATTAATGTCATATTCTGCTGTACGATTTTTCAGTGTTAATATTTTCCCCCTAATGTGTGAGGTCTAGGAAGAACTGTATATCCAAAATACATTATAGTTTATTTTTTGTATCATGCGTAGAGAGAGAGAGAGACCTGCATGAAGCCTTGGAATTGAAAACACCCTGCCCCGGTTCCAAGAATGACCACATCTATGGGATCCCTGCAAGAAAATACAATTTACAATTCATATACAAATTTTCAATGAGGCGGGCATGTCCATGCTCGTGATGTTGTGGCTAGTTAAACAAAATTGACAGATATGTGTTCTGTCTATGTCACTACTATAGTAGTGATACAGACGGTTGTTGACGACGACTGCTGACGCCCTCAGGGGCATTTTTTCTTTGACAATAGGTGGAATGTGTTACCCATATGTGTAAATCTGGTATGGCATATAGTTGCGCATTGTACACATAGGTGTTGGTTGGGACCTTCCCGTGTAAGCATTGTTGACAGAGATGCTTATGGAGGCACGGGTCTTCAACGGATTTGATCAAAGTGTAATGGTTGTAAGGTACTATACCATCTTGACATGAAAATTTTTGTCATAGTCAAATGTCAGGAGGATAGATGACATTTGTGGACAATGATGTCTCCCACAGTGCCACCCGAGGATGCCCCTTGTATGGAGAGGGGTGATCCAAGGTACCGATTCCTTTTTGGAAAAAAGGTGTCGAGGTCGACAAAAAGGAAGCCTCAACTGAATGGTTGGTCGCTGAATTAAGGGGTCAGGAACCTGGGTGTGATGGGTTTAACATAGGAATTTTGGCAAGAAATGGTTGACAACTAATGATGGGGGGATCAGTGGCCCAAGGTCGGAGTATGCTAAGCAGCTTGGCGGCAGTCATAGTTATTTCTGATGGGGAAATCCCTGGAGTCGGTAGGACTTCTAGGGTGGGTATAAACCGGCTATGAATGTCGTGATGGCTTGTGCATGGGGGTGAAATACTCTGACCAAGGGTGTTCTAGGACTGCTGCCATGGGAGAAAAGATGAAATGAGAGGGTGGAGGGATGAATTTCATCGTTTGCGGTCTTTGTACACTTACCAAAAGAATAAATAATGGGGTTTGGTTTGTACAAAACACGGAGATGGGTACCCCAAAACATGAAAGTGTTTGCTCATTGATGTTGTGAGGAAGGTGTTTTGCTGGGGGTGGGGGTCCCATTGGTTGGTCTCATGTGTGGGGTTGATGAAGCGCATGAGTATCGCATATGGGATTATGTTGGTGGAGGTATGGTGGGCCAAATGTAGGGCGCTGTGGTGCGCTTTTGATCTACTTGTACAACCTGGTCGTTCGGGAATGGGTTTCAACTTATATGGTAAACTTGACCTTATCCATGATGAATGGGTGGGCATGAGGTGCTTCCCGGACTAGAGTGGTGTGGCCATGGCGTCACTTTTGCCGTGATAAGGTCTAATGTGGGTGACGACAAGCAAACAAGGGGCTAAGATGTTTCTGAGCCTTCAAGGAATGCATTTCCCCGGAAAACACATCATCCTTGAAGCCTCCTTGTGCCTTATGTCCTCTGATAAACTCCCCTCTGCTGATTCCCATCATAAAGCCTCTCTGCTGGTGAAGAAATGCCCAAAGGGCCTCTTTTTCCCTCTTATTTCACCCCCCCCACTTGGCTTCTATTTTTGTTTCCCCTTCTATTCCCCTTCTTACCCTTCAAATTTCCCCAAAATCCCCTTAAAATCCTACCCTTACCCTTTGTTTAGCCTTTTTTCCCCTTTCCCTCTCTATCATTTCTCTTTCCAACCTTCAAATTCCATTTAAAAGGGCCAAAACCCACTTTCCGACCTTATAATAAGGCTTAGCCCCTTCCGCTGCGCCCTTAGCCCCTTTTCTTCCATGCGCCCGCGCCCTAGAACCAAGTTTTAAACCCTTTGATGCCTAGCGCAAAGCGCAGATCGCAGATTTTAGTTTTATTTTAACGCCCATCGCGTTTTTCATTTTTTGCGATCTGCGCTCATCGCACTTTCCAACTTTGCGATCTGCGCTCATCGAAATTTTGCCCCGTCGCGATAGCGCAAAGCGCAGTTTTGTTGGGTGCTACTCTCCGCCATCGCATTTTCTCCATTTGCAATTTTGCGATGCGCGCCCTGGTCCCACTGCCAAGGCTCCTCTCCCTTGTTAGTTGGTGATTTTCTTTGTTATTTTCCCAAATGATAATCTTCGGGCTTTACACTGTGCGACCATTTCTCCGCCATTTTTCACTGTTTCTCCACTATCCCACCACCATTTCACCGCCTCCGTAGCATTTCCTCCGCCACCACTGCCCGGGCTTTAAACAGGTTTATTCTAAATTGTGCAGACATCACAGGGAGGTCTATTCAGCCTTGGCCAGCGAATTAGCAAAAGGGATTCCGAGGGGGTTAATGCGGTTGTTGATATTATTAATGCTTAAACCCCGCATTTCAAAGGAAAGGCACAGTTTGAAGACTTGAGCACGCAAAGGGTCATATCCGCGTTTTGATATCAGCAGAACGTTTTCTCCAGGACGGATATTTACCTACAGGGTTCTCCATGCCTCCTCGAGCCCATAAGCAATGAAATACACAGACAGGAGCTCCATTAAAAACTGTCTGAGCCGCAGTAATGGAGGAAAGGAGAAGCCGTGCAAATCTTTCACCCAGTTCATTTATTCAGAAGGCTAGCGCAAAGCTCCAAGCACCAGAAAGGACCCCAAAGAAATATCCGAGGTCGATCTCGGCCTGACAGGGACTCCCCAGACAGATCACAGAGTACAAGCAATGCCGCAGAAAGCCATTAACTGGTATGGGCGTGAACACTTCCGCCTTACTGTCTTAATGAGACTCATTTATTTGTTTATCTACTGTTGTTTCTTCCTCTTCTCCTATAAGAGATCCCCGAGAACATAATGTAAAAGTTTGTTGTTGGCTACTGCCGTTGCTGTTAGAGGGATTCATTTGACTGTTAGAACAGTCTTGGGAGGGAGTAGCGGAGTAGTTGTATATAATAGGCTGGGAGGAGAAGTCTGGACTGTATTAGCCATCAAGCTTATTGTACATGACTGGTTTTGCATCAATTAATCAAAGCACATTTCACAGGATCCTGGTCTATTACTATTGGTGATGTTTTTCTAACTCTGTATATCACATTTTCATACTGTTTCATGTTCTTCTGGTAGGCAACAGAAGTATAACATAGGATTCTCCCTTGTTAGGTGCCCTATGTTTCCTGCTCTCCCTACCTTTAATGTTTTCTGCCTTATGTGCTATCTAAGAGTTGATTTCAGTTGATTTAACCAGTGTAGTGGATGTTATTACCTACTCTCTGATGTATGAATTGGTTGAATCAGTTCTTAGATGTTCTTGCTGGGTTTAAGCTGGAAGGTTTGGGAACACTGGGGATGAGTGTTAGCCCTGTCCACTAGGATCCTTGCGCGACCAGCTGGCCTTTCTAAGATCCCTTCTGTTTAACTTATCTCTGTTTTTCCTCTGGAGTTGCCAAAGCAGACCTGGAGTTAAATGACCTCTGGTCTGATCTATAAGCTGCCCCTTCGTCCCTTTTTGAGAGCTGCCTTTGAGTATGTCCAAGCAGGTCTGGAGTTAAATGACCTCTGACCTGATCTATAGACAGAAAATTGGTTGTCTTTCCTTCTTCCACTTTCTCTCCTTAATGTTCCATTCCACCATTTTCCTAAAAGATCCTTTAGTGTAGATGACTTGCCCTTTGAAAGCCTTGGCTAGTGGATGCAAGTAATTTCCTTTCATGACTCCATAGCCCAATGGATGGCACTGTCTTGGCCTGTCCTCTTCGCTGAAGCCTCCAGCTGCTCTGTTCCTTTTCTCCCATTGCTTTTCCAGTCCATGATCTCCTAACCAACCCAGCAACCCTTCAACCAAACCATTTAAAACCCCTTGTGCTTCATAACTAGCCTAATATCTCATCTTGAGCTTCAAGGATATATCATTCTTTGCTCTACTTGGAGAGATCCCTCTCTGAGTCCAGGAGGGCTAGATCCTAGGGCCCAAAAGTGGTTCTGATGTTGTCTCATCTTTTGGTCTTGCCAATCTGGCCAAAACATGGGAACCCCAACATAATGGCGACTCCACTGGGGAAATTTCTAAGTACTTTCATCTAGTTGCATCTCCAAGCCTCAGAAAACCTAGAACCTCTGTTTAGGCTGGCAGTAAAACACTTATCCTTCCTTACCTCTGGTGTGTTTTACCCCTTACTCTCAGACAGAGCCTGGTAAGGGCCAGGTAGCCTCCGGATCTCATCCTCTTTAGGAGGTGACACATCTGGTAAATTCCCTCCCAGTCCATCTCTGGTTTGAGTTTGTTGTGTTTGTGGGATATCCCTGAAAAGGATATTTCCTCATCACTGCGGTGGACAGTGTACCGTCTAGAAACATCCTAAACCTTCCACCTGGCGACTCCATTATTCCCAAATGAAAGACTCCACTGGTGATCAGTAGGCCTGCTGATTACCTTGGTTTCACATAAGACTCCACAGGGAGACCAAATTCGAAACATAATGAAGGCTCCACTGGGAGACCAGCCCTGAGACATCATCAACCACAGCATAAATTACAAGTAGGGTTAAGCTGCTTGGCTAAAAATAACACTCTGGCTCACAGAACCATTCATACAAGAGCTTTCCCTGATCCAAGCCCACCCGAAATAGTTGATAATCCTGAGAAAATCCTCAAGAGAACACTTGTAAGTAGGAGATCAACTATTTCCAGCAACATTCATAGAGCCAATTCTGCACCAGAAGATCTTGCAGCTCTATTAGACCCTTTATTCGACCTAGACCTTCAAAACAGATTACCTAGAACTAGGTCATTCAGTGTTTCAGACCAGCCGGACCCTAGGGACAGTGAAACCCCTCCTTCCACACCACCTGATCTCCACTTTCTCCAAAACTTGGGGCTTTCTCACCCGAGATCTGCTCAAGAGACTTCTGCTGGTCCAAACATCCCTGTCATCCAAATACCAGCTGCTCAAGCCAACCCTATACCCCACTAGAACATCATCATGGCAGCCTGGTATGCACCCCTAGTCCTACCTCAGCCTCTACTGCCCTTACCAAATTATTATCAATCAAAGATCCCGCACTTCCCTGCTAAAGAGCCTACAACATCACAACAACATGTAGACAGAATGGAGGACTCTTTTGACTATATGGAAATTGATGATGAAACAATCAAAATGAGAATTTTTGCGCAAAGCTTGGGAGGTGAAGTAAAGAAATGGTTTAAAAACCTACCTGCTGGTAGTATCCAAGATCTCCCTGCTTTATACCAGACTTTCATCAACAAATGGGAAACTAGAGAAAACCCTCGCCAGCTCCTAACAGAATACATGTCCCTTAAGAGGAACGCAGGAGAGAGTGTTCATGATTACACCACTAGATTCAACAGTATTTATAATGCTCTCCCTCCACACATGAAACCTCCACAAGGTATGGCCCTAGCAAAATATCCTGATGGATTTGATGCTGACATGGCCTATGAGCTTAGAGATAAAGAGTACACCACATTGGAGGATATGCAGAAAGGGGCAGTAAACATAGAAGTGAATCTGATCGAGAAAAGAGCAAAACTAAGATCTGAGAAGAGGGTAACTTACATAGATGACAATGTAGCCTCCACGTCTGACCCCAATAATGAACGCGTGTGTAAGGAAGTGGAAAAGATGAAACAAATGATGGAAAAAATGGTTGTCATGGTTAGTAACCTAAGCAAAAATCAGAATCAGAATCAAAACTTTAGAAGAAACAACAACACTCCCAACAGACAGAAAGAGTCAGATCAACAAATCGTTCCCCCGTTTCAAAACTTCCTAGATGAGGATGAGGGAATCATAGAAGAGTCTGAAGGGAATACTATTAACATGTTTGAAACAGAGGACTCAATTCTGAACTGTGACTCAAAGGAAAACCAAACCTCATCTTCATATTGGGATGAGGAAAGATTAGAAACTGAAGAGTACAGACTTGGGTTCCAAAATGCCATGTTACAGGTCAGAGAGCAATATGAGCTCAGGAGCAAAAAGAACCAAGACACTTCCAAAACCAAAAATCCCGAGTTTACCATCAAGAAAAGGCCTGAAAAATCTTCTAAAGTAATTGCTGTGAACAACAATTCAACAGCCAAGAGTTTTGAGAGTAACAAAGAAAAAGGCAACCAAAACAATGAAAGACAAAGTCAACCAGCCAGTAGCGCTAGCACCTCAGTAAGTGCTCTTGATAAAACTGTTCCTACACATGTACATAACGAGAGAACACAAACTGATTCAGCCACTAAAACAATGGCAAATAAAACAGAGTTGAACACTTCCAAGAGTCAATCCACTTTCAGTTTAGAAAGTGAGATTGCAAAAATCAAAATATCTGTACCATTATCTGAGTTGGCCACTCAGGATGCATATAAGGGCCAAATTTTGAAAGCATTGAATTTAGGGGAAAACACTGATTCTGTAAACTTGAATGATGATCAGCCTGCCCTCTTTTTTGGGCCTAAGATTGAAGTTAAGTTTCAGGAAGGGGTAGTACCCCCTTTCTATATTAGTCTCAACATTCATGATAAAATACTCCACAATGCAATGCATGATTCTGGAGCCTCACACAACCTGATGCCAAAGGTAGTTATGGAAAGGTTAGGCCTAGAAATCACCAGACCCTATAAAGACTTGTATTCTTTTGACTCGAGTAGAGTAAAATGTCTTGGCCTGATCAAAGACTTTTGTGTGAGTTTGACTCAGATTCCTGCGAAATGTATGGTCATGGATGTAGTGGTGGCAGACGTGCCACCCAAGTATGGCATGTTATTATCTAGATCATGGGGAGCCAAGATGCAAGGCACCATGTAGATGGATGGCTCATATGCCACTATTCCTATATTTGGCCAATTAAGAAGACTTTATAGAGAATCCCAAATGAAATTCCTAGTCAGTAGCCCCAAGAAACCTGAAAATTCACCATTATATTCTGTACATACCGACCTTGACTCCTTCATCTTTTGTAATAATGAATCCTTAGAAGAGCCAGAGTCCCAGAATAGGCATACAAATGAGAACACTGAGCCTATGGACCTCCACATAATGGCCACTCTGGAAGAATATGATCAGGAAAACCATGGGTAGCACACTGAAAACGAAGAGGAAATCAGCAATGAAGCCTGTAGGATCTGTGGTGGAACTCTCACTCCAAGTGAAACAGAAACAGAACAAGAACAGCCAGCTAACCACCTTCATGACATCCATGGCCTCTATGAACAACAAGATAGTTTTCAACCTATTACAGACCTCCCAACTCAACCTAATGGCGACTCCGCTGGGGAATTCTAAGAATTTTTCATTCCATATCACAAGGACCTTAGAAACCCTTCAATCTCTGGTTAGATTGGCTTTCAATTGCTGATGGTGGACAGAATCCTGCTTCAAACATTCATATACATCCACCTGGCGACTCCACATTCCCTATGATCCAAAGACTAAATGACTCCACTGGTAGAAGACTCTGAACTGGTTGAGAAGAAGCAGTAGCCTTCTTTGCATAAATATAGATCCAAACATGGACAGAGATACAAAGTATGTTGCTTTGTATAATAAATTATGTGAAATAACTGAAATGTTTGGTAAAGTGTTGGAAACGCATATGGCTAATATGAATGCAAATGATGATTATTCAGAACAACCTATGCCTTCTCCAGAACAAGAACAAACTCAAGACCTAGACAATGAGCAGGACACGTATGATACTCAAGAATCTGTAGAAGATGAGAAGGTAATCAGGAATTGCCTGATTGCTTACCTATGCCTTGTGTTACGCTCATCAAAGAATATCAGGACCTTTTAGCAAAGGCTGATAGGGAAAGCTGCCTTGAAGAAACACAAGACCACATAAAAGAGGCAGAGCCTGATGTGAAAGAAGAGGCTCAAAGAAACATCAAGCCTCCAAATCAGCTTACACAAGAGAAAGAAGACTGCTATTTTTCTGTCCGTAATGAGAAGGAAGCTCCTCTTTTAACAGAAGAGGATATTGATCAAATATTAAACCAGCATTCCACCCCAGAAGTCTTCTATAGGACACACTCCCTTGCTCACTCATCTTATGAGTTTGATGATTCAGTTTCAGAAAACTCCTCTGTGGATCGGAATGAAGAAAGACCTGCTGAAAGTCCGATAGGTTTGGAGGGTGATATTACTTACAGTTATGATTTTCCTTTTCATGATCTATTTGAGGGTGAGTGCTTTCAAAGAGAAGCCGAGCTTGCAGGACCATCATCCTTAGATTCGTGGGAAGAAAACCAGAGCCAGCAATTTCAGAGAGGTAATGAAACCAGTCAGCCTATCTATGACACTGATGAGGAGAGCTGCGACAATATATCAGCGGATGAAGATTCTTTGATTCTTCATTCTGCTCTACCACGGATCATCAGTAAGGTCGGAAACCAGCAGTATTTCCTTTCAGAAGATGAGGACGAAAGAAAAGAAGAGGTTTTTGAGCGGGTTGAAAGAAAAGAGCCTTCTCTTAAAAAAGAGGAAGCAAAAGGGTACACCCCTGCTCAAGAATACATGAATATTTTCATAGAGCTCAGCACACCGGATCAGAATGTGTTAGAGCTCCAGGAGGACACAGCTGCAGTCTATGATAAGTCCTCCAGTTCAGAAAATGAAGAAGATGAAGGAGATTTTCTTTCTCAGGAGAGTCTCATTCTTGATCCAGTGGAAGAAGAAGAGATCCTGGTTGAAGCCCGCCTGCCAGATACTCATAGCCAGGTATCTTTTCATGATCCTTATGTACATTTCCTGCATACATTTGAAGAAGGATCAAAGGTCTTCTTCAGCAGCATGTTGCAAACAGAAGGAAAATTTTTCAAAGCTGTTGTTATTGAACAAAAAGAGTGGGAGCTGCCCTGCCTATCCAACATGCTCAAGGAGTTGAGCAAGAAGGACCAGCCATGGGATCACTTGATGGACTGGTTACATTGGAAGACAGTGTTTGTAAGATAGTCTTGTAAATATGTCAAGTTAGAATAGGGTAGGTAGGAAAAGCTCAATAAAGCTCAGTCTATGAGCAGGTAGTCAGTTGTTTCATTTTCTGTCTTATAATGTAGAGGAGAAACCTACTAGACAGTCTTATCCTAGCAGGTGGTAGTGTAGGTAGCGAAACGCTGTGGGACCAACTGTTTAATCTAGTCTCATGGAGCAATAAGGGTAGATTTAGAATAGGTTTATTTTTTGTTTGTAAAATAAAATCATGTAAATGGTCTGCTAGCTCAAATGCACCCTAAAGAAGAAAAACGATAGGATTGTAGTGCGGGTAGGAAGTTTGATTGGGGAAAATGTTTCTGCTGATGTAACATATTCACATTGTGGCAGCTGATCAGAGAAAGAGATGTGCCAAGCAACAGGCAGCTGGCCTACACCAAAGATTTATTTTCTGAATTCTTGACTCCTTCAAGAAGAAGCCATCCCCATGTGGAGCCACTGTTAGCCCCCTATAAATTTTTGACAAGCAAACAAGGGGCTAAGATGTTTCTGAGCCTTCAAGGAATGCATTTCCCCGGAAAACACATCATCCTTGAAGCCTCCTTGTGCCTTATGTCCTCTGATAAACTCCCCTCTGCTGATTCCCATCATAAAGCCTCTCTGCTGGTGAAGAAATGCCCAAAGGGCCTCTTTTTCCCTCTTATTTCACCCCCCCCACTTGGCTTCTATTTTTGTTTCCCCTTCTATTCCCCTTCTTACCCTTCAAATTTCCCCAAAATCCCCTTAAAATCCTACCCTTACCCTTTGTTTAGCCTTTTTTCCCCTTTCCCTCTCTATCATTTCTCTTTCCAACCTTCAAATTCCATTTAAAAGGGCCAAAACCCACTTTCCGACCTTATAATAAGGCTTAGCCCCTTCCGCTGCGCCCTTAGCCCCTTTTCTTCCATGCGCCCGCGCCCTAGAACCAAGTTTTAAACCCTTTGATGCCTAGCGCAAAGCGCAGATCGCAGATTTTAGTTTTATTTTAACGCCCATCGCGTTTTTCATTTTTTGCGATCTGCGCTCATCGCACTTTCCAACTTTGCGATCTGCGCTCATCGAAATTTTGCCCCGTCGCGATAGCGCAAAGCGCAGTTTTGTTGGGTGCTACTCTCCGCCATCGCATTTTCTCCATTTGCAATTTTGCGATGCGCGCCCTGGTCCCACTGCCAAGGCTCCTCTCCCTTGTTAGTTGGTGATTTTCTTTGTTATTTTCCCAAATGATAATCTTCGGGCTTTACACTGTGCGACCATTTCTCCGCCATTTTTCACTGTTTCTCCACTATCCCACCACCATTTCACCGCCTCCGTAGCATTTCCTCCGCCACCACTGCCCGGGCTTTAAACAGGTTTATTCTAAATTGTGCAGACATCACAGGGAGGTCTATTCAGCCTTGGCCAGCGAATTAGCAAAAGGGATTCCGAGGGGGTTAATGCGGTTGTTGATATTATTAATGCTTAAACCCCGCATTTCAAAGGAAAGGCACAGTTTGAATACTTGAGCACGCAAAGGGTCATATCCGCGTTTTGATATCAGCAGAACGTTTTCTCCAGGACGGATATTTACCTATAGGGTTCTCCATGCCTCCTCGAGCCCACAAGAAATTAAATACACAGACAGGAGCTCCATTAAAGATTGTCTGAGTCGCAGTAATGGAGGAAAGGAGAAGCCGTGTAGATATTTCACCCAGTTCATTTATTCAGAAGGCTAGCGCAAAGCTCCAAGCACCAGAAAGAACCCCAAAGAAATATCCGAGGTTGATCTCGGCCCGACAGGGACTCCCCAGACAGATCACAGAGTACAAGCAATGCCGTAGAAATCCATTAAGTGGTATGGGCGTGAACACTTCCGCCTTACTGTCTTAATGAGACTCATTTATTTGTTTATCTACTGCTGTTTCTTCCTCTTCTCCTATAAGAGATCCCCGAGAACATAATGTAAAGGTTGTTGTTGTTGCCTTGGTGTGGCAGTTGCTGTTAGAGGGATTCATTCTTGACTGTTAGAACAGTCTTGGGAGGGAGTTACAGAGTAGTTGTATGTAATAGGCTAGGAGGAGAAATTCTAGACTATATTAGCCATTGAGGTCAGTGTACATGACTGGCTTTGCATCAATCAATCAAAGCACATTTCACAGGATCCTGGTCTATTACTATTGGTGATGTTTTTCTAACTCTGTATATCACATTTTCATACTGTTTCATGTTCTTCTGGTAGGCAACAGAAGTATAACATAGGATTCACCCTTGTTAGGTGCCCTATGTTTCCTGCTCTCCCTACCTTTAAATTTTTCTGCCTTATGTGCTATCTAAGAGTTGATTTCAGTTGATTTAACCAGTGTAGTGGATGTTATTGCCTACTCTCTGATGTATGAATTGGTTGAATCAGTTCTTAGATGTTCTTGCTGGGTTTAAGCTAGAAGGTTTGGGAACACTGGGGATGAGTGTTAGCCCTGTCCACCAGCTAGCCTTTCTAAGATCCCTTCTGTTTAACTTATCTCTGTTTTTCCTCTGGAGTTGCTAAAGCAGACCTGGAGTTAAATGACCTCTGGTCTGATCTATAAGCTGCCCCTTCATCTCTATAAGCTGCCTTTGAGTATGTCCAAGCAGGTCTGGAGTTAAATGACCTCTGACCTGATCTATAGATAGAAAATTGGTTGTCTTTCCTTCTTCCACTTTCTCCCCTTAATGTTCCATTCCACCATCTGCCTAAAAGATCCTTTAGTGTAGATGACTTGCCCTTTGAAAGCCTTGGCTAGTGGATGCAAGTAATTTCCTTTCATGACCCCATAGCCCAATGGATGGCACTGTCTTGGCCTGTCCTCTTCACTGAAGCCTCCAACTACTCTGTTCCTTTTCTCCCATTGCTTTTCCAGTCCATGATCTCCTAACCAACCCAGCAACCCTTCAACCAAACCATTTAAAACCCCTTGTGCTTCATAACTAGCCTAATATCTCATCTTGAGCTTCAAGGATATATCATTCTTTGCTCTACTTGGAGAGAACCCTCTCCGAGTCCAGGAGGGCTAGATCCTAGGGCCCAAAAGTGGTTCTGATGTTGTCTCATCTTTTGGTCTTGCCAATCTGGCCAAAACATGGGAACCCCAACAGGCTCTACCGACCAACGAGGATGTTTACCATGTGTAGGGTGAGGTGATGATAAACACGGTTGGATATGAGGACCCTATGGTTGATTTTTGATGGAGAAATGATGTCTGGATATGCAGAGTTGACTGAGACTCTATCATGTTGGGGGTAGAATGATACCTGCTCTGGGGCTTTCAGTAGATGGTGTTGTGAATGGTTTGCGAGCTTTTCCTGCAAAAAAAACTACCTCAAGTGAAAGCATCTTCTTTATCAAAATATTATTGAAAGTCATGAGCTTTAAAAAAGAAGATGAGAGAGGGCATACCTGCTGGGGTTGAAAAATTAATTTTTTGGGAGTGCGATTGTGTGGCATCGCCTCTGATCATCATGGAGCACTGATTGTGGCACAACTTACGGTTCGCAGAACGGAACTTCTAATCTCTTGTTATAGTCCTCCAAAGTTTGTGAAAAGGGCGATAAATAGGTGAATATGGCCCTAATTCAATTCATTTGTACTTGTTGAATTTTGAGAGGTCAGAGGAATTTGCGTAGCATTTCTTGTCGTTACAGTCAGCCCATGCACCAGGGACTAGCGATACTATGCCGAGGTAACTTCCATGACATCCTACATTTTAATTTTTACAGTTTGATGGTGCTGGGGTCCGTACAAACTGGGTTTATATGGACTCTGAGTGACTTTTGCCCTAGATTTTGCGGGCAATGTGGGCAAAAGTGCACCTTCCTTGCGTGCAATTTTGGGGGACAGGCGCGCAAGGGCACTCTATTCCCCAATTTTAGCGCGCCTGTGTAAAATATAGGCGCGCGCTAACCGCGCCTGTCCCTCAAGACAAGGTGACAAAATATTTTTTTTTGGTCTATTTTTGGGTTTTTCTCTATGCTGATGGGTACCTATTTTGATGATAGGTTACTGTGAAGGGAGCGGGACTGGCCCGAGATCCGAGCCGCATTAGCTGCTGATGCTGGGGCGCGCACTCAGCTGGTGCTTTGGGGCCTCTTGAAGTTTGTTGAGAATGAGTGTCTTTGGTCACAGGACTGATTACTTCGGTACATTATCCAGCATTGGCACAAGAGGCGAAACATGTTCGTGTTGTGGGGGACGAACCTGATCATCCGTCCTGAGACGGATATATATTTTGTGACTGGGTTATTGCCTCAAGGTGAGGCATTGAGATATCCACTCCCTCGAGGGAGAGTGGACTTGGATAGATTCTGGAGGTATCATTGTGGTGGGGTAACTCTTACCGAGGGATGCATCAACATTGCATCAGTTACAGATGTGGCAAAGCAGTGTGTTCTGGCCATGATTATACGACTAGCGGGGCCGGTTGCTCTGCATCGGGCATCGGGCCCGTAGGTTGGATTTCTACGCCAGTTGAGGTCTGGGCATTTTTTCGACTTTTCTCACTTTTATTTTGATGGGATGGTGTCGCAACTAAACAAGTTCCAACACGGATCTAAGTCATTTTTGTATGCTAGTATCTTATGCAGCATCATGTATGAGAGGGTAGCGTTGCTGAGGCCGGTAGTGGTGGTGCCTGCTGGGGGGTCACGGGAGCCACGTATGAGGAGGTGGGCTCTAGTGATGCCACAAGGCGGTGGTGAGATGGTGGGGTGTTATTGGAACGTCACGACCGAGGCCTGGTTTGAGGCCAACCCACAGATGTTCTTGCCATTTCCATATGCGGGAATGGACTTCCAAGGGGATCCAGACATGGGTCTGCCGTTTGGTTATGTTTGGGGGCCAACAGGTATGCTTTATTTGGTTTCTGTATTTATTTTAGTATTTCTATGTACTTATGTGTTTTTCTCGTCACACTGACATTATTTTGGTTACTCTTGCAGATGTTGGCAAGGTGGGTCGCCCTGTTCCTCAATTTGTGGGCCACAGCCCTCCACAATGACCGAGGCGTGGTCAGGGAGGATGTGCTATAGGTGGACTAGGTGGTGGTGCTGACCCTTCAAGGGAGGGGAGCAGTTCGGCTGCTGGGAAGATTGTGGCTGAGCGAGCTCATGCCGATGCAGTAGAGGCACGTATTGTAGAATTGACACCTCAGGTGTCAGTTCTTGAGGACTTCTGGGGTCAAGTGGAGCACTTGAACCAGGGGATGTCTGCTCCAGGTTTCATGGATGACTTCAAGGAGGTCTGGTTGGAGACTTTGATGGCTCGCGAGAGGGACTATCGGCCCGCTCTACATCAGGTGGAGATCGCAGTTGTGACGACAGCTCCGGTGGTGGCACTAGGAGTAGTGGTGGGTCCAGGTGCCCTGCTTGAGGGGGCACCCCCCTAGAGTATTTTTGTACACATGGAAAGAACCCATTATGAGGATGCTTCCCTGATTTTTGATGACTTTTGTATCTTTGGGCTGACCCTTGGGCCGGCGACACTATTTCTATACTCAGATATACTTATGTGATATATATATATATATATATATATATATATATATGAGAGATAGTTTTTGTGACTCTACATGGTGTGTCACCTGTTTTGGTTCATGTATGGTGTTATGTTGATGGATTTATATATTTTTTGGTTTTTTATGTATGATGGTTTACTCGAGATGCATTCCAGTTTATCATATTGTTAGCTATGCGATCAGCTATTTGGTTTTGACTCCTTGGTACATGTGCAAATGTGATATAGTCAAACTGTCTGCTTAATCTTTTTGCACAAAAATATTTTCTAAATAGATGTGTATCTCTTGTCTCAAATTTTTGGTTTAACTGCGACACTACTAACTGGGAATTGAGGTAGACATGCATATGACGCATGCCTTGATGGAGGGCATCGTACATAAGTCTGATAGGCATCATATTCTACTTGATTTTTTGTTGTTGAACCAATGCACACACTGTTTGAACATAGTGGTGATCAATCAGGGTGGTAAATGACCCAGGCAATTGCAGCTAAATTTTGAGACCATCGTGATGCTCCATCAACGAATCCAAAATAGGGTTCAATTTGGTGATCCATGGTGACACTTTGAGTGTGTTTTAATAAGTATTTTGGTCAAAAAAATTCGGTGGTTGGGTTTTGTGCACTTCTACTCTAGGGAAGGGTCATTGTGGCCCTTATGGGTGAAAATTATTGAGGTAAAGGCTGTTGACGGGATTACTGAGGCATGTCCCATCTGGTTCCATCAAGATGTATGCCCCCTATCGTAGGTAGTGTTTGATGATATAGGGTCCTTTCCACAAGGTCTAGAACTTTCCTGGCCCTAAGGCTTCTTTTGCGACATCATAGCAGAGGACTAATTCTCCCTCAGTGAATGAGCGAGGGGTGATGTGGCGGTCGAACAATGATTTTACCCTCTTCTTGTGGGCCTCATTGTGTTGTAGCGACTACCGTCGACTTTCGTTGACAAGTTCTAATTATACAAGGCGTTGTTCTAGAGGTTGGGTATCATCAAGGAGTTCGATGGCGGCATGCAAATTTGGGGTCTTGTGGAAATCAATGCAAAAGCGCAAGGTACCTTGGTCTTTTGTGATAGGACCGAGGGGGAAATCCTGGGACGGGGGGATAGCAACAATCCTATCGTCACTATGTGTTGATACAAATCGTATATGATGGATTGTGTCGTCGGCGTGCGGCAAGGGAAGAATCTCGGTAATGGAATTCTGTATGAGCGCAAGGTTGGGCTCCCCGCATGGAAGGTTGATTTCTAACAGGTGGAAATTGTTCCTACCACAGAGGTTCTTGAATGTTTCATTAACGGGAAAACCTCTGATGTGTGATTTTGGCCAATGCAGATGGTGCATGGTATCATAGAGCCAACAAAGTAGATAGTGTGAGATTCTATGCTACTCGTTGTTCCTAATGTGGATGCTTGGAAAGGATCGGTCATAGAAGAGGTTTCCTTCTACTTCCATTTTCATGTTGTTGGCTTAGGTGTGTCTACCTCTTTGGTGGAGAGTAGACTCAATGTGGCTCTTACCACTCTCATCTTGGGGAGATGCACACATTTGATTGTATGGTGAAAGTGTGAACAAATCCGACAATAGGTGTGCGTGCTCTTCTCTTGGTTTGAGAGAAGTTTCTAAAGGAGAGAAGAGATGATGCAAAGATTGTTTTCAAGGGGCTTCAGTTCTCTGCATTGGTTGACTTGGTGGTCATTTAGATCACATAAACCACATGTTATTCTAGGCTTGGCCTGGATCATGCTTCGTTGGTGTGTGGTCTTAGTTTGTTTATTACGCCATTGCGGGGGCAAAGAGTTTGACCCGGAAATGTACTTTTTATGCCATTCCCAGAGGTCATCCTATCTCTTCTCTATGGTATCAATCATGTTGATGGTGGGACAAAGTTCTGAGGCATAAGTATAGTGTCGCTCATAATGATTGCCTTGACAAATGAGACAAAACATCCTTGATATGGGGGTTCCGTCATGCTCATTTTGAGGTCTTACGGGGAACCATCGTCGTAACGCTGCTAAATCAAGACAATGAATGACTGCATGATTTGGCATTTTGCATAACGTGCATGCTGGTATGTTTTGTAGAGAGTGGTTAAGGGTACCTAGGGGTCCCTTATTTGGCCGCTTTTCGGCTATCACGAACATGATGGATCTGCTCGTCACATCCTCTTGGGTTATGGACTTGTCACAGGACTCCGCATCCATGTCATCTTCTTGGGAGAGGCGGACTATGGCAGAGCGAAGGCTAGCGAGGGCTAGCCGAAATCGGGGTATATAGTGACAATTCTCCAAAAGGTGGTCATTGGCGCATAATGGACATGTGAATTGTGTTGCGTGCAATCCAGCGTAGTAAACCATTTCTATTGGATACCATCTGTAGATGAGTTCCAGGGCTACACACTCTTCGAGGAAGTGACCACGTTCAACGTATAATGGGCATGACTAGGGGTATTTCTACAGCCCTTTGTTATTCTTCTAGGTATGGGATGGTATGCGGTTTAGTTCTGGATGCCTGGGTGGAAGGATCCTCTTGATAGGATCACTTGATGGCATGTAAGGCATCCCTATATCATGGGATCTATGGGAAATGGTGGGTATAATGCCCATAGTTGCTGCAGAGAGCGCATGCGTGATTGGTACGCAACGCTTTGCCTTTACCCTTGGTAGTAGGTTTCTTTTTACGGGAAAGCGGCGTCGCAATTTCTGTCTCATATCCAAGGAGTGGTTTTAATTCATCCATCTCTAGGCAGATATGGGTAGGGTGACCTATTACGTTGCATATGGTGCAGATGGGTTGTCCCCATTGTATGGTGGGGGTCACAATATTCTTTCCTCTCTTCTTAGTTTTCTTGGTCGTGATCACCGATTTTACAATGGGAACTTCCTTTGCAGGGGTGGTCTCGACTGTTTCTTGGACGGATGAGGGCTCCTCAGGACTGAGGGGCTTCAACCCTATGGCAGTAACATGGGTGGATCTTGTTCTTGTGGGGGGGATGAGGTACCAAACTAGGAATGCCAATGATATGTTGGGTAATACCAGTGTTGCAAAAACCTGCTGGGAGATGAAGCCAGCTGGGGGGTAGAGGAAAGGGGTTTGGGAGGCGATGTAGGCTAGGGAGGTTGTCGTGGCTGATGCCTCGGTGTCATTACTTCTTGATTTTGTGTCCTGACTAGCCTCGGCACTTGATGTGGACATCATGCATACTAGGGCCCCTGTGACATCGGGGGATGATTTAGGGATAATGGGAGGATCTCCTAGGAATGATCCTAGGATGGACGACGGTTTGAATTGGTCGGCGCCATATTGTTGATACCGTGAAAGACCATCTGAGACTGTATCTACATAGGGTATAATTACATCAGTGTTTTTTAGGGGACGCTTCTCGCTGTGTGTCAATCGATCTACAGTAATGATGTGATCCTCGTGGGTGAACATCATAATGCGGAAGACAGAGGAGGCTATGGCAGACATGGCATACATATAACTCTACCCAAGGAGTATATTGTAATCCAAGTGAGCGTCCAAGACTTCAATGCCTATGTGGACCATCTTTCTGGCTAAACATACCGGGATGTTTTGGTAGAAGCCGACGAGGGTCGAAGGACGACTGTCATATGCTCTAAGTGTTATGACTGAGGGTTTTAGTTCAAGAGACCCTACCTTCTGCCAAATTTTTTTTGACATGATGCATGTGGATGCACCCTCGTCTATGACACATCAGTGAAAAGTGATATTCTGGACCGATACTGGTATCTGGAAGGTGACCATTGAAGGAAGCCTATGGGTGGCTTTATCTAAGTCAAAATCCATTAGGTGTGTATCGGCAGGGTCGATAGCGCCTAACACGGAAAGTAGGGCTTTCCATTGTTTCGGGCATGACTGCTGGTAGCGCTCGAATCTGCCTCAGGCTTAAAGAAGGCGAGGTTCGAGGCAACATCAAACCACGCTCAGCCTCGTAGCTAGCCCTACAAGGACAGGAGAGGGCTCTCTCCGGGTCTATGTCGACAGAAAGTCTTCAAAGGGGCTGAGATGACCTAAATGCAGAACTAATAATGATTTTAGGCTAGTAAATAGATATGAAATGAGGTTTTTAATAAATGATTGGGTTTTCTGGGCTGTGTGGGGCAAAGACAGCAAGAGAAGAGATTTAATCAAAGGCACAAATTATTCCATAAGGCGAGGCAGGAGTGAAGTTTAACAATTAAATTGATATTAAATGGAATGTAGAGACTGTTTAAGAAAGCTGAAAAGGGCATTAAACAATGAGTCCTTTCCAACAGAAGAGAATTACACAAATACTGACGCTCCTTCAAGGCAGGGCAAATAAATTGGATTCTGCCTATCTTATTGCAAAAGCATCCAGTGAACTGATTATGAATGAAATAAAAAAAAAAAACATTACGAGATTACATATGAAACAGTAGAAGAAACATATGCTAAAATTTACGCCACAAGAATCTGATGAAACAGAGCTGCACCACTTAATTACTCCTCTGTCAAACTGTACAATGATAGTGCTGAGTTTTTTCCTCTCACAGCTTTTCCAGAACTCTTTCCCCCCCTCTTTACAAATGATTTTTAATACAATATATAAGCCTAGAGGTGGGATAACAAATCGACCCAAATAAAGAACTGATTTATCATCATTAAACAAACAAAACTAAAAGCCAATCTTCTTTTCTGAAAACAAAACAACGCTCCCCCTAAACCTGTTGATGACCAACAAAGAAGCACACCTATAGCATAGATCTCATAATTGAAGACCAACATAGGTAATCGAATACTTGAATGCCACTTTGCACATTCTGGAAATTACAACTGCCCCCCAAATTTCTGGAAATGCGTTGGCCATTCGAATTAGGAAATCTGAAGTCATAAATAGGAAATTGAATCCTATTCTTCTGCTGTGGTTGGTTTTCTGCATTTAATTTGGGTTTTTACTTTTACCTTTACCATTTGAAAACAACCAAATTTTTATAATTAACATCCTATGTAACTTTGGGGGCGCTTTTATCAAATTATCGCTTCCAGCAGCTTTCCATACATAACTTTCGCTCATACATAGTGATGGTATGAGTAAAGGATATCTGTGGAACATATTTCATATTCCTGTCGAAGATTTCTATCTAGGTTTCCTCGGTCTCTTTCATTCTCTATGCAAAGGCTGCACGTCATACTTAGATCGGATTTGCTCATGCTCATACTCAGTCAATCAGTCAACCTTGTATTCTCCTTTATGAAACCTATCTTCAATAAGTACTGCACATTCGCAAAGAAAGTCTCAACTGCATTGTAACCCCATGGGAAAACTCCATAGCCAAAACCAAGCATCTTACCAAAGTCGAATTGACAGCATATAGCAGGCTCTGGTCCACATGTATGTAGCACATCATATGAATAGAAGGGCATCATATGGCAAAAGATATCGGTACTTTCATCACTGTCCCAACTTTGCCGCCACATGAACTTCAAATTTTCATGCATTGCTAATTCCTTCTTTACTTCATCATGAGTTCTCTGAATAAGCATATTATTGAAACCCATTTGACGAAGCAAATATGCCATTGTAGGTGAGTTACTGAAGGGGTTTATTGCCCAAGCATTCTTTGGTACAACACCAATTGTATCTTTCAACCACAAATTACCTTCCATCTTCTCTAAAGCAGCGAACATCCACATCAAACGCACTAATTTCCCCCTTTAAAAACACACAATCCTCTTAAAAAAATCAACCGAGTAGCCATTAAAAACATGTACTTACAAGTGATGCATTGGCATTTGGCTCGAAATACATTGTAGACAAAAGTGTTTGGCTGCATCCTTGTATAGGTAAACGCGCCTACCCAGCGAGTAAACGCGCCACTATGAGTATTGCTTGCGTGTTCTCTCGCGAAGAGTGCAGGGAAGTTCAAGTGGGTAGCGCGCACCAAGTGAGTAGCGCACACCTCAAGTGGGTAGCGCGCCCTCTGCCAGCTCCAGTTTGCTCGGCTCCTTCTTGGATCTTGCCTCGTTTAAAAATGCCGTGAAGATCACAAACAAAAAGCCATCCAAACCAACAACCACGAATTAACCATTGCTTTGAAATTCCTCCAAGAGTAATTACTGGTGTGATGGAAGCGAATTTTGCCATAGGCTCAAATTTAATCCCTCTAAAGACCATGTGCGCATATACTTCATCCAAAACACTAGGGATTCCTAAGTGACCTGCAGTTTTTGCAATCTGTAACAGGTGTTTATAGGAGAAGACAGCATTGCAAGGATGGCTTGGATTGATGATAACTAGTGCCACAGTTTTGTCATCGGCCAATGCATCTACTTGATCCAAGTCAACCTCCCACTTATTCTTTGGAAACAAGTCATAAAACCATATTTCAATGCCACTGTAACCATAGGCAGTTTCATAAACTGGAAATCCTGATCGTGGTAGGAGTATATTTGAGCCTTTAGTGGCCAATACTTGCATGCACACTGCAAGAAACCAACTATGAGGTATACATCATTAGAAGTAAGCTTATAAAGTAGGCCTGAGAAAACATACTTTGCAACAGCATGTGAATTAGGGGCTCCAGCAAGTTCTCCTTGTTTCTAAAGAGTTTTCTTTGCAGGGATGGTGACTTGTTTTGGCTCGGCACTTATTCACATTAATACAAATTCTTCCTTTCAAATTCCCTTTTTGATTTTCTGAGCTTGATTGATAGCTCTTCTGTTGATTGTTTTGCAGGAGCTACTGAAAACTGACATGATGGCGAGAGCTGCCTGAAGAATTGTAAAATTTGGAACACCTTATCAATCGTGTTTTAAACAAACTTAAAGATTTCTTCTTCAAAACAAAGTTTTGAAGAAGAAATTTCCTTCAGCATTATTAATGATGAGAACTCTTGAAATAAGAAACTTATTGAATCTTCCTCACGGCATAACACATGTTATTGAAACACTTACGAAGACAAAACCACGGACTCGAGAATTAAAATGACTCTTTTATGAAATTTTACCAAATGACAAAATGAACCTTGGTGAATTTAAGCTATGACGGGCGACAAGACCGACTCTAACATTGGCTCCAATGGGGATGGTGGCTCCATGGAGATGCCAAGAATCTGCAGATCTTTGGGAGAGCAGACAGTGCCTCCATCCATTGGGCTATGGAATCATTATTCTGACAAACAAACCAAAGTATGATAACTCCACTTATTAACTGGAAAATCGACTCAAACTGACTCGATGCAAACTGAAATGACTGAATTAAAACAAAAACTTTCTGAAAAAGGGCAGCAGTCCATCAAGCTTTTAAAATCATAATGGAAACCACCTGCATACTGATGTCACATGTACAATCATGTGTAATGTGCCTTCCAATGTAACCAATCCAGCAGATGGCTACACCCCAAATTTCTGCTCTTACTCTCCTTGAGGAGGCAGAATGATGAACCTGTAGGCAACTCAAAATAACCACTGAAACCAAAGCTTACGATAATGAACCAGGAAATATTTATCCTTTCTAATGTTTGCAGAAGAATGCTGAAGGGGTCTTGAAAATCTTGAAACACTGGCTTATCCGGAGATCCAGCTGCAAAAATACAAGTATTCACTTCATTCTGATCTGAAAGAACAATTGATTTCTGAGGGATAGAAATGCACAAATCTGCCATCTGAGTGTTAGCTGTAGGTTCCTTGACCATGAGAAATTCTGACATATATCCCTTGATTTCATGATCTAGATCATTTTTAAACAAAAAACAATCTTCAAGATTATCAAACATGACAGCCTTTTCATCTTTGTGAAGGAAAAAATTATCTGTTTGCTGATCTATACAACTGATTACAAGACAGTCATATTTTTCAAAAGAGGAAGAAGTTTCACCAACACTTTCTGTGCACTGCAAATCTGCTGTAGCTTCGGCTGAAACAAGACCTCTCAAAAGTAGATCTATCTCATCTTCAGACAAAGGAGACAATGCTGTTTGTTTTCTTCTGCTTAAACAGTAATTATCTTCATATGACAGGGCATTCAAACTATCATTTATTACTGAGTTATCGAAAGGAGTTTTAGCACTTACTTGCACAAAGATCTCATTCTGTTTTTCATAGTATTTGGATTGCTTCTTCATGAAATTTGTGTTCTAATGATGGGTAATAGTATACTGAGAACATTTGGATCCATTCTTTGTATCTTACGCATTCCGGATGATTTCTTATTGATTCTTTTTGATGGGCTTGACACAAGATATGCTTAGTATGTAGTCTGAATGCAGATACGAGTAAATTGGAAATTTGGACATTATCACAATCTACTTGCATGCTGCTGTCTTACGTGGGCAGATCTGAAATGTCATTCTCCCTTTCATCATTTTCAATTATATGGCACTCTTGACTTTGTTGATCTTGATTCTGGCTATGAAATTTCCTGAGCATTTTGATGGGTATCCTCTAGGTTCTCTTCATTTTGCTGAAATGGATTCTCGTACAGATCCTCCATGATCTCATCATCCATGAAATTATCATCTTCATAATATTTCTCAAGGCTTTCAATAAAAGAAAAAGCATGTTTGCAATAGTCATGAACTAAATTTAACGATGGATAAGATGTTCGATATCTTTCAATGAAAAAGGCATGAAAATCCTTTAAACAATAAATACAGGCCGGTGGCAAATTTTCATACCAAGATTGGTCTTCACCTTCCAGAGTGGCTAGGAATATCTTCATCAAACAATCTTCAGGAAAAGCCACCTTCAACTTGCGAATATGCATGTGAAATCTAATCAGATGTAAAGCAGCATCTTTCTTACCATCATCGTTAAACGTAGGCAGATTCCTTGACCAATCTACCTGGGGCATCTTATTTGGAAAACCTGGAATGTGGTCTTGGCTCATGGGAGCATATCTTCTCATGATCCGGTCCATCTTGACAATTCTGAAGCTACTGATCTGCCTGCAGTGAAATCACCATGAAGCATTGATTTCTGCATTGTTCAGTGGATGAAGTCAATTAGGTGAATGATTTCGGCCTTGCGGTGTCCCCATTGCTTCGTCCACCATCGGCATCGGATGCGAACTTTGATAAATGCGTGGGAAGACTTCCCCAGTATGGTCGCCACTATGTTAGTGCTCGAATCTGCCTTAGGCTGAAGGAAGGTAAAACTCAAGGCTACATCAAACCATGCTCAACCTCGTAGCTAGCCCTACGAGGACAGGAGAGGGCTCTCTCCGGATCTATCTCGGAAAAAGTCTTCAAAGGGGCTGAGATGACCTATAGTGAATGTTGATTTTAGGCTAGTAAACAGATAAGAAAGGGGTTTTTGATAAATGATGGGTTTATGGGCTGCATGGGGCAAAGACAGTAAGAGCAGAGATTTAATCAAAGGCACAGATTACTCCATAAGGCAAGGTAGGCAAGAGCTTAAGCATCCAAACTGAAATTATATGTAATGGAAGGACTGTTAAGAAAGCTAAAAGGGGCATTAATGTATGAATCCCTTTCAGACAGAGGAAGAAACACAAAACATGAATGCTTCTCCAGGGCAAAGAAGTAAACTGAATTTTACCCTTCTCACTCAGAAACATTCAAATTGAAAACGATTTATGAATGAAATGAAAAACATTACAAGATACATATGAAACAGAGAAAAACATATACTAAACTTTATGCCACAAGAATACGATGAAAGCAGAGTTGCACCACTTAATTACTCCTCTATCAAAAGGCTATTTACAATGATAGTGCGAATTTTCCTCTCTCTGACTTTTCCCGAGAACTCTCTTTCCCCCCCTCTTTACAAATGATTTTTAATACAATATATAAGCCTGAGGTGGATAACAAATCGACCCAAATAAGGAAGCCGATTTATCATCATTAAACAAACAAAACTAGAAAACAATCTTCTTTTCGAAAACAAAACAACGCTCTAAAACCTGTTGATGACCAACGAAGAAGCACACATAGCGTAGATCTCATAGCGAAGACTGACATAGGTAATCAAATACTTGAATGCCACTTTGCACATTATGGAAATTAGCGCCCCCAAATTTCGAAATGCATTGGCCATTCGAATTAGGAAATGCGAAGTCATAAATAGGAAATTGAATCATATTCTTCTACTTGTGGTTGGTTTTTAGGTTTTTAGTAGGTTTTTACTTTTACCTTTACCATTTGAAAACAACCAAATTTTTATAATTAACATCCTATGTAACTTTGGGGGCGCTTTTATCAAATTATCGCTTCCAGCAGCTTTCCATACATAACTTTTCACTCATACATAGTGATGGTATGAGTAAAGGATATTTGTGGAACATATTTCATATGCCTGTCGAAGATTTCTATCTAGGTTTCCTCGGTCTCTTTCATTCTCTATGCAAAGGCTGCACGTCATACTTAGATCGGATTTGCTCATGCTCATACTCAGTCAATCGGTCAACCTTGTATTCTCCTTTATCAAACCTATCTTCAATAAGTACTGCACATTCACAGAGAAAGTATCAACTGAATTGTAACCCCATGGGCAAACTCCATAGCCAAAACCAAGCATCCTACCAAAGTCGAATTGACAGCATATAGCAGGCTCTGGTCCACATGTATGTAGCACATCATATGAATAGAAGGGCATCATATGGCAAAAGATATCAGTACTTTCATCACTGTCCCAACTTTGCCGCCACATGAACTTCAAATTTTCATGCATTGCTAATTCCTTCTTTACTTCATCATGAGTTCTCTAAATAAGCATATTATTGAAACCCATTCGACGAAGCAAATATGCCATTGTAGGTGAGTGACTGAAGGGGTTTATTGCCCAAGCATTCTTTGGTACAACACCAATTGTATCTTTAAACCACAAATTACCTTCCATCTTCTCTAAAGCAGCGAACATCCACATCAAACACACTAATTTCCCCCTTTAAAAACACCACAATCCTGTTAAAAAATCACTGAGCAACCATTAAAAACATACTTGCAAGCTGATCGTGGCGTTTTGGCTCGAAATCGGACGCAAAGACAAAATTGTTTGGCTCTGTCACTGTATGGGTAGCGCGCCTACCCAACGAGTAGCGCGCCCTATACGAGTAGCGCATGTGTTCTCTGCAAAGGGCTGGGGAAGTTTAAGTGGGTAGCGCACCTTATATGGGTAGCGCGCCTCTCTATGGAGTAACGGCCCTGCGCGACTCCGAGTTTTCCGGCTCCTTCTTGGATCTTGCCTCGTTTAAGAATGCCGTGAGGATCACAAGCAACAAGCCATCCAAACCGACAACCACGAATTAGCCATCGCTTTGAAATTCCTCCAAGAGTAATTACTGGTGTGATGGAAACGAATTTTTCCATAGGCTCAAATTTAATCCCTCCAAAGACCATGTGCGCATATACTTCATCCGAAACACTAGGGATTCCTAAGTGACCTGCAGTTTTTGCGATCTGTAACAGGTGTTCATAGGAGAAGACAGCAGCGCAAGGATGGCTTGGATTGATGATAACTATTGCCACAGTTTTGTCATCGGCCAATGCCTCTACTTGATCCAAGTCAACCTCCCAGTTATTCTCTAAAATCAAGTCATAAAACCATATTTCAATGCCACTGTAACCACAGGCAGTTTCATAAACTGGAAATCCTGGTCGTGGTAGGAGTATATTTGAGCCTTTAGTGGTCAATACTTGCATGCACACTTGTATAGCATGCAAGAAACCAACTGTGAGGTATACATAATCAGAATTAAGCTTATAAAGTAGGCCTAAGAAAACATACTCTGCAACAGCATGTGAATTAGGGGCTCCAGTTGAGCAAGTTCTCCTTGTTTCTAAAGAGTTTTCTTTGCAGGGATGGTGACTTGTCTTGGCTCGGCACTTATTCACATTAATACAAATTCTGCCTTTAAAATTCCCTTTTTTATTTTCTGAGCTTGATTGATAGCTCTTCTGTTGATTTATTTGCAGGAGCTACTGAAAACTGACAAGATGGCGAGGGCTGCCTGAAGAATTGTAAAATTTGGAACACCTTATCAATCGTGTTTTAAACAAACTTAAAGATTTCTTCTTCCGACGAGTTTGAAGATGAAATGTCCTTCAACGTATTGCTAATGATGAGAAATCTTAAAATAAGAAACTTATTGAACCTTCCTCACAACTGCACATGTTATTGAAACATATGAAGACAAAACCCCGGACTCAAGAATTAAAATGACTTTTTTATGTTTGCCAAATGATGGAAATGAACCTTGAGTGATTAGCTGGAGTGAGGCGACAAGACGGGTCTAACAAGCTGAGAAATAATTCCCGGAGCTGAAATAACAGCGGGAGATTTTTCTAAGTCGTCCACGATGCTATAATTATGGGCTGCTTTGGAGTATTTTCTTGCTCGTCTATTGGGTCCCTTCGCCATCTTTGGCAACGGTTCTATAGGCATCTTTGAAATGGTTAAAGGTGTAGTCGGTGCACTGGTACTAACCCTTGATGCATTGGTGTCTAGTGGGGTGTCGTAATTGAGATTCTGTGTTTGTAAAAACATCTCTTCATGAGTCATATATATTTCATGGTTGCTTCTCCCAGAGTTGTCTGGGTTTTGTTGCTGAGTGCTAACCGTCCCTTGGTGGGGGGAAGTTTCTTGCATCATAGTTGTTTGTTGGGAAGATCCTCCTTGTCCTCGGTTACTTTGTAGCTTCTTTAGCTCGAGGAGATCAGGACAGTGGTGAGTATAATGTTCATACTCACCACATATCGAACAAGAATGGTTTGTTCGAATAGGTGGACTTTTGCCTTGCCGTTGGACATTGCTTGGATCATGGCTTTGATTCCGGTTGGAGTTACCTCCAGCCCAGGATCGCAGTGGGCGTTGCTTGTTGTTGCCCCCCTATCGAGGATTCCATTTTGGCTTGTTTTTTTATTTTTTCTTCACCACATTAGGAGGGTAGTTCTCCTGGTTATATTGGTGTGGTTGGTTTTGGGACGACTGCACAAAGTTCACCTATGCATTGGCTTGCATAGGTGGGTCGTGTACTGGGGACTGAGAATAACGTTGTCCCTAGTTTGCACCTGGCTGTTGGAGGTGAGCTCTTCCGTTAGTGTTTCTTTCTGCGTACTGGGTCCCCTGAGCCGGAGGATAAGGTCCTCCTTGGTGATACGCTTGTGCTCTATTAGTCAAATTTTGCTCAAGCATATGATGACTTTGAAAACCGGGTTGAGGTAAGTTCTGGGTAGAACTATGCATGTAACCAGTGTTTTGATTGCTGCTTCCTAGGTAACCTTGGGTCATTGACCCAATTAGCCCATCTACAGAGTTTGACGTGCCTAACACTTCTTGATAAGTTTGCAGGCACGTGGCATTAGGCAGGATGTTGTAAATGTATCATGACTACGTATAAATCAGTTCAAGCTTCTGGGCTTTACTGATTACGTCCTCTTCAAATGTGGGATTTTTTTGAGCCACATATTTTGAAATCTATGTCATAATAAATCTAAGAGAACCCGATCGTCGAGTTTAGCTTTATAGAAACTGCGATGCCACCTCCACTCATGGAGATGGTCCGAGATATGGATAGCGAGGGTCTGTCTAAAGTGTGTCAATAATTCCATTTTGGAATCATGGTGAATGGGTAACTGAAAAAATGTTAGGAACACGGTAGCGAGGGCGCTAAAGGTTCCATGTGAAGTAGGGGGTTACTCTATGTACCACTTCGCGGCTACTCCTGTAAGAGTGCGTTGAAATAATCCCAATCGAATAGTGTCGTTAATGATATTGTTCGATGAGCACCACAGGTGAAAGGTCATGACATGACTACCTGGGTCTTCTGCTTGCTTGCCTTAGAACTTTGGAATATCGTAAGGGAGCTTCATGGGCATGGGAGGCCATGTAGGGTTGTCTGCGATGGTCATTCGTTAGCTTGGTTAAATTGGGTAGATTCAACGAAGCTAAGAAAGGTGACTGAGAGGTTGACGCCATTGCAATGCGTGAAGACACAAAGTTCTGGTTAGAATGAGGGTTAGTCTGCGACGTCCCCTGCTATGCTAGCTTCCCTAATGGGACTCACTCCTTTGTCCCCTAGGGGTTGTGGGAGGAGTGGTGTGTGGTATGGTGTTGGGAGACTGACTAGGGTTCCCAACTATGACTGCCCCAATGAAGGATGAACCAATAATGGTGGCGGTGTTCTGTCTTTGACGCCTTAATGGCGAAAGACCTGGAACCCCTCCCGGTAATGGGGGGAGGTCCAAAAGATGCCTAGATAGACGAGGTCCCATTGGGCCTGTGCTAGTGTTGACTAGGTCAAGTTTTGGGAAAATTTGAGAGCATAGAGTCTATGATCAAAGAAAAATTATGGTCACATACATAAAACAAAGTGAAAATAAAATAAATTTTCCCTTTAAATTAATTTATGTGATCAAGCAAGCAAAAAAGTGGTTATTGTTTGTTTGCGTATGATACTCAAAATACTAGAAGACCTATTCGTCCTCACATTCTCAAATGTAACTGGGCCTTGAGAATATTTCTTGCGAATGCTGGCACAACGTCTCATAAGAGCTGGATACGCCCCTAGTCAGCCAAAGAGAATCCACCAAGGTATGGGTAGAGGGTCTGGCGCTTGCCTGCACCGTCACCTATAGGGAAAAGGATGTCCTAGTTTTTAGCCACTAAGAACCACCGTCCCACGTGAGCGTTTGAATCTTGGGCTTCTTGGTATTTAGCTAACAGTACCAAGTATTAGTTGGGTCAGGTAGCCCCAACTAATACCGCACACATTGCGCCTAAGCCTAACCCCGTCTGAAACGAGTCTCTGCCGCGCTCGGGTTTTCTCTACCATGGGCTGATAGGTGGATTTGAAGCTCCCTAAATACACAACTTATATGTTTCAATATGAAGTATGATCAAGACAGCTTATTGAATGCCTACCCCCTCGATCCTAACTTAAGCTATAAATTCTTTTGTGGCCCCTGTGGGGAGAATTTAGTGAATTTGGTTAAGTTAGTTTTAGGTGTCTTTGCTTCGCTTAGTGGGTGAGTGTGTGTGAGCACAAAGTGGACAAGCACATAGTTTGAACGTGTGGATATTGATGATCCTTTACGAAGTCCCCTATTTAAAATACGTTGTATTTTTCATGGCTCAAATAAAAAACATGTGCAGATAATGGGCCGCTTTCAAGTTTTCCTAGTTAATCTATGTGACCAACTATAGGGAGATGGCGAATTGTGAATAGGGAGAATTCATATGCTTACCTAGGATCACCAGAGGGTGCAAAGCTAGCAAATATTACTTTCTCTTTTCTAAACAATTCAATCCTAGTCCCTAAATTCCTAGTGCAAAAATTAAACTACACTAAAAACTTCTACACTAAGAAAAGATAAAACTAGCTATAAATGCGTGGTCTTAGGCCACTTACTTTGGCTAGTTATCTAGGTGTGTACCAAAATTTGCAAAACATAATTTTTTTTTGGAATGCAAGTTATTTTCCCCCCATACTTAAACTATCTGTGAACTTTACAAAAATCAACTTGAAGTAAAACTAACACTAAGCCTACAAAAAGTAGCTAAGAGTGAGCTTTAACAAGCTACAGGGTACCACAACCAGTGCTAGTAGATGTATTAGGGGATTCCAAGCACTTTACAAGCAGAAAAATATAGAATTTAGGGAGAAATTTCTCATTCTATAATTTGTGCGCAAAAGGCTGAAACAGGTGCGCTCTCTGCGCACGGGTCAGCTCTGAACGCGTGCCTTGCGCGTCTGTGAGGAAAAAACACATGCAAATTCCTGCAAGAAATTTTTTTAGGAGCTTCTCTTCTTCAGTCTGTCACTTGGGGTGAACTAGGGACTGTAAGAGAAATAAGGGGAAATTCAGCTCTAGTCCACAGCACAGACAGAGGTCTCTGCAAAAATTAGGCACAACCACATAAACTTGGTAATAAACATTAGTGGAGTCACCAATCTTGTTGTAGTGTGTTTGGTGCACGTATGTACAAAACTGCACCAACTTAAGAGGTGTGGTTTACCTCTCTAAGTTATTGGTAACATGCAGAAATAAGTTGAGTCCATAAGCATACTATATAGAGGAAAAAGCATGCAAATGTAAACTTGAATTAAACTAAAACTAAAAACAAATAAACAGAAGCTCTTGAAGAGAGTCAAATGAATTTAATAATGCGAACGGTGGCTCTAGGCCTCTCTTATTAAGCATTTGGTATCAAGAAGAGTGAAACTTTACCCTCTTGCTAAAGGGCCCCTAGACAATGGTTCTAGGTCCCGATGCAAGGACGTTTTTATCCCAAGCTTGCCTCGGTGCAGTCTCCCTCTCTCTCCACTGTGTTGGACTGAATTTGTTGGGTGGCCAAAAATTGAGTCCCCTCTATCTTGAACTCCGGGTCACACACTGCTAGTATTGCTTGGGAAATTCTGGCCAGCATAACAATGTGATCACCAATTCTTCATCTCATGGTGGCTTTATATAAGAGATTTCAAATCCTCCTTCCCTCCCTTGGTACATTGTGGATGGTGACCCAAGGGAGGGGTATGATTCCTTTGTGTGCTCCAAATATTCCATTGTGTGCTCACATAGTGTCTAAGGAGGTGTTGGTGGCTCTCCTTAGGCGGCTTCAAGTAAGGAGTGACTTGTCCTTTGCTTTGTGTGGTCCTAGATAATGAAAATTTCGCCACTCTCAAGAATGCATGCTTATCAGGAAAAAAGGTGCGCAGAAGGTGCTCTTCTCGAAGGATAATGTGCGCAAATATCATTTTAGGACTATTTCAAATTGTATTTTTCTCCAACCTTAGATATTTTTAAATTCTTTCCAGATTCTGTAATGTCTTCTAACCCTATAAATCCTTTGGCCTGACATTAATTAATGTCATCTTCTGTTATACGATTTTCCAGTGTTAATAGTATCGGTGGCTTTGCTCCCATAAAAAAATTGTCACTTGGTCATTTTTTACAGAGGAAATGATAGCGCATAATGAGGATACAAAGAGAAAAACCTTCTTTAGCCAATTGATAAATCTCAAACAAAAGTGTTTAGTGGTGCAGCACATTGAGGACTTCCAAAAATTGAATATAAGGGTAACTGATATTCCAAAGGAACATAGTTGGTATGCTGAGGACTTTAAGGATGACACGGCCAACATGAAGAGTTGGGTGAGGAACTTCAATTCATAGAAGACATTCAATTTGGCAAGAAAAATTGGATATAAAATTATGGCGACAAAAAGCCCTACCACTACACACTATAAGGATGAGTGTTCTCACTGGAGCTATACCGAGTTGAAACACATAATTGGAAGAAAAAAGAGCAAGGAGCTTTGCTATAGTTGTGATAATAAATATAGTAATGAGTGTCTTTAGAAAAATTATTTTATGATTGTGAAGAGGAGGAAGAAAATGAACAAGAAGCTTCAAAAGAAGAGGATACACACCAAGAACCAACCCTAGAAGAAGAAGAAATGAGTTCGACCATATCGTGTAATGCATTGGCAGGAATTACCACTCCTCAAACTCTCAAGATAGAAGGACATATCAAGAAGAAAAAGGTGATAGTGTTGATTGATTCGGGTAGTACCCATAATTTTATTCATTGTAAGGTAGCCAAGGAATTGAATTGTTTCCTATACCCAGCACTAGAATGTCAAGTGATGGTTGTAAATGGAGGAACTATAAATTGTAAATACCATAATAATAAACTAACAGCAGAATATGTATTGAATAGTCAATGCTTTCTATTCCAATGGGAGGTGTTGATGTTGTACTAGGAGTACAATCGTTACAATATTTGGGGACGGTAACTTTTAATTTTGAAGAACTTTTCTTGAAAAAAATTTCGGCAGGAAAGGAAGTAGAATTACGGGGTATAGCAGGGAAGCTGGGAAAGATAATAAGCTCTAATCTCATGAAAAAGCTTTTGAAGAAAGAAAAATGAGGCGTAATTGAAAAATTATGCTCACTAGAAGTTCCAACATCAAAATAATCTATTTCTCTAGATCTTCAAAAAGTCTTGGACAATCATTCGAAGGTGTTTGAAACTCTCAAAGGACTCCCACCTATTAGTGATCATGATCATGCCATTCATTTGATTCCAGGAAGTGTTCCTCCAAACGTCAGGCCATTATAGATATCCTTATGTCAAAAAGAGCGAAATTGAACGTATGATTGCAGAAATGTTAGAGGCAGGTATAATTCAACCTAGTCAAAGTTCTTTCTCTGCTCCTGTAGTATTGGTACACAAGAAGGATGGATCATGGCGCATGTGTCCGGATTATAGGGAGCTCAATAAGCTCACCATTAAACATAAATTTCCCATTCCTGCGATTGATGAATTATTGGATGAATTACATAGAACAATTTATTTTAAGTTGGATCTTCGTTAGGGATATCCTCAAGTAAAATGGCGACTATTTAAAAACAACATTTCGAATATTTAGGGAATCATTATGAATTTAAATTGTTACTTTTCACCTTTTAATATTTTTGTACATTTCAAGGGTTGATGAATTGCATTTTCAAACCCTTCTTTAGAAAATTTGTGCTAGTATTTTTTGATGACATACTAATCTACAACAGGTCTTGGAAGGATCATGTTCAACATGTTGAAAGGGTGCTCAAACTATTGGAGAAGAACAATTATATGCAAAAACATCCAAATGTTTATTTGGAGTACACGAGGTGGAATATATGGGTCATATTGTATCTCACGAGGGTGTTAAGGTAGACCCTAACAAAATTAAAGCCATTTAGGAATGGAAAGTCCCCACAACCATAAAGTAGTTGCGAGGATTTCTCGGGTTAACAAGGTATTATCACAAGTTTGTTAAGAATTATGGGAGAATAACAACACCTCTAACAACATTATTGAAGAAATATGCATTTTCATGGACTCTTGAAGCAACTAAGGCCTTTGAACATCTTAAAGAGGCAATGTGCCTAGCACTGGTCTTAGCTACGCCAGACTTCACAAAAACCTTTATTGTGGAGATATGATGCCTAAGAAGTGATTGGTGTTATTTACAATACCAAGAAGGAAGACCCATTTTTTTTTAAAGACGTCCAATTAAAGGAAAGTATTTACAGAAAACTATTTATGAGAAGGAAATGTTGGCAATACTACATGCACTAAATAAATGGCGACCTTACCTAATGGGAGGACACTTCAAGGTAAAAAATGATCATGATAGTCTTAAACACTTTTTGGAATAGAGGCTATCTTCAGAAGAGCAGCAAAAATGGGTCACAAATATGTTAGGTTATGATTTTGAAATCATCTACAAAAAAGGGAAGCTAAATGTTGTTGCAAATGCACTCTCAAGAAAGGATGAAGAGGTGGAAGCATTGCTTTGTATCATTTCTATTATCCAACCAGATTGGATAACTAAAGCAAGGGATGAATGGAAGAAGGACGAAGAAGTGTGGACACTCATTAAAAATTTGCAGCAAGATCCTAATACATCTGATATATTTAGTTGGAAAATTGATTCCTTATGGTACAAATATCGCTTATATATTTGCAAGAATTCCCAACTAAAACAAAATATTCTTTTGGAATTGCACACTTCTCCTTTCGGAGGATACTCAGGATTTTTAAAAACTTACCACAGGGTGAAGAAAGATTTTTTTAATGGGATGGCCTTAAATCTGATATTCAAAAGTTGGTGGCGAAAAGTTTGGTTTGCTAGCAAAATAAAGTTGAGACAATTAAGACCACGGGTCTTCTACAACCTTTATCCATTCCAAGTCAACGTTGGGGGGAGATTTCAATGGATTTTATCACAGGTTTACCGAAGTCCGAAGGAAAGAGTGTCATCATGGTGGTAGTTGATAGACTTACCAAGTATGCACACTTTTGTGCATTATCTCATCCATTTAAAGCAAGTACAGTTTCTACTGCATTTATGGAAAAAACTCAAAAGCTACATGGAAACCCAAAGATTATTGTAAGTGACAGAGATCCCATTTTTACTGGAAATTTTTGGACAGGATTATTTTCTTGTTTGGGTACTCAAATAGCTCAAAGCTCATCTTATCATGATCCTCAATCTGATGGTCAAACTGAGATATTAATAAAATTTTGGAAGGACATCTTCGTTGTTTTGTATCTGATAAGTAACCACAATGGGTCAAGTGGTTACCTCTCGCTGAATGGTGGCATAACACTTCCTTCCAAACTGCAGCAATAATGACCCCATTTATGGCACTTTATGGATATCATCCACCATCCATCACATATTATTTAAGAGAAAATTTTAAGGTTGAAGCAGTGGAAGATCACATCGACCATCAACAAGAAGTTCTCCAACTCTTAAAGGATAACCTAAATTTGGCACAAAATCTAATGAAACAACGGGCAAACCAACATCACAGCAAGAGAAGTTTTGATATAGGAGACTAGGTATTTTTAAGGCTACAACCATACAAACAAATGTCCCTCAAGCAAGCTAAGAAGGATAATAAATTATCGCCAAAGTACTATGGTCCTTACAAGGTGTTGCAAAATATTGGTACTATGGCATAAAAATTGGAGCTTCCTGCTTCTTCGCGAGTTCATCTAGTTTTCCATGTTTCATGCTTAAAGAAGGTTATAGGGGACAAAATTCCAATTCAAACAATATTCCCAGAACTTGATGAGGAAGGAAAAATCATATTGGAACCTGAAGCAGTCACGAAAACAAGAACTAGACAGCTACGAAATCGATCAATTTCAGAGTATCTCATCAAATAGAAGAACTTACCCACTGAAGATTCTACATGGGAGGATGAGAATTTTATACAGAAGCACCCAGATCTACTCAAGCATTGAGGAAAACACTTTTTCAAGGAGAGGGGCATGTTAGGTCTCTATATTACTAGTATAGTCCCTTATTGTTGTTAGTGTAACCCCCTTATTGTTATTGTTGTACCCTTGTAACCCCAATATTGTTATTATTGTGCCCTTACATTATTATTATTAGGTCGGATAGGATTATATTGTGACCCCATGGACTCATATATATAGAAGTAGGTTTTGGTCATTTGTATCATCCAAGAATTGTTCATTAATGTAATGTATTGGGAGTTTCCCCCTCGAAGTGATTGATTTCTAAGGCGTTGATCTCTCTTTTCTTCTATTTTTGGAGTTGGTTTCATAACATATTGACTGTTAACAACATGGATTTAAGAAACATGGCATCTTCTATTGTTTGTTGTGAACTCTTGCATTGGTGTAGGCAACTTGTGAATTTTGTATTTTTAAGTTAAGATGGTTGTAAGAAACATGCAATCTTCTAAGTTAACATGGTTGTAAGCAACATGGAATCTTCTAAGTTAACATGGTTGTAAGTTAACATGGCTATAAGTTAACATGGTTGTAAGTTAACATGGATGTAAGCTAACATGGTTGTAAGATAACATGGCTTTAAGCAACATGGTTGTAAGTTAACATGGCATCTTCTATTGTTAACATGGTTGTAAGCAACATACTTTTTGGCTCCATTTAGACAAGTTTGGTTAATTTGTTAAATTCCATCTATTGGGGGCAAGGGTTGAATGTTTTATGCAACTCTTTACACACAAGTTCTCTAACTCTTAATTTTACAATCACTTCCATAGAGGTATTGACTTTGCAAGAAAAACTAACTAGATAGGACATTCATTGTTTCTGGTTAAGTTCATATTGAAGCCTTTGTAGTAGTGTAGAGGTATTGACTAACATGACATTCATAGTTTCTAGTTAAGTTCATATTGAAGCCTTTGTATTGGTGTAGAGGTATTGACTTGGCAATAAAATCTAACTAGACAGGGCATTCATAGTTTGTTTCTGGTTAAGTTCATATTGAAGCCTTTGTACCGGTGGCAGAGGACAACTAGACTCTAGCACAACTACGTTCCTCTAAAATAAATTCTAAACAGTGCTTCTGAGGAACTCTAAACAATGCTTCTAAGGAACTCTAAATAGTGCTTCTTAGGCTCTTCATGATCTCAACCTCTTAGCATAGGTTTAACTATGCTGAAGCCTTGATTTAATCTTCTAAAACAAAAATTAGAAGTTGAATTATTGTATTGTAAATGGACTTCTAAGAGTGTTTGTATGAGCTTTGTTTTATTCGTGATCCTTCTATTCATACCTTAATTGGAACTTCCTAATTAATACGTCTTAGAAACAGAAGCTGAAACGGGTCTTAGAAACAAAAGTTGAAACAAAGACAATTACATAAAGAAAGTTTTTAAATTGAGCATCGTCCTAATTTTTGGACTAGTGCAGTCTGTGTCCATCTATCTATCTATCTGTGGAATTATGATCAATCTGTGTCCATCTATCTATCTACATATTTGTGGAATTGTGATCTCTGCCTTTGTTGTCAGCACTTCAACTTTTTACATTGTTTCTAGATTTCTCTTGCATGGTTGTGGGATTTCCTTGATTGATTTGTCTAGGCTGTGAGGATAGAAGCCATAAAGTTACTGAACTAGGCTCCAATAAGCAGGTACTAGCAGGTATATGATCTATAAATGATAATCTTAACATGGTTTCTCAACTAAAATAATGATAAAGTACTCAATATAACAACATTATTCAACAAAAACTTGTATGTCTCCAGCAACCGATGAAGAGAATAAATATAACACTGTGCACACACTCTGTTGGAATGTAACACTGAGAACACACTCTGCATGTATGTCTCCAGCAGCTGATGAATATAATGAATGTAACATTGTATGAACATTTTGATTGTATGTCTGCAAAATGAATGGAACACTTTCTGAAAATTTTGATTGTGCGTGAACACTCTGATTTTATGTCTGCAATAGCTGATGAGTAGAATGAATGCTTCAAATGAAAAATAGTAAGGGTTGATGTTTTATAGTTTTATGATCTAGAATTTAATTGGTAGGAAAGATTGGCATGGATTTACATCTCCCAAATTCAAATATGTGTTGTGGATTGGTTTTTACATGATCCAATGGCTGATAAGATTTCATGGTTGATCCTTTTGCTTTCTTGTGTTTTCCTTAATTTAATTTTTGAATTGAAATGCTTGCCTGAATTTAATTCCTGAATTGAAAGGGTTGTTGTGTTTAATTCCTGAATTGAAAGGGTTGTTGTGTTTAATTCTTGAATTGAAAGGTTGGGTGAACTATTTCCTAAATTGAATGGTGTCATTTAATGTCTTCAGTATGTTGAATGGTTAAACAGACATGTACATATGGCTGACACACATTTCACCTATTCCTGTGCAGGTGTTACCCAACAAATGGATGTGTTGCCCCAATGCAAAATCTATGGGTGACTATTTAATGGGATAGTTGTACTTTTGGATGGAAAGCATTGTAATGTTTTGTAGTGCATTTTGACTTAGTTGGTAATTCAAAACTGGAGGTACTTGAGACAATAGGTCTTGTCAACTTGTGATGTTAAGGCTTGGTATTTCACAATTTTTGGTCCAATCAAAATCTGGGCCCATTTTGGACATATTTATATAACTTATATAACTTAATATAAAGTATTTATGTGCATATTTTAGTGAGTTTATGATTTTTTTTAATGGATGTGTGGGACCAATACTATAACTACTACTGGTCCTTGCACAACAATAGAAGCCTCACCTCTATATGCTTTATTTTCAGAAAATATAGAGTTAGTTTAAATATTTGCCATAGGTTTTTTTCATAAAACAGGTTTTCAAAACTTGAATAATGGTGTTGCTCTGTATATAGGGTTAATCATTATTATCTTCAAAAATTGCATCCATCCACTCAGAGACCTAAATTTTTTCTTAATATTTGGACAAAATTTTAATTCTTCTTGAAATCGTTCGGGCCAATAAGTTCTCGGTTGATTTTTTTTTTCGTATCCGGAGTCAGAATCGGATTCAACATGATCAAATATTGCTTATTATTTGATGCCACATAGGGGAGAGGGGTCAGTTGTTGGACACGTCGACACTGATGGGCCCCCACACCACCTGAACTGCCACGCTCCCTATACGACAACTGGTCATCTGTCGCGGGCACGTGTCTGGCATACGTGGAACCTGCACTTCCGGTTTACAACCACTCCAACGAGTGGCTTCCCACATTTTACTGAAGGCTTCTCAATGAAACTGCATTTTTCACTCTAGGGTTAGTCTGTGTGCGTTTTGTTGTTTGGTTGTTGCGTTATGCCTTCTCTGATGATCAACGCATCCAGCTTTGCCCTTCACACGCTTAGTCTTGGGTCATGGAGCGTCTGCGCTCCTGGTTTGAGTGCTTGTGGTCCTAGTTTGAGCGTGGGGTTTAAAGTTGGTGGTTATACCTCGGCTCTATGGTGATTATACCTCAGCTCTATGGTGGTTATACCTCAGCTCTGTGGTGGTTATACCTCAGCTCTGTGGTGGTTATACCTCAACTCTGTGGTGGTTATACTCGGCTCAATGGTGGTTATAATTAGCTCTGTGGTGATTATACCTCGGCTATGTGGTGGTTATACCTCGGCTTTGTGGTGGTTATACCTCGGCTCTGTGGTGGTTATACCTCGGCTCTGTGGTGGTTATACCTGTGTTCGGATCTGTGTAGTTTTATCTACGTTTGGCTCTATGTCGTTTTATCTGCATTTGACTCTGTGGTTGTTATACCTCAGCGGACATGGTGGACTACAATGGTTCAGGTCTGGATGCTTAGAATTGGGTTTTTAGGTCAGTGTGTTGTGTTTTTCATTGTGGGTTTTCATCTTTTTAATGTGTGTGTTTCCTCCTTTGTGAATGGTTGTATTCTGAAGGGTTTTTTCATTATTTGCAGGTCAATGTAGTTGGCAATGAGGAAGGCGAGGATAGGAAGATGAGAAGAGAAGTCGTAAGGTAGGACTTTGTCCTACCAGTCATATGAATTTGTTTTTTTAACACATTTAACTTGAAGGATATGTTTCTATGTTCAGCTTGTTTACTATGTTTTTAAACAATTGGGTTTTGTGTAAATTGAATTGTTTTCTAACACATTTAACTTGAAGGATATGTTTCTATGTTAAGCTTGTTTCTTGTGTTTTTAAACTCTTGGGTTTTGTGTAAATTGACTGGTTTTTTAACACATTTAGGGTAGGGTTTTGTGTAAATTGTCTGGTTTGTGTAAATTGACTGGTTTTGTGTAAATTGACTAGTTGTGTAAATTGACTGGTTTAGGGTAGGGTTTTTGTGTAAATTAAAAGGAATCATATAGTTCCACCTCTATGGGAGTAATAGAAGCATGAATGGGTTTTTAACACATTTAGGGTTTAGGGTTTTGTGTAAATAATTCATTAAATTTCACTCCTCACATCTATCCACAAGGGTGAAAGTTCATAATTTTGGTGATTACATGATAAATATGTGAGATAGAGCTCTAGCTAATGACTGAAATACAACTCCTTTAGAAAATATTTTAATATATCTAACCCAATCAATCCTTATGAAAGGTTTTGTAAATAGTAAAATTAATAAATATATTTTATCCCAAAGTTTTGTAAATAGTAAAATTAATAAATACATTTTATCCCAATCAATCATTATGAAAGGTTTTGTAAATAGAGAAACCAGTTAAATATATAGCATAATAGCATTGTGAGCTACTATGTTGTAAATCTATCTATTCATATGATTGTTCGAGTGAAACATTACAGTTGAGTGCATCACATATAATCCTTATACTGGCAGGGCAAAGAAATAACTTCCTTAGATAATAGCTCTAGCCCGTATAGTAGCTTTAGTGTATTTTTTTTAGCTATATGACGTAAGCGAGTGGAGTTGCATGTTCATTAGTGCTGAATATTGGTACTGAAACTTGGAGTGCTTGTTTTTTATGGTGTTAACATATATACAAATAATATAGTTGTAGTTCATTCATTTATCTGTATTCAGATCCAGTCATCATGAATAGTTTTTATTGTTGTAGTTAAAATCTTAGTTTTCATTAGCTTTGTTTCTTATAAATGTGACTACTATAGTATTTTAGTTGTATGAATTGCCTTAGGTAATAGCTCTAGTCTGTATAGTAGCTGTAGCATATAGTATTTTAGCTGTATGACCTGAGCAAATGAAGTTGCATTTTCATTAGTGCTAAAGATTGGTATTGAAAATTGGAGTGCTTGTTGTGTATGGTGTTAACATCTATACATATAAGATAGTTGTAGTTCATTCATTTATCCGGATTCAGATCCAATCATCATGAATAGTTTTATTGATGTAGTTAAACTCTTAGATTTCATTAGCTTTATTTCTTATAAATATCACTGTTATAGTCTTTTAGCTGTATGAACTGCCTTAGCCTAATAGCTCTAGTCTGTATTGTAGTTGTTAGAAGTCAATAGGAAAATAGATAGAATGGTTTTGATACCAACAGTATTGCGAAATTTAAAAAATTAGGGTGCACAAATTTAATAAATTATCTTCAGCAGTCTCATACTTTTGTTGTTTCATTGCAACCTTTCAGCAGTCTCATACTTCTCTTGTTTCATTTTTTGTTTCATTGCAACATTTCAGCATTCTCATACTTCTGTTCTTTCATTTGTTGTTTCAATGCAACCTAAGAGCAGTCTCATACTTCTTTTGTTTCATTTTTTGTTTCATTGCAACCTAACAACAGTCTCATACTTCTGTTGTTTCATTGCAACCTTTCAGCAGTCTCATACTTTTGTTGTTTCATTTTTTGTTTCATTGCAACCATTCAATAGTCTCATACTTATGTTGGTTCATTTTTTTTTATCATTGCAACTTTCTATTCATTGAGCATACTAAGTCTATCAGATGACTACTTTAAATCCTCGTTTTCTAACAATATGTGCTTATTTTATTCTCTCAAATTTTTATTTAGAGTTGTACAATGGGCCATAATTCTTTGTAGATGGAGTAAAACAGGTTTTTTTCAATGTCTTATATGAGCTTGGGGTTTGAAGTTGTTGGGATGGGGAGCATGTACATAGAATAAGATGTTTTGTGTTCATTTGTCTATTGGAAACTTTTTTCACAATTTCAATGTCTTAGATTAGAGAAGGCAAGTAATAATCTAAGATTATTTTGTTTTAATGGTGTCATTGATGATTGGGATTATGCCTTTGCAAGTGAGCAAGATAGAAATGGGTTACACTATCAATTTGTTAACTCCCAAGGAATACAAGATATATTTTTGTAGAAATTAGAAATTGTTTGATACATACTAATTAAAAATTAAAAATTATGATATAGGCTATGGAAAGTGTTGTGTTCTTTTAAATAAGCAATTATAACTTCAAAAAATTAACAAACGTGTAGAAATTAGAAACGGTTTGATACATACTAGTTTCATGAGGCAACCCAAAAGGATGTTTCCCAAAATCCATGGATGATATCCTTAGCAAACCTATTTCATCCTTACCAAAATCACAATGTGTTGTGGTTACAAAAAGTAAGTCATGCCACCCCTATGCTTGATGGCTTCCATTTCCTCCATTGCCCAAAAATGTTGAGTTGACTGCCTGACCCAAGTATGGTGGACTACCCAAGATTGGCTGATTAGGATGTGCCTGAATGTTTCCATATGATTGACTCCAATTTTCTCCTTGTAGCCATGGTGGGACTGAGTAGCCCAAGTGTCCACTTGTGTTACTAACCCCAACATGGACTGCAGGTGTCATATAAACACAATTAAGATTCAAACCTACACTGGTAGGGGTATAAGAGGTGGGCCTAACCCCTGCCTGATAGCTGGGGAATTGGATGTTAATCAAGCCTCAGTATGATGGTGTTTGCTCTGCAATGTGGTCCAGCGTGTTAAACATCAACCTATTTGCCTCAAACTGGCTTGAACCATGGTCTTCCATGCATTAGGGGAATTTTGAGGTCTAATAAGTGCCTCCTAAGGAAATTATAAAATAATAGTGGAAATATTAAAATAAGATTTGAATACATCATCAAATTTTACAGGGAAAAAAAGAAAAAAACTACTTTTTCAACTCATATTTTAAACTTATCTCCCAAAGTTTTTAATAAAAGTTCAAGCCAAAGTACTCGTTGGATGAAAATTTTAATTCCTCATCCAAGGACTACTCATATTGCATACTTTCGATGGATCTTAACACACAAAAAATGAGAAAGACATGAAAAACATGAATGCAATCGTGTATTTTCATGTATTTCTCATTTTTCGTGTAGCGAGGTCCATTAAAAGTATGCAACATGGGTATTCCTTGGATGATGAATTATATTTTGCATCCAACAAGTAATCCTACTCGAAATTTGAGTAAAAACTTTGGGAGATAAGTTGAAAATATGAGTTGAAAAAGTAGTTTTATTATTTTATTATTTTTTAATATTTTTACCATTTTACTTAAAAAATGGTGAATCATCCCCCACGGTTGACATCATCATATTAAATCCTATTGGTTCTTATAAAAATTATTTTGGTTGTACATTTTTCTTAGGAGACCCCTTTTATACCTCAAAATTCCCCTAATGCTTGTCACCCCTCCTCCTTTTTCCAACTCTTGTTGAACCTTTCTTGCCTTTCTCTCTTACCTTTCCAATTTCTTTTGATGTTCCTTATCTTCCCTTGCTTTTTGTCTTTCCAACCTTTCCTTTGCTCGAGATTCTGTTGTTGCAATCCTTGTAGCCCTCTTTTCATTGGATAACTCCTTATTTCTCTTTTTAGCTTCCTGAATTTCATTATTTTTACATTCAGATTCGAACCTTAAATTCATATAATCTTCAGATGTGAGAAATTGTGAAATCCTCCCTAAACGAAGATAATATGATGTTGAGTTCCTTAATGAGGCCTTCACTCTCTCTACTAGTAGCTTTAGCAATGCACCAAGTAATCTCTGCTTTTTTGTTGCCCCATGCTCCTCCGGACCTGACACTTGGATTTCATCCTCCAGGACAACTGATTGGACCCCATTGTTGTCTTCTTCAGGTACTTCATGCTGAATAGGATCCTCTTCCAAGGATCCATTTTCCACGAAATAATGAACAATTTCGGTGTTCAACTCTGATGGTTGTGAAGGTGTGTCCATGCTTTCCTCATTGGTGGTAGATACATTATTTCTAGTGATATTCATCACGACCTCCACCAACCATGATGGTGCACTTACTTGGGTTGGCATGGTCAACTTCTCATTGTCAGCTGCATCACATGGAATATCATATGTATAATTCACAGGTGGTTCAGTGGGTGTGACAACCTCATTGATATTGTAAGTTGGTTCATCACTAAACTATGTCTCACTGACATGCTCATCATCATCACCATAGAACAACCCTTCAGAAAGGGACATTATACCTTCAACAACAGCTACATTTTCTTGGGCACCGAAATTCTCTTGTAAGTTCTCTGCTTCTTGACCTTCCACTTAAAATTCTTGGCTACAACTGGTATCATGCATAAGAGCATCAAAATTAAGTGGCCATTTATCAGTCCTCCTAAATCCATCCTTGATATTAGAAGGTGTGAGAGCCCTTTTAAATGCTTTACTTGCAAGCTCAGCTAGCTCAAACCTCTTTACTTCCACCCATGGATTCTTTGTAATCCATGAAGCTCGCTTGACCCTGAAATAGTTCTTGAAAGTCCCAAACACACTGACATCAAGGGGATGCAATCTGCGAGTGGTATGAGCTGACAATGTTAACAATTCAATGCCCAATTTATTGGCCTCCTCGATTGTCTGCACAACCATGTGGCTTCCATGGCAATCTATAATTAGTAAGTGTTTGTTTTCAGGTGAAACACCACCCAGTACAGAAGCAGTAAAGTGGCAAAGCCAATTCAAGAATAGTTCTTTTATCATCCATGCATGTGGATGTGCAGCCATGCATGCACCTAGTTCACAATTCTGTATATAATTTTTTAGTTGAGTTTTACCTTTAAATAGATAAAATCATGGTATTGATGAACCAATTTCATTGACAAAGTCAAGAATTGTAATTCACTCCCTTCTCTTAGGCAATATCTTAGGCACATTTCTACTCCCTCTCTTGGCAATTACCCACATAGCACAATTCCTTCCTGCCTGTAAGCATGTTTCAACACAGTTCCATATATGGTCTGGGGCATATGAGTGTTGCTCATATGCAGCAGAAAGAGTGTTATAGAACTTGGAAAAAATTGTAGGGCGTAGTTTAAAGCCCTGTCTCTGTCAAGGCCCTCCATTGTACGTAACACAAGGTTTGGATGCCTCTTTTTAAACCCACTCCAGCATGATTTACCAGGAAAACCATATTTAAAGGGGTTTGGCCTCCCTTGACAGATTTGAGCTACAATGGATTTAAGTTGTATAAGCTCTAACCCATGTCCCAATTAGGCCATCTCCTTACACCACTCAACCACCTCATCCTCCTCCTCTTCAGTCATAACTGTAATAAGCCATTTACACTTTGTATTAGTCAACCCATTTATCCAATAATGTATGTTAGAGGCAGCAATACCATGTTTTTTTTGTAGATGAACTGATTGAATATCCCTTAAACTTGATGACATCAATTGCAACGAGCATGTATTTCTTTTTCTAGCCTCTGATGGCACTGATTTTCTTTGTTGAACTTGCACCTTGCACTATGGTTGAAGGTGGCTTTGTGGCTGATGGTGGGCTGGGATGATCTGCTACCATAGAGTCCTTTTCAATGACAATGCTGGGAGCATTAGGAGCATTGACATCCTCATCTTATGAACTGCTCCACAGGTGGTCCCCCCTTGTCCCTCGCCTCCTGTTCCTTATCCGATCCACAATAGAAACTCTTGGCATGGCTCCAACAACTTGCAGATTTACCCCGAAATTTTGATTTAAAATTGTATTCGAGTACAACATGAGTAAGAAATTTGATAAGTATTACAAAAAAAGTGTATAGAGTAAACTATATTTATGTATGAATTCCAATATTAGCATGAGAATGATAATTAATACCTATTGACTGTTACCAAGATGGCATATTCTGTTGTTTGTTGTGAACTCTTGCATTTGTGTAGGAAACTTGGTATTTTGCTCAAAAGAGTTCAGGTTGCATATGAGTGTATATTGTGTTATCATAAAGAATTTTATCTTATTGATAAAACCAAACATAGTAATCCATTCATATCAATGAATAATTTTGTGAATTAATTGACACTGAAGTGGAACAGACCTAGTTTACCTGAACAGTTGAATTTGGATTACATTGTTACATTTAATTATTGAATGATTTTCACTATATTGTATTTCAATTATGTATGAATTCTAATATCAACATGAGAAATATAAGTGATACCTATTGATTGTTAACAACATGGCTGTAAGCAACATGGCATCTTCTATTGTTTGTTGTGAACTCTTGCGTTGTTGTAGGAAACTTGTGCATTTTGTACTTTGAAGTTAACATGGTTGTAAGAAACATGGCATATTCTAAGTTAACATGGTTGTAAGCAACATGGAATCTTCTAAGTTAACATGGTTGTAAGCCCACATGGTTGTAAGCAACATGGCTGTAAATTAACATGGCATCTTCTATTGTTAACATGGCTTCAAGCAATATACTTTTTGGCTTCATTAAGACAAGTTTGGTGACTTTGTTAAATTCCATCTATTGGCGGAAAGGTTTGAATGTTTTATGCAACTCTTTACACACAAGTTCTCTAACGCTTAATTTTACATTCACCTTAATTTTACAGTCACTTCCATAGAGGTATTGACTTGGCAAGAAAAACTAAATAGATAGGAAATTCGATAGGACATTCATTGTTTCTGGTTAAGTTCATATTGAAGCCTTTGTACTGGTGTAGAGGTATTGACTAACAAGACATTCATAGTTTCTGGTTAAGTTCATATTGAAGCCTTTGTACTGGTGGCAAAGGACAGCTAGACTCTAGCGCAACTAGGTTCCTCTAAAAGAATTTCTAAACAGTGCTTCTAAGGAACTCTAAATAGTGCTTCTTAGGCTCTTCACGATCTTGGCCTCTTAGCATAGTTTTAGCTATGTTGAATCCTTGATTTACTCTTCTGTTGAAGCCTTTATTTAATCTTTTAAAAGAGAAACCAAAAGTTGACTTATTGTATTGTAAATGGAATTCTAAGAGTGTTTGCATGAGCTCTATTTTATTCGTGATCTTTCTATTCAGACCTTAATTAGAACTTCCTAACAAATATAGGTCTTAGAAACAGAAGTTGAAATAGGTCTTAGAAATAGAAGCTGAAATAAAGACAATTCCATAAAGAAATTTTTTAAATTGAGCAGCTTATTTTTAAATTGAGCAGTGTCCTAATTTCTGAACGAGTGCAGTTTGTGTCCATCTATCTATCTATCTGTGGAATTATGATCAGTCTGTGTCCATATATATATCTATCTGTGGAATTATGATCTTTGGCTTCGTTGTCAACACTTCAGCTTTTTACACTGTTTCTAGCTTTCTCTTGCATGGTTGTGGGATTTCCTTGATTGATTTGTCTAGGCTGTGAGGATCGAAGCCATAAATTTACTGAAATAAGCTCCAATAAGTAGATACTAGCAGGTATATGATCTATAAATTATAAGCTTAACATGGTTTCTCAACCAAAATAATGATAAAGTACTCAATATAATAACATTATTCAACAAAAACATGTATGTCTCCAGCAACCGATGAAGAGAATTAATGTAACATTGTGCACACACTCTGTCTAGAATGTAACACTGAGCACACACTTTGTCTGTATGTCTCCAACAGTTGATGAATATAATGAATGTAACACTGTCTGAACACTTCGATTGTATATTGTTGAGATTCAACAAGATGATGAGCTTAGTGAAAAGAGTTGCCTTCACTAAGTGGGCATGCAGGCTATTTTTGGCGCAAGTCTATTTTTAGATTATGTCTGTTTTTAGACATGATGATCATATTTCAGAAGTTGCAAGATTCTATTTGTGGATGGTTGGTCAAGTTGGAAAAATAGATGAAACTCTATTTTTAGAATATTGGGCAAAGTCTATTTATAGATCGTCAATCTAAAAATAGATGCATGTTGATTATTATTATCTTTTAATAATAATGTGACTCTAAATAGCAACTTATTCTCTTGGAGCACTTTAGTTCAGTGCACATATGTGGCACATCAGCTGATAGAAGGAATTACGCAATTCCTAAGGGTTTACTGGAGCTAATGCATGGAGGACTCAGTTAGAACTCAACTAGCATAGTTATGACACAGTTGGAAGAAGTAGTTATGGAGCCGTATTTAGTTTAACTCAGTTAGACTTAGTTGAGCTAGTTGTATCTAGTCTAACTGAATGATACACTCGTGGGAGTGGAGTGAATTAATTAGTTAATTAATTCACAAATAATAACTCATTAATCAACTGAACAATACATCAGTTAACTACAGTGCATGGCAGTTTCAGTGGAGACCAGTGGAGAGATAGGTGAAAGGGCAAAATAGACTATCTGTTGTGATTATAGTGGTGCATTGATTGCATCACACACACATTGGAGTTTCCAGTGAGGATTGCATAGTCAATCCAAGAGTAATTTGAATTCATTCAGAGCTATTCTTTGGTAGGGATTACGCAGTGGAGGCAGGCTAGCAGGTGGCAAATATCGGTGCATGGATTTGCAATATTAGGACTGATTAGTGGATGACAATTGTATTGTACTGAGAGCTTGTGATAAGCTTTGTAGGCTTGTATGAGATGGTAATATGATCTCCATGTTACATAATATATATTTGGGGTTTTTAGCTTCAGGCTTTCCCAGTTAAAAACTGTGTTATGTGCGATTGAATATTTTTGTTTATGCTTCACATGTGTTTGCAATTAAGTTTTCTGCAAAAGATAAACAAGTGGAATAAATTCAGTATCTTGCATAAAGTTAAATAGTGTGAGATTAGGTGGATCTAGGACATATGCATGCTTAGTGCATATAATTTCTACATGGTATCGGAGCATTTTTGATTGAATATTGCAATTGTGAAGTGAGTTTGTGCTAGTGGACAATTCAAATTTGCTGCAAAAGATTCTTGGTGCAGAAATTGAGTATACATTGAAATTTATTTCAACGGGTTGAGATTGGAGTATGCCCTTGATGGGAGCTCGAATTACATAGCCTGGAAGGACAGGATGGAGGCGGTGCTAGAGGATAATGGGTTGAAGGATTTCATTGATAGCGATGTTCCTAAGCCAGGATCTAGCGATGCTACATTACTTGATGCATGGAAAAAGAAGACAGCAAACACAAGAAGAATTCGATTGGAAGGTGTGAAGGACCACATTGTGTCCAGCCTTCACGAGAAAGCCACTCCATTCTTAATGTGGAAGGCTTTGACAGACTTGTTCCAAAGCAGAAGTGACCAGAGAAATTTGGCACTTAAAGACAAGCTCAGAAAAATAAAAATGGAGAAGGGCGACAGTATTCCAAAATACCTCACAAAGTTTGTCCACTGCAAGGATGAACTGGGAAGTGTGGGGGTTACTGTTGATGAAGAATACTTAGTGAGCTTGACTCTCCTTGGGCTTCCAAAGATTTGGCATAGGTACGAATACTCTGTCAATGGATGGGAGAAACTGTTGGGATGGGAGCGACTTTGGCCGGATCTTGTGCAGGAGGAGATAAGGTGGGGTACCAGTGATGGATCTTCATCAAAGAATGAAGATGAAGAGAATTTCGATTTGGCTTCCAAAGCAAGGAAAGGGAAGGGGAAGAAAAATCCTTCAAAATTCGGTGCTAAAGGCAAGAAGCATGATTTGTCCAAAGTGAAGTGTTTTCACTGTCACGAGCATGGACATTTCGCCACTAACTATCCACAGAAGAAGAATAATAAGCAGGCTACTAGATCTGCAGCTAGAGAGGCCTTAGCCTCGGAATTTGACTTGGATTTTCCCTTGATCGCATGCTTGGTTTCAAGTTGCATGGGATCGGTGTGGTATCTTGATAGTGGTGTGCCTTTCCATATGACGAGAGACAAAGAGTTGTTTAATGACTTGGAGGAGAAGGACCTCCAAATGCATACAAAGATGGGCGACGATGGTAAGTACAATGCGACTAGCATTGGGACCATTACCTTTAAGATGGAGTCTGGTAATCCGTTCTTGTTGAAGAATGTCATGCATGTTCCAGGTTTGAAGAAGAACTTGGTATCAGTCGCAATGCTGGAAGACAAAGGTTATGATCTCATTGTCATTGAGGGAAAAGCCTTCCTTCGACATACAACAATGGGTCAAACCAAGAAGATAGGGGTTCGAATTAAGAATCTCTACAAGCTGTAGGTAGATGGCTCCGCTGCAATGGTGAGAAAAGCAGAAGAAGCAGTGAGCCGGGATGAGGGTGAATTATGGCACAGGAGATTGGGCCATCTTCACCATGGCGCTTTGAAGATTTTACAGCAAATTTCTACTGGACTTTCCAAGGGTACTCTTGCACAGTCAGATCAGTGCAAGGGATGTACTATGGGTAAGTTTGTGAAGACCACCTTTCATGAGAAGGAGAACCATGCTTTGGTGATCCTTGAGAGAATTCACACAGACGTGTGTGGACCATTCTTGGTTGCTTCAACAGCAAAACACAGGTATTATGTGATATTTGTTGATGATTATTCTTGTAGATGTTGGATCTTCTTCATGCAGAAGAAGAGTGAAACGTTTTCAAAGTTTTATGAGTTCAAGGCATTGGTGGAGAAGGAGTCAGGGAAGTAGGTGAAAGCTCTATGGAGCGATAATGGTGGTGAATACATCTCGGGCGAATTCAAAGACTTCTATAGCAAAGAAGGAATTTGAAGAGAACTCATAGTGCCTCATAACCCACAGCAGAATGGGGTCATGGAGAGAAAGAATAGAACGATCGTGGGTGCTGCACGAGCGATGTTGCATGACCAGGGACTATTGATGCACTTGTGGGCGAAAGCATGCAACACTGCGGTTTATGTGCAAAATCATTGTCCTCATAGAGTACTTGGCATGAGTACACCTGAAGAAGCATTTTCTGGTAAGAAGCCTGATATTTCTCATTTGAAGATTTTTTGGCTCACTTGTTTACATTCATGTGACAAAGGACGCCAGGAAGAAGTTGGAACTGACTGCAGAAGTTGGGATATTTTTGGGGTACATAGAAACACCCCATAACTATTTTTTGTATCTTCCAGATAGTCGGATGATTGTTGTGCGACAGGATATAAAATTCAATGAGGTGAAATCCATGAAGTTGTCGCTTGAGAGGGAGCTACACTTGCATGTAGAGGAGGAACTTCTTGTTCCCAAAGATGAGCCTCTTGATGCGGATCAACCATAGGAGGAGATTCATGGAGTGGAGGAGTCCACTGATGCAGAACCAAACATCAGAAAAGGCAGAAAGCGTACCACAGAAGCTGAGAGACTGAAGCTTGATGTGGCACATAATGTAGTATTCTCTACATCATAGCACAAACAGAGACATTCACCTGACCGATTTATTGGATACATGGCTCTTATGAGCAAGTGTATCGTGACAGAGCCATATTCTTTTGAAGAAGCAGTGTAGGAGCCCACATGGGTAGATGCCATGGTGGAGGAGTATGACTCCATTGTCAGAAACAGTGCTTGGGAGATTGTTCCAAGGCCGGTGGGAAAATAAGTTGTAGGATCAAGATGGATCTACAAGGTAAAGCAAGATGTTGATGGGAGTGTCAAGAAGTATAAGGAAATATTTGTTTCTTGGGGCTTCTCACAGATCAAGGGGATTGACTATGAAGAAACCTTTGCACCTGTCGCACGATATTCTTCCATACGGACCATCCTTGCTCTCTCAGCACAGATGGGTTGACACATTCATCAGATGGATGTGAAGACTACATTCCTTAATGGGATCATTGAGGAAGAGGTGTACATTAAGCAGCCTGAAGGATTTGAGATCTTCAGTAGCGAGTCACATGTGTGTAGACTCAAAGAGCGATGTATGAGCTGAAACAAGCACCCCGTGCTTGGTACACTTGGATCGACAACTATTTCACTGGACTTGGCTTCACCAAGAGCGAGGCAGATGCAAACCTATACCAGATTGTGGTGGAGGGTAAGCTTTTAATCATTGTACTTTATTTTGATGATTTAATACTAATAGGTGATGAGCAGTTGATACACTCATGCAAGGCAGATCTTGCAAAGGAGTTTGAGATGAAGGGTTTGGGCCTCCTTCATTATTTCCTTGGATTGGAAATATGGCAGCGAGAAGGTGAACTATTTGTATCTCAAGTCAAGTATGCCTGCTAGACACTGAAGAAGTTTCAAATACAAGGTTGCATGCCTATCGACACTCCTCTTCCAGGAAATTGGAAGAAAGAGGATGCTACATCGGCAGAGGTAGTGGATGCCATTGTTTATCGACAGTTGGTGGGTTCGGTAGACTATTTAGTCAAATAATGCTATGCGATGAACCGGCTTTCTGGCGATGGTTAAGCCTACCAAGCTCTTTTTGAAGCGAGTGAAACGTAATACGAGATATCTTGGGCACATCTCGGTGGTTTGCAAGTACGGGGCAGGACGGATGAGGTGAAGTTGCATGGCTTCACAGATGCAGATTGGGCAGGAAGCCCAACAGACAGAAAGAGAAAATTAGGAGGGATTTTCAGTATCGGATCTACGATAGTTTCTTGGTATAGAAGGAAACAAAGATCCGTGGCAATCAGTTCAACGGAAGCAGAATACATGGCAGCAAGTCAAGCTGTATGTGAGGCTATCTGGATGAGGAAGATTCTAGTTGGTTTGTTCGGTTCACATTTAGATCCCACGGTGATTCATTGTGATAATCAGAGTTGCATTAAACTCTCATTTAATCCTGTGTTTCATGATAGATCTAAACATATTGATATCCGGTATCATCATATCAGTGATTGTGTGCAGCGAAAGATCATGTTGCTTCAGTACATTCCTACGGAGGATCAAGATGCAGATATTTTGACGAAGGTGTTCACCAGGAGCAAATTCGAATACCATAGAGGTAAGATCAAGGTGAAGGATAATCCCTATCTTGTTGAGAGGGAGTGTTGAGATTCAACAAGATGATGAGCTTAGTGAAAAGGGTCACCTTCACTAAGTGGGCCTGCAGGCTATTTTTGGTGCAAGTCTATTTTAGACTATGTCTATTTTTAGACATGATGATCATATTTTAGAAGTTGCAGGATGCTATTTGTGGATGGTTGGTCAAGTTGGAAAAATAGATGAAATTATATTTTTAGAATATTGGGAAAAGTCTATTTATAGATCGTCAATCTAAAAATAGATGCATGTCGATTATTATTAGCTCTTAATAATAATCTGACTCTAAACAACAACTTAATCTCTTGGAGCACTTCAGTTCAATGCACAAATGTGGCACATCAGTTGACAGAAGGAATTATGCAATTCCTAAGGGTTTACTGGAGCTAATGCATGGAGGACTCAGTTAGAACTCAACTGGCAGAGTTATGACATAGTTGGAAGAAGTAGTTGTGGAGTTGTATTTAGTTTAACTTAGTTAGACTCAGTTGAGCTCGTTGTATCTAGTCTAACTGAATGATACACTAGTGAGAGTGGAGTGAATTAATTAGTTAATTAATTCACAAATAATAACTCATTAATCAACTGAACAATACATCAGTTAACTACAGTGCATGGCAATTTCAGTGGAGACCAGTGGAGAGATAGGTGAAAGGGCAAGATAGACTATCTGTTGTGACTATCGTGATGCATTGATTGCATCACACACACATTGGAGTTGCCAGTGAGGATTTCACAGTCAATCCAAGAGTAATTCGAATGCATTCAGAGCTATTCTTCAGCAGGGATTGCGCAGTGGAGGCAGGCTAGTAGGTGGCAAAGATCGGTGCATGGATTTTCAAGATTAGGCATGATTAGTGTATGACGATTGTACTATACTGAGAGCTTGGGATAAGCTTTGTATGCTTGTATGAGATGGTCATATGATCTCCATGTTACATAATATATAGTTGAGGTTTTCAGCTTTAGGCTTTCCTGGTTAAAAACGTTGTTATGTGCGATTGAATATTTGTGTTTATGCTTCACATGTGTTTGTAATTAAGTTTTCTGCAAAAGATTAACAAGTGGAATAGATTCAGTATCTTGCATAAAGTTGAATAGTGTGAGATCAAGTGGATCTAAGACATATGCATGCTTAATGCATATAATTTCTACATATATCTGCAAAATGAATGGAACATTGTCTGAAAACGATTGTATGTCTACAAAATGAATGAAATGTTGTCTGAAAATTTTGATTGTATGTGAACACTCTGATTGTATGTCTGCAACAACTAATGAGTAGAATGAATGCTTCAAATGAATAACAGTAAGGGTTGATGTTTTATAGTATTATGATCTAGAATTTAATTGGTAGGGAAGATTGGCATGGATTGCCATCTCCAAAATTCAAATCTGTGTTGTGGATTGATTTGAAATGGATTCAATAATACACTTTAATGCTTTCTAAATATCTTTCAATGTAGGTATTCAAGACTTAGAAGATTACATGATTTTAGGCCACATCTATTATTATCCATTTTAGGCTTTCTTGCACACTCTTTTATCACAATATAATTGTCAAAGTCTCCAATGTTTCTCTACCCAACTTAATTGTCAAAGCATTAATTATAATATCCAATGTATCCAAAAGATGGGCATTGATGTTGTCTTCGCGACTTAAATTATGTCTATGGCATTGACCCTCTAACAAATTTCAAGCATCATGTCTACAAAATCATTCTCATTTTCCCCATTCATTTTACTTCCTCTTATTAATTTTTTCATTGACAATCTCCACCTAAATGAATAAAAAAAATAGCACTTTCTTGATGTGCACTCCAATTTCCTACAAATCCAATTTCCTTATACAAGGAATGAAATATTTGATATCAAAAGCATTGGCTATAACACACAAACCACACAGAATTTTATCTAATCCTTTAATTCCCACTAACTTACCCAAGGAATAACAAAGAAGACAACACAACAAAGAAGCATGAGAATTTGGGCTCAATATTTCACCACCAATGGCCTTTGACCTGCACATGCTAACCCATCATCCTCACCTCTATGTTCCCATTTAAGATTCGAACTAAACCAAGAAAATATACCTCTTTTAAATATTAATTGATTTTGTTTTGTTACAAGTGGCATTTTTTGTTATTAGAGACTCATACCTTAGAGCTATTGTAGCAATATTGTTTGTATCAACAACATATCATGTGTTTTTAATGGTTCTCACAATTGAATTCAAAAGAGTCCTTTGTATGTTTTAGTTGGTTTAAACAACAATTTGAAAAGTAAGAAGAAGACTCATAAATTAACATAACTAAACCAAGAATTATGTGTTATCTTAAGACACTTAACATTATTGTTTTATTTGGGATCTAGTCACATAGCAGTGGAAGGTAGTGAGAGGAGGAGTTGCCAGTGAATCTAAAAGGTCTAGACATAGTTGTCAATCTACAAACATCACATGGTTTGATAAAGGTATGAATGGAGGTAGATCAACAATTAAGTTCTATTATTCACATTCCTTGTATTAATCCAAATAAACAAAAACTTATTCATACCTTGATTGACTGTGCAATGATGTCTAGGAGTTCAAAATGATAAAGGATAGGATACCTTGATCGTTAATTGAGTTTATTTACCATTCATTGAGTCTATTACAGAAAATTTGCTACTTTGATCATGAATAGACTAAAAATCATAAATTTTAATACCTCCATCAATTTTAATGTTGTTGAGATAAAGTTGGTACCACTAATATTCTCTTGACTTGATATTCACATTCTTAAATTCAAAACTTTATCGAGTACCTAAACTTGCATTTTGTGATAAGTACTGAATTAAGTATTAAATCTCTAAATTTATCCATCATAACATAAAGAAAACTGAAAAACTATGACTATGTTGAAAAATTAAATAAAACTCTTTCCATGTGAGCTTGGAACTTGATATTTAAAAAAAATAACTTTTAGGAATTGCAATTGAAGTCTGACTACTACTACTTTAAATCAATACTGGTGCCACCAATCCATGGATTTTGACCAAGCCTAGAATGGTTATTTCCTGGGGGGCATTTTAATTTTTGAGAGTTTGAAATGCACGAAAGAAGACTCCAAAGGGCTTCTTTCCCGTAATTATTATGCTAAGACCAAAAAAGAATAAGTCTATACTTAGCAGAGCCCTACCTACTCACATCTCATAAATTTTAACAAGCCTGAGTTAGCTAAGGCTCAGAGTGTTTGGTTTTAGAGATTCTAAAGAACCCAAAATAAACTCTAGGGGGTTTCTTTTTCGTAATTATTCTATCGGGCCCAAAAAAGAATAATTATGTACTTGGCATATCCCTAACTACCATTTTCACATTAATATTAACGAGCCTAGGTCAGATAATGCTAAAAAAGTTCAATTTCAAAGAGCCTGAAATGTTCAAAGTAAACTCTAGAAGATCCTTTTCAGTAAATAATCCATCAGGTTTGGATAAAGGAATAAACCTATCCTTGACAAATTTCCTCTTTATTCTATGTGAGTTGTGGAGGAAAATAGAAATCAACCCACTATTATTTATACTATGTACATATATACATATTAAAATAATAAAAATAAATTAATTTTAAGAATGAGTAGTAGATGGATCGCCTTTATGAATCAACTCCATTTATGGATTCTGTGTCGCATCTTGCAAAAATTATTGTCTCTAAAGTGGGTGGTTGTAGATTTTCATTCTATGGCCATTAACCACAAGTGAAGTATGGTCATCGTCAATGGTCTTAATTTTTAACGAGCCATTGTCAAAAACTTCCTCTACTTCATAGGGTCTCACCATCTATTTGAAAATATCCTTTAAAGTGTTTAAACTTGCTATCATACAATAGTGCCCATTGTACTGGTTGGAAGACTTTCTTCTTAATATACTTATCATGCCACCGAGCCATTTGGTCATGTATCAACATAGTATTTTGGAGGGCATCTTGTATAATTTCATCAAGTTCATTTAACTAAAGCACTCTCTATTTCTAAGCTTCATTTAAATACATCCCAAGTTTAGCAGTATTTCAAAAAAATTTCACCTGAAATTCGATGGGGAACAACACCTGTTTCCCATATACCAACTCATAGGGAGTATATCTTATCACATTTCTCAATTTTATTCGATAAGCCCATAGTGATTTTGGAAACCTATCAGCCAAGTCTCCATGGTGTAGCTGAATTTTTTTAGTAAGAATGGACTCCAAGACTGTGTTATTATATTCTATTGTCCATTTTCCTGAGGATGGTATGGTGTAGACTTCCAGTTCTTAATCTGTTATTGTTTAGTAATAACCTTTCAACTAGTTTGGAAGTAAATTGTGTCCCCTGATTGGTGAAAATTTCTCTAGGTACCCCAAACTGAGTAAATATATTATTCAAAAAGGAAATCTACAACAGAATTCTCAATGGAAAAATATAAATCTTTAGCTTCCACCTGCTTTGTCACATAATCAATACAAACTAATATATACCTCTTTTTTTTGGACATAGGAGAAATAGGCCCTATGAAATCTAATTCCCACTTTTCAAAGGGTTATATTCATACCTGAGTTTGAAGAGGCATCTGGTCACTTGGAACAGATCTTCCCATCCTCTAGAAAGCATCAAATTTGGAGGCAAACTCCTTGGCATTCTTGAAAAGAGTGGGCCAATAATAACTCGCATGTAGCACCTTGTAATTTGTCCTTTTATCTACAAAATTCCCGCTGCAGGTTTCATTGTGGCAAGCTCTCAAGACATAATACATTTCATCTTCCCACAGACACCTCCCCATGATTAGATCTATTTCATTGCGGTATAAGTCTCCTTTTATCCAAGAGTAGCTGACACTCCACTGCACAAACTTATGTTTCTCCCTGGCAGATAGATTTTGTGGCAACTTGTCTGATACCAATAGTTAGCAACATCAGAAAACTAGGGAGTATGAGTATAAATGGTAAACAAATTCTCATCAGGAAAGTGATATGAAACTGGAGCAGTGTCCCGTGAAATATTCATTCTGGACAATAAATTTGCAATTGAATTGTCTCGTCCAGGACTATCAATCACAGTAATATTAAATTTCTGAAGAAAAAGTAATCATCTATTAATTATTCCATTTGTAATCGGTTTATTCATAAGGAATCTAATAGTTGAATGATTAGTATGGAAAAAATTTACGTAACCAGTAATATAGTGCCTAAATTTGTTGAAAGCATGGACCACTGCTAGTAATTCATTTTTAGTAACAGTGTAATTTAATCATGCATGTGAGAGATTTTTGCTAAAAAAAAAATAACATATGGAATATGATTCTCCCTTTTCCCTAGCACATCTAAAAGGGTTGTATCCTATGCTTTAGTGCAAATATGAAAAGGGAGAGACCAACTAAGGCCCTCTCAACACTAGAGTAGTCGACAATCTATCTTTTAGTACCTGAAAAGCATTTTGACAATAAATATCCCATAAAAAACCAACATCTTTAGCTATCAATTTAAACATAGTTGCAACAAGTTTAGTAAATTTTTTAATGAATCTCCTATAATGCCATGCATGTCCCAAAAAACATCTTACCTCTTTTTGCGATGTTGGGACTAAAATTTGTGAAATTACCTCAATTTTTGCAGGGACAGCTTTCATTAGAGGAAATTTCAACCTAAAAGTGGACTCCTAAGGAAAAATAATAAAGTAATAGTTAAAATAATAAAATAAAGTTATGAATTTTGGAGGGAAAAGAAGAAAACTACTTTTTTTAATTGTATTTTTGGCTTATCTCCTTATAGGTTTACTCAAATTTCAAGTGTAGAAGCTCATTGGATGTGAAATTAAATTATGTATCCAATGACTACCTATCATGCATACTTTTGAGAAGACCCATATTGATAAAAAAAATAAAGAGACATCTAAAAAACTTGTTCAACATGTTTTTTTTTAATGTATCTTCAATTTTTATCAATGTGGGCCTTCTCAAAAGTATGCATGATGGGTACTCGTTGGATGTGAAATTTAATTCCGCATCTACGATTTCATACACTTGAAATTTGAGTAAACTTATAAGGATATAAGCCATAAATACAATTAAAAAATGTAGTTTTTCTTGTTTTCCCTCCAAAATATTTACATGTACCTCTTTTTAAATTTAAATGATTTTTATTGGTTTACATATTGTGACATGGAAATTACGTGAAATTTTCATGGGCACTTTTAGGCTAAAATTTCCTCTAATGTATCCCTGTTTGTGACACATGGTGACCCATAACAATCCCCTTAGTCTGCATCATTTTGCATTTCACAATACTGAGAGCTAGATGATCTTCCTAACAATGAATCAAAACTTTCTCTAAGTTTTCTAAAGCATGTTGGAAATAATTTCCATACACTGTGAAGTCATCCATATAGACTTCCACACAGTCATGTATAAGGTCAGCAAAAATTGCTAGAACATTTATCTGAAAGGTAGTTGTAGCATTACACAAGCCAAATGGAAGAACTTTGTAAGCATAGATACACCTTGGGTAGGTAAAATTAATCTTCTCTCAGTCTTCTGGGGCTACTTGGATCTGATTGTAACCACTGTACCCATCCAAGAAAGAGAAATACTTTTTCCCTGATAAAGTATCAAGAAGTTGGTCAATAAAAGGTAGAGGAAAATAATCCCTCAAAGTGGCTTTGTTTATCTCTCTATAATCAACACAAATTCTCCATTTCCCATTTTTCTTAGGAACCAACACTAAAGGATATATCCATTTAATGTGAGAGATGGGGTATATAAAATTTGCACTCAAAAGTTTTTGTAGTTCATCTTTAACAATTTATTTAAGGGATGGATCCATTCGTCTATGTGGTTGTCTTTTAGGCTTGCTTTCTTCATTAGTATAAATGTGATGTATGCAAGTGTCAGGATGAATTCCTTTATATCTAAATAATCCTAACCAAATGCCCCATACTACATTTGGATCATTTCTACTACTTTTTTACTATGTTTTGTACTTAAATATGTACCAATATACAATATTTTTCCATAACTGATTTCGATAGGTTGGACACTTGATTCTCTATTTTCTTCTAGGGCTACAATAGAAAATTATGCAAACACAGTAGGATGACAAGGTTCCGTAAATTTAATGCTAAAAACATGATGATAACCACTAAAAGAAACAAGATATTCAATACAACTTGTATCAGATAAAAAATGTTGCAAAACATGTTCCTTTAATTGTTCTTGAAGTCCTCTTGATTGTTCTAAAGTTAGCATAGGAAGCATGCATTCTTATTCCCCATAAGGACTTTCCAACCAAAGAGGCACTTCACCAGCTAATTGGTCAAGTGGAAATATAGTCAATATTTGGATTTCAAATCCATTAGAGATAGTCATTTCACTGGTTTTGAATCTAATGAAAACATCAGCAATAGCTAGCCAGGGCTAGCCTAAGACTATTGGGTGTCCTGGTTTGGTATTTTTTGGAGAAATTACTTCAAATCAATTAGATATTCCCAAGAAGCTAATATTACCACCACATTTTATAGGAATTCAATAGATTTAACATCAAACTTATCTACTAATTCCAACATAATAGGTGTGGGTCTTATCTCATTTAGTTGCAACAACATCATAGTATCAAAAGTCATTGCATTTATGGTTGCTCCCAAATCTACCAAACTGTTAGGAAGAAAATTTCCACTAATCCCTATAATTACTACTGGATTCCCCAGATGATCATATTTTGGTGGTAGTCCAGATATCATTTATGATAGTTGGATGATTACTTTGATAGTTTGGTTATTGTTTTTACTCCTTCCTGGTTTCTTAACGCAAATATCCTTAATAATATTAGTGTAAATAGGGATGTCTTTAATAGATTGTAATTAAGGTATATTTATACAAACATTCCTTAGCTTAGATTCCAAATCATACTCTATGGGTGTCTTGGTTTTATTTACAAGCAATCTTTCTAGAAAAGGAGGCTCCTTAGTTTCCAAGATCTCATGTGGTTCTTTTACTACATTATTCTTTTCATTTTCCATTTTTTCAACTAATTTTCCTTCAGATTCTATATGGGGATCCTCCTCTTGTATAACCACTACAAATTTATTTATGTTAATCGTTTTCACAAACCTCAGTTGAATTTCATTTATGGGAAAGGAAGTGAAAACATAAGTGGGAAAATGTTTCAGTTCAATGTTTTTCACAATTTGAGGAGGTATATTATTAGGATTAGATATAGGTTGTGCAGGAAGTTGTGTTGGTTTAGTGGGATTTGGGTTAAATGATTGACGCAACTACTGTGAATATAGGTTAGTATTTTGAGGTAGTGGCAAAGGTTTTGGTTGTTGCAATGGAGGTGGTAACGATAATGTAGATTTTTGGGCATAAAGTGGACTATACCCTTACTAGAACTTAGGCATATGAGGCGCATAAGGCATATAAGGTGGATATTGTGGTTGGTAATGGGGGTATGAAGGTTCCTGAGTTTGGGACTAAAATACATTCCCATAAGAATTCCCTTTCCATCCCTGGTTCCATGGTGAACTTTGAATTCGTTGGGTAGTCCATGGAGAATAAGATGCCTAAGAGTGCCATTGTTGGTACTAGGGAAAAATCTGCACATTAGGATCTTGATAAGGCTATTATTTAGTGTCCTCCATGATGGTTTCCTAGATTATTTGGGAAGCTTATGTGTTTTAGCCCCTCCCTTATAAATAGCTTGTAATCTTGGTAGAGAAGGGAACTGTTTAGTGGGGTACTCATGGGTGAAAATTCCACAAAATTATACCACATTTATGGGGTATTCCCTCTCATCAAGTTTCCTTTTGCATTTAGGATAGAAAATGGCTAAAGCAAACTTCTCTTCCTCTTGTTTCCTCTGAATTTTTAGTGTATCCAATTGATCACTAATAATATGCAGGGTATATTTCTTAAAGTTTTCTAAGAGGTTCCCTAGTTCAGTTCGAGTAACACCACCCTGCACCGGTTTAAAATTCCTAGACACATAATCCCTTGGGTTGTCATGAATCCTTTTGGCTACCTTAGCTTGGATAATAGAATATGTTCTACTAATTTTCCTGCCACCACTAACTATCGACCTTGCCTTATCGCATATTGCTTCTACAAGTTGTGAGTGTGCCAAGCATGAATATTGATTCCCATAATCACAACCTACCTTTGCAAGTTTAATCTACGTAACATACATCCACACTTCCCCCTCTAGTGCATACTGTAACTCTTTCTCATGAAAACACTAAAGCACAATTTTCATTTTCCAAATGTGATAAGCATTACCCTTGGATAAATTTCATTTTATCGCAATCTACCTTTTAGGTCTGCAACTAAACCAATTGAAATATACCTTTTCAATCAAAAACTAAAGCCTAACACACTATGTCTTTGTAAGTTGTGTCACTTTCCAGAACAATGAATACTTTTTTTGTTTTTTTCCTAACATTGTATGTTTCCATGAATACATTTGAAATGTTAGGAATTGCTGATCTCAAGTGCTTCAAAATAACATCATCTATGAGACATATGGCACCAATGACAAGAAGAAGGCTTGGAAAAAATATAGTATAAATCAATGTTGAAGGAGTAGTTGAAAATAAAAGAGTCGAAGTGCATAATTACAAGGAAATTATGCGTTATGTGGAAAAATCAACACCTTCAACATTATAATTAGTAATATACCAAGAATTCTCTAGGAAAAAGATTCCTAAATATGAATAGGATTGTGATGTGTATGTTAATATTATGAAGTCATGGTTTCACAAACTAGTTGCACATCTATTTGTTTTTCAATGCGCAGAAACCATTAAATGGATATTGCAATGTATTGAAGATGACAACACGATAGTCAAGAGCATATAAGGTACACCATCGACATCATACACACCATAGGACATTTTAGAATATTATAATATGTCTCAACCTTATGAGATTCTATCTCAATCCACAGTGGTATTGAAAATTCAAGACACCAACAAAGGATATTCTAAAGACAAAGTGGCAAGAACCTAGCAAATCCAGGGATAAAAGTGATGGAATCTACAATACTAAAGTGCTCAGGAGGGTATACTGGTTGCTTATGGCAATGTGTTGTAGAATATATGGGATAGAGGACGCATAATTCTTTGAGGAGAGTTGGGTTCCCATGATACATACATGTGCCACACAAGGAACCATTTTCAATTGGGTTGATCTCCTAACATCTTAAATCAAGTCAAATGCCAGGATACCGAGACAACCGACAGAAGGGGAACAACCTAAATTTTATATGGCTTACTACTTGCTATATGGCATATGTGTTGAATTATAATTCAAACCATTATGGTAGATATGGACTTTTCCTATGATATCCTTACTGTACACATTTATTACAATAAATTTTTGGAAAGAAGGTATAAAGGGAAGTACACCCAAATCACAAATAAATTTATCTTAGTGGTATATAAAAATATATTTGAGATTGAGCCACCTTACATGTATGAGAGAGAGAGGATGTCATTACTTGAAGTAGTTGATTGGTTTACCCATGGAGATTGTACATTTATAAGGGTACTTGGTGCATATAGGATCCCTCATCAGTTGCCACTATTCGTCATAGACAAGGTGGTGTTATAAGAAGTATCATATCAACTTACAACATGGCTCACTCACTCGTTGATAAAGGAAAACAATCTCCTTGACCCACCTTCCTTTTATGTATAGGGGCATATTGTATAAAAAAATTAAAGAAGCAAAAGTTGAAGCAACAAAGCTAGAGTACCTCAAATTTGGAGAGCTTGAGTACTATAGATATGAGTCAAAGGGTATTACCACACAACATTACGTGAGAATAAAATATAGTTGGGCATATAATCTAGTTACTTGGGTAGATGAAGAGAAAGTAAAGAAATTCATGCCACAAAGGAAGTTGAATCAAATCAAGGGATATGTACCTCCAAGCCTGCATATAATCCTGAGCACTCAAATGAAGAGTCACAGGAGAACATGGAATTAGAGGAAACAAGGTATAGAGGGAAGTACACCCAAATTACAAATAAATTTATCTTAGTGGTATATTAAAATCTCTTTGATATTGAACCACCTTACATGTTTGAGAGAGAAACGATTTCATTACTTGAAGTAGTTGATTGGTTTACCCATGGAGATTGTACATTTATAAGGGTACTTGTTTCATATAGGATCCCTCATCAGTTGCCACTATTCGTCATAAACAAGGTGGTGTTATAAGAAGTATCATATCAACTCACAACATGGCTCACTCACTCGTTGATAAAGGAAAAAAATCTTCTTGACCCACCTTACTTTTCTGTATAGGGGCATATTGTATAAAAAAAATTAAAGAAGAAAAATTTGAAGCAATAAAGTTAGAATACCTCAAATTTGGAGAGCTTGAGTACAATAGATATTACTCAAAGGGTATTACCATCCAACATTACATGAGAATAAAATATAGTTGGGCATATAATCTAGTTACTTGGGTAAATGAAGAGGAAGTAAATAATTTCATGCCACAAAGGAAGTTGAAGCAACTCAAGGGATATGTATCTCTAAACCTACGTATAATCCTGAGTACTTAAATGAAGAGTCATAGGAGAGTATGAAATTAGAGGAATGTATAGTTATGCTAAAGATAAAACACGAGTAGGAGGCAAAGAAGGAAAGGTTGAAGAAACAAAGAGATGAATGGGAAGCTAAGAAACATGTTAAAGAGGAGACTAAGAAAAAGCATGCCAAGGAGGAAGCCAGAAAGAAAAAATTCAAAGAAGAGGTGAGACAAAGGAAAAAGGAAGAGGAGATGAATAAAATGGAAGAGGAAGAAAGGAAAAATCAGGACGCATTAAAAAATAAAAAGGAATAAGTAGCGAATAAGAGGAAAGAGGAAGAAGCTAGAAAGAAAGAGAGGAAGAAGACAAGAAGAAGTAGGAAAAGAATAAGAAAATAAAATAAGAGGAAGCAAAGAAAATAGATGAAGAGTTGGCCAAACAACTCAAGGAATAATTAATTGCTAAGAACTAGTTGATAAAGGAAAAAAAGAGGCCATGTTGAATGACTTTCAAATGAGATATCCTCCCCTGAACTGTATTAAGGTCTGTTGGTTATGTTTATGTTTTGGTTTAGCTAACATGATATACTTGCAGGAATAAGAAGATCAAATATGACTAGCAAAATGGTGGATTATAGCTCATGTGATTCTCCCTATATATCAAATGAGTAGCATGGTGATGAGTACTCCCCTCACATAGCGGATACTTTGATAAGTTTGAAGGAAGAAATAAGGTGTTGTAAAGCAGATAATGACAGAATCATTCAATCACAAGAGAGACTTTCCAGGGCATAGGAGAAACAAGTAGAGGTTAATGCATTCATCCTTTAGAGCTTGTCCTATTTGTAGATATAAGGACTGCTTAGAATCAGTCATGAATAGGAGGACAAGACTAATGGAGGATATGGTAGCAGGTCTCATGGTGGGCACAAGTCATATGGAGATGACATGGTCAGAGATGTAAGGTTATTGGATACCCTAATAGATGAGGAAGTGGACATGGACTTTACTCTAGGTCTGGTTTAGATGGGTACCAATGTCGTCATCGCTATCATCCTTATAGGAGGAGTGACATGGGATATTTGTTGGATGAGTTCAAGAAATAAAAGCCACCTACGTTTTATGGATAAATGAATAATTTGCAAGATTCAGAAGCATGGTTGCTTGAGATGAATAATTTCTTTAGATTTGGCATGATTACTAAGAGAACATAAAGGCCAGAATAGCTACGTTCAACCTTAAAGGTAAAGTAGGCATTTGGCGGGAGGACATGAAGAATGTCAGAGGTATTTATGAAGAGGATTTGACTTGGTGTGAGTTAGAGATACTTTTCAGGAAGAAGTATATATCTGAGTGTTATGCAACCAACTCACAAAATAGAAGAAAATATAGATCAATGACCTAGAAATGAGCCTCTTCGAGGGGGAAACTGATCTGAAATTGTGAGAATAAACTATTTCCTATACAGAGATGGACTGTAGGGGCATTCACCGGACATGTCACCTCTAAAGAGAGGATGAGTTCCAGAGGCTACCTGGCCCTCTACAGACTCTGCCTAAGGAAATAATATGTAAACACAAATATCAAGATCAATGAAAGTATTTTGTTTTTAAATTCAAAGTGTTCATTGATCAGTTTTGAGTGTGAATAAGCAAGAGTATATGTTCTGCAATTGGAGTGTAGAGGTTTGATGTTAAAATAACAAGTTTTGATTACTGTATAAACTTGTTTTGGAAAAGCATGCTTATGAAATTTTACTGTTTAAACTATCAGAATCTGGAAATAAACAGCCAAAATACACAGATGAACAGCAGATATTTGTTTAAGCGGTTCACCCCTCTCTTGGGCTACCTCCGCTGGTCCAAAAGCCTCTAATTAGGCTCAGTCCTCTTTTGATTAAATGCTTCAAATGAAATTAAATCTGTATAAACTCCTCTAATGGAAAAATAGACTGCTAAAACAGACTCAGAAGATCCAAATCAGTATAAATTGACTACAAATTCACCTCCATTGGAGGAAGGTAGCCCAATGCAGCACTCTTTCCCTTTGGCCCTGATGGCTCCACTGTCAAAAGCGCTGTAAAATTCGCAGATAGAATGCCCTGATGGCTCTGCAGACACCTCCAACAGCTCCAGAATGATCTCTACACCCAAAATCAAAAAAAAATTCGTCTTCAAAGACCTCCCCTAGCAAAAGTTATGCCACATTTACTAAACTGCCAGTTTCACCTTGAGAAACTCCACTAATTGTGGAGAAACTGTAGATAAGACCACCAAATGAGGAGGTGGCGCCAAAATGGGCAGAGGCCACCAAACTTCCCGCCAACCGTGGTGCTAAGGAGTAGGGCCACGGGGGTCCATAGGACCGCACCCGTCGGCCATATGGTTATCAACTTTGGTTGAATGCGGAGCAAACTTTATTATAAAACCATATGTTTTAATACATGGCCGAAACTCTTGTGACCACGTCCGTTATACCTGCGCGCCGATTTGAATGAAGCCCTTGGGTTATATGCCGGAGGTTATATGTGTAAGGGGTTGGCCCGTAAGGGCTGGCCCCTTTACGGGCCCCGCCCATTCAACCACATCGTTTAAATATATGTGCGAACCAATGATTTAACACGAACTAAACGATGGTCCAACGGTTAAAACTGTTGGTTGTTAACGCGCCCACCCGCGTTCGATTCCGGCCGACTCCATATATAAACTTTTGAAATGCCATTCCAATTCGACTTGGGGCCCACGTGGCGCCTTCTCATTGGCTGCCAACGGAATATTCCACGAAATATTCCCAGAATATTCTGTGGAATATTCTTTTTTTTTTTAAAATAAATTTTTTCAAAGTCAAATTTGGCATTTTTAATTGAAATTGAGAAATCTTCAAACTTGAATAACTTCTGCATACAGCGTTGGATTTGAGTGCCGTTCACGGCGCTGGGATCGTTTTGACGAGCACTTTGCAGTCGATCTGTTTCGGAGCAATTCTGAGCAACTTCATTTTTAATCATTTTTCTTCAAGAGACTTGATCTCCTGATCACACCTCCCAAATGGGAAGCTTTTGGACCCTCAAAAGCTTTCAATTACCTGTTAAGAAGGTGAGGATACAACCTCCTCACCTGTTCCAACTCCATCCACTTTGCTTTGCTTGGTTTACTGCCTTTTAAACCAACTCTTAGATAATCAACATCTCCCCTCCTTGAAGTGTGTGTCCTTCTGTCAAGGATTGCATCTTCTTTCAACTCATCCAAAAATTCTGGCGAGAAATCTTCTATGGATGGTAGTTGAACATGATTTTCAGAATCATCAATAAGAGGAGGTTCATACAAACGTAAATTTTCCACATTAACAACGGAATACATTTGCATGTATGAAGGCAAATCTAGTTGAAATGCATTATTTCCAACTTGTTTAAGGACTTTAAATGGACCATAACGAATAGGCTTCAGCTTTTTACCTTCTCCTTGCATTCTATCTTTACTTATATGCAACCATACCTCATCTCCTTCTTGAAACTTGTGATCAACTCTATGTTTGTCATGTCTTTCTTTGTACTTGCCTTGACTCTTTTCAAGTTGTTCTTGAACTTGCTGATGAATGAGCTGAATTCTTTCAATGAACAAGCGAGCTTTTTCAACATCACTATGCCCATCAATGGCAATATCCTTCTCAAGAATGAATTCCAATGGTGACTTAGGCAAATATCCAAAACAAGCTTCAAATGGCGAAGTATTTGTAGAAGAGTGCTTGGCCCGGTTGTAAGCATGCTGAATGTAATGCAAATGCTCATCCCAAAGCTTGGGATGCTTGCTACAATACCCTCTCAAAAGATGCACAATGGTTCTGTTCACTACCTCTGTTTGACCATATTTTTGCGGATGGAAAGCAATACTCTTCTTCAACTTGGTGTCCATCATCTTCCATAGATTGGACCAAAAATTCCCAACAAATATGGAATCCTTGTCACTAAAAATAGAAGTAGGCAAGCCATAATGAACCCATACATGTTGAAAATATAAATCAGCAGTTTATTCAGCAGTTATAGTTTTCTTACATGGCATAAGAATACACATCTTGCTGAAACGATCAACTACTACAAAAAGATAATCATGTTGCTTTCTAGATAATGGTAATCCCCCAAAAAAATCCATAGAAACACTTTCCCATGGTCTAGAAGGTACCGGAAATGGCGTATACAATCCAAGCTTCCTATTGCTAGGCTTGCTTGTAGCACATAATGAACAACCTCTAATGAAACGTGTAACACTATCTACCATGCGAGGCCAATAACAATACCTCTGCAGATGTGCCACTATTTTGCTTACACCGAAATGACCAGCAATAAGAGAAGAATGAGCTTCTCTCATCATGCTTAATCTCTCTCCCTGTGGTATACATAACTTTCCCAAATGAAACAACAAATTATTATGCAAATGATAATCATTCTCCTCAACATGATTCCCTTTACTCAAGTTAGCATACACCTCTTTAAAATCTTCGTCTGATGCATACTGTTCTATGTAGCTTTCATGCACAATAGAATCATTCTTAAGCAAAATACTAGCACTAATAATAGGCCTTGAAAGCATATCAGCAACTTTATTATGAATACCTTTCTTGTACCTTATTACCAAGTGAAATTTTTGTAGGAAACCCATCCATCTGCAATGTCGTGACTGCTGCAATTTACTTTGCGATTGAAAATACTGTAAAGGCTGATGGTCGGTATGCACAATTGTTTCTTTGCCCATCAAATAGTGCTTCCACTTTTTGACACTTTGTACCAACGTATACAACTCCTTATCATATGGAGGATAATTCACAACAGCACCATTAAATGTCTCAGAATGAAAAGCGATAGGCTTACCATGCTGTAAGAGAACTGCACCGATGGCATAATCACTAGCATCTGTCTGAATCTCGAATGGCTGTCTCAAATCAGGTAATGCAAGAACCGAAGCTGAACTGATCTTTTCTTTCAAAGATTCGAAATCATTTTGTTGCTTACTTCTCCATTGGAAAGCACGCTTCACACTTGTCACTGCATGCATAGGAGCCGCTATGGCAGAAAAGTTAGCAATAAACTTTCTCCAATACTGAGCTGCACCCAAAAAACTTCTTACCTCTGTAATGGACTTGGGAGTAGGCCAATTCACAATAGCTTCTACTTTTGAAGGATCAATTCTCAAAGCGCCTCCACCTACTATGTGTCCCAAATAAACCAAAGAAGTCTTTCCAAATTCACACTTTGACATCTTAAGAAATAACTGATTTTTCTTCAAAACATCAAGTACTTTACTGACATGCATGGCATGATCTTCTCTTGTCTTACTAAAGATCAAGATGTCATCTAAGTAGACAATAACAAAATCATCAAGAAAAGGACGTAAGACATCATCCATTACCCGCATGAAAGTTGCAGGTGCATTGCATAAACCAAACGGCATCACAAGCCACTCAAAGAGTCCTTGTTTGGTTTTAAAAGCTGTCTTCCAAATATCACTTTCTTCAATTCTTACTTGATGATAACCACTTCTTAAGTCTAACTTAGTGAAATATCTTGCATCTTTCAGCTGATCTAAAAAATCATCTATTCTTGGAAGTGGGTAACGATTCTTTACCGTTATCTTGTTCAAAGCTCTGAAGTCAACACACATACGCCAAGTTCCATCTTTCTTCGGAATCAACACTATCAGTGACCCACATGGCGAAGTGCTTGGCCTTATGAAACCCTTGTCCAACAACTCTTTAATCTGCTTCTTTATTTCAGCATTCTCCATAACAGACATGCGATACATGCCTATGTTAGGAAGAGGACAATCTGGATGTAAATGGATTTCATGTTGAATCTCCCTTTTAGGAGGCAAACCTGTTGGCTCCTGAAACATCTCATGATGTGCATCAACTACATCATATAAATCAGATTTAATCTTTGCATCACAATTTTCAAATGACTCATGATTCACATCAACCTTTGGCTTGACCATAAGAAGTACAAAACTCTTGCTTGAATTGACTAGCCTTTTTACCTGTCCTGCATTTACCATTGCAATATTTGTCTTCTTGCGATGAGCTCTGACAATAAACTCCTTACCATCTTTGAAAAGATGATATTTGTTTTCATGGCGATAGAAAATCGCTTTCCTGTCAAACAAGTAAGGACTTCCCAAAACAATACCAGATATATCAAGTGGAACCACATCAAGTTCAACTGTGTCAATATAGTGTGCAGTTATTGCAAAGTGCAATATGCACTTCCTTGAGACTTGCAAGTTAGCATCCTTGCATATCCATCCAAGTGGATAAGGCTTCGGATGTGGAATGGTCTCAAGTTTAAGTTGCTTGACCAAATCTTCAGATATGAGGTTAGCTTGTGACCCACTATCAAATAGTGTGTCAATTTTGGTATGTTTTGCAACTACCCTCACATGGAACAGTTCAATTCTTTCTTCCTTATTAGGAGCTTGTGTATGACAGTTTGAAGAACTAGCACTTGCTTGAGTTTCAATTTCCTTCCCTTTCAAACTTTTCAAACCCATGGCTGCAATTTTTGTTTCGTCACCTGAATCATCACCTAAATCTTGTGGTGTAGTTGTAGTAGCTGCATTTTTCTTCTTTCCCTTGTTTTTTTTAAACTGGTTTCTTTTTTCAGGATGAAGTTTCCAACAGTTTTTCTCTTCATGGCCACTCTTTGAACAATTTTTACAAATGACCTTTTCACCCTCTTGTTTGATAGATGCATTTTTCTTGCCTTTTCCTTTGTTTTTCTCTTTGTTCTTTCCTTTGAAAGTCTTGTTTCTACCCTCATCAAGAGTATTCTTTCCTCTAGCTTCTAAATGTGTAGCCTGCACACAGACTTCATCTAAGCTGGTAGGATTGAACATTAGGATAGTATGTTTAAAGTAACTGTGCAAACCACCTATGTATTTCAATAAGGTGTCTTGACTTTGTAAGTCTACCCCAAGTAGAAGTGCTCTCCTTCTAAATTCTTGAGTATAATCTTGCACATTTTGACCCTTGAGTTGCCTAAAATGCTGCCAATTCATGATAGCTTTCTGAATGTGAGCAAGAGGATAAAATTGTTTCTTAATGGCTGTAATAAACTCATTCCATGTTAGAGTTATCTTACCATGCTTTTTAATCTCCTCTCTAGTCTTGGCTTCCCACCAAACCAAAGCTGCTCCATCCATTCTCAAAGAGGCTAATTGAATTTTAGTGTCATCATCATGTAAATTCTGGATTCTTAGATAGACTTCCATAAATGAGCAATTCTTGGATGATTCAAAAAAATGGAAAAACAAAGAAAATAGAGCACTACGCTCAGGACTTGGAGTAGGGTAACAAATACCCTCCCTAGGATGAGAGATTAGTTTTAAAAACAATGAAAAAGCAAGAAAACAGAACACTACACTCAGGACTTGGAGCAGGGCAATAAATTCCCTCCCTAAGACGAGAGATCGACCCTTAGATCAATTATAGATCGTGTTCTTGTACCTTGTTAGCCTTCCCCGGGAACGACGCCAAAATGTTGGTGTCCAGTTGTGAACAATATTCAAACCCTTTTTCCACATAAATTATCAATCTGGGTGCATTAGTTATTTCAAGACTAACGCGCAAAATATATGCAAGAGCAATAACATAATCTGCTATTGAATCATAGGCTTTAATTAATGGAAACAAGAAAAATACTATAATAGCAATTAACGATGAATTACAAAATTAAAAAGGTATTCACAGTAATTATAGAATCATACTGGAACAATAGTTACAAAATCAAACCAAAATATGAAATCAACAGAAGGAAGATAATGCAACACCTAATCAGAAGAGTGGGCTCAACTCTCTGATCAAGCTGTGGCAAACTCACAACTCACAAATGGAACAGTAAAACACTGTGCATTCAATTAATTAAGAAATTCTTCTGTTACAATATCTGTCTCTTCTTGCTTAACCCCGATTCACAGCCCTAAGGCCCTTTTTATACAAATGTCCAGCGAATCATATATTTTCTCTAACAACTAAATATCTACAATTATACATTTGTTACAACAACAAACTAGTTGCCAAAAGGAAACCATGAAAAGCCTGAAAATAGAGCTGGGGTAAGATGGAATCTATTGCGCAGTTGCAGCAAGTTGAGGTAGCGCTGAGAATTAGGAGTTGCTTCGTGGCTCACAGCTGTAATCCCTTTACTTTTTCCAAATTTGTGAAAATATCGGAGTTAATACTTGCAAAGGTAAAACCTCCGTGACTATTACTTAATTAATCAAATATTCCATGTAAGATAGTAGGAAGGGGTTTACCTTGTGTGTTTTAGAACAATTAATGATACAAAGAGATAGAAAGGTGGGCGAAAATGGGAGATAAAAGTATACAGACTTGGTACCCAACACTAACCTCCCTCAAGTGCTACATGACCTCCAGGAGCTACCATGCAACCCCTCTAGGTGTCCAACCCCTGAGTTAACTCTCTTTTTCACTAACCTAAAGCCTTATCTCTCCCTTATTAAGGCCTCCAAGAAAATGTAACCCTCCATTGAGTCCCATAGCCCTTCATCCTAGCAACTATGGAATTTTCCAGTCAGTTCTATGCCAACAACCCCAAATTCTTAGCCACTTTTTTAGGGTTGGGACTCAGGACCTTGCCTAAAACTCAATGAGACTTTTAGAAATGATGAATAACATACAAACAAAGCTTCTAAACCAAAAACATGAACAAGGACTTGACCAGACCCCTCCTGACCAAGATAGACATTTCGTCAAACACATGATGAACATGAATTTTTTTTGGGAAGCAAAGGAAGTTGAATTACGGGGTATCACAGGGAAACTGGGAAATTAAATAAGCTCTAATGTCATGACAAAGCTTCTGAAGAAAGAAAAATGAGGCGTAATTGCACAATTATGCTCACTACAGGTTCAAACATCGAAATCATTTATTTCTCAAGATCTCCAAAAAGTCTTGGACAATCATTCTAAGGTGTTTGAGACTCCCAAAGGCCTCCCACCTATTCATGATCATGATCATGCTATTCGTTTGATTCCTGGAAGTTTTCCTTCAAACATCAGGCCTTACAGATATCATGATGCCCAAAAGATTGAGATTGGACATATGGTTGCAGAAATGCTAGAGGTCGGTATAATTCAACCTAGTCAAAGTTATTTCTCTGCTCCAGATTATAGGGAGCTCAACAATCTCACTATTAAAGATAAATTTTGCATTTTGGTCATTGGTGAATTATTGGATGAATTACATGGAGCAATTTACTTCACCAAGTTGGATCTTCATTCAAGATATCATGAAATAAGAATGAATACTGAAGACATTCTTAAAAAAACATTTAGAGATCGTGAATGTCATTATGAATTTTTGGTCATGCCTTTTGGCCTTACCAATGCACCTTCTACATTTCAAATTTTGATGAATTCCATTTTCAAACCCACCCTTATAAAATTTGTGTTAGTACTTTTTGATGATATACTAATCTACAACAAGTTTTGGAAGGATCATGTTCAACATGTTGACAAGATTCTCAAACTATTGGAGAAACAAATATATGCAAAATCCTTAAAAAATTTCTTTGGAGTACAAGAGGTGGAATATCTGGGTCATATTGTATCTCATGAGTGTGTTAAGGTAGACCCTAACAACCATAAATCATTTGCGGGGATTTCTTGGGTTGACATGGTATTATCACAAGTTTGTTAAGAATTATGGGAGAATAGCAGCACCTCTAACAACATTAATGAAGAAAGATGCAATTTCTTGGACTCTAGAAGAAACTAAGGCCTTTGAACATCTTAAAGAGGAAATGTGTCAACCACCAGTCTTAGCTACGCCAGACTTCACAAAAACATTTATTATGGAACGTGATGCCTCAGGAAATGGAATTGGTGCTATTTTAATGCAAGAAGAAATACCCATTTCTTTTGAAAGTCGTCCAATCAAAGGAAAGTATTTACAAAAACCTACTTATCACAAGGAAATTTTGGCAATACTACATGCACTTAAGCCATGGATACCTTACCTAATGGGAAGAAAATTCAAGGTAAAAAAAGTTCATGATAGTCTTAAATACTTTTTAGAAACAATATTATCTTTGGAAGAGCAACAAAAATGGGTCACAAAGATGTTGTGTTATGACTTTGAAATAATATACAAAAAAGGGATGCAAAATGTTGTTGCAAATGCACTCTCAAGAAAGGATGAGGATGTGGAAGAATTTATTTGTGCCATTTCTATTATCCAACCAGATTGGATAACCAAAGCAAGGGATAAATGGAAGAATGAAGAAGAAGTGTGGGAACTCATTCAAAATTTGCAGTAAGATCCCAATACATCTGATATATTTAGCTAGAAAAATGATTCACTATGGTACACAAATCGCTTATATATTTGTAATAATTCCCAACTAAAACAAAATATTCTTTTGGAATTGCACACCTCTCCCTTAGGAGGGCACTCAGGATTCTTAAAAATTTACCACAGGGTTAAGAAGGATTTTTTTTGGGATGGCCTTAAATCTAATATTCAAAAGTTTGTGGTAGAATGTTTGGTTTTCCAACACAATAAATTTGAGACAATTAAGACCCTAGGTCTGTTACAACCTTTATCCATTCCAAGTCAACGTTGGGAGGAATTTTCAATGGCTTTTATCACAGGTTTACCCAAGTCCGAAGGAAAGAGTTTCATCATGGTGGTAGTTGATAGACTTACCAAGAATCCACACTTTTGTGCATTATCGCATCCATTTAAATCTAGTACAATTGCTATTTCCTTTATGGAAACAATTCAAAAGCTACATGGAAACCCATAGATTATTGTAAGTGAAATAGGTCCCATACTCACTGGAAATGCTTGAACAAAATTATTTTCTTGTGTGGGTATCAATTAGCTCATAGCTCATCTTGTCATCCTCAATCTGATGAGAAAACTGAGATAGTGAACAAATTTTTGGAAGGATATCTTCGTTTCTTTGTATTTGATAAAACATACACAATGGGTCAAGTGGTTACCTTTGTTGAAATGGCACCCTAAAGGGGGCTTCTGATTTAATTTTCCCTTAATTAAATTGGAAGATAAATTGTAATTTCATCTCATGACAACTTGTATTAGTTAACTAAGTCAGAATGACTGAGTTAGCTTAGGAAATTCAAGTCGAGGGTTAAAGAGGAGGCATTCAGAGGATTTTCCTATTTTTAGGGGGTCCAATTATAGCTATTTTTGAGTTGTAATTATTTAACTCAAAAAATTAAGTTAAAATCAGTTTAACTAGTTCTAACTGAGAGATGATCTAGTGAGAGGTCTAGTGAATTAAATTTGATTTAATTCACAAGTAGTGATCAATCAGTTAACTGATAATTCACTATAAATAGTTGTTGCATGATTTGAATGATTTTTCCTCGATCAGAGTGAGACAGTTGGCACAGTGCACAAGTTTCTTAGTGAGAGAAAATCATTGTATTGTTTCATGATCTTGACTTTATACAATATACAAATAGTAGTGTTTTGAGCATTGTGCTTTCCCCAGATACATCTTATGTTGTGTGATTGATTGTTTCTTTATCTTACTTGTTATGTGATTGTGTGATCATGTTTTGTTTCCAAAAATTGTAGAAGGATTCAATATTTTATTTTAGTACATTACAAGATCAAATTGAATTTAATTGATATATTTTATACACGGTATTGGAGTGCCAAGAATCACAATAGAAGATCAAAAGAAAAAGGTTTGTTTTGAAAAGGTTTGGATTTGTAGATTTATTCTTCAGGACCCAACAACAGATCAAGATGTCTTTCAATGGCATGAGACTCGACTATTCCCTTGAAGGAAATTCAAATTACATAGAATTGAAGGATAGGATGGAGGCAATGCTTGAGGACAATGGGCTGAAGGCTTTCATAGACATTGATATTCCTTAGCTCGCAACATCATATGCTCAACAACTTGATGCATGGAAGAAGAATGTAGCAAAGGTGAGAAGGATCTTGTTAAAGGGAGTTTGAGATCATATTGTCTCGAGTCTCCACAGGAAGGAAACTCCATATGCTATGTGGAAGGCCTTGAAAAATATGTTTCAGAATAGCAGCAACCACAGGAAGCTAGCACTAAAATACAAGCTCAGGAAGATCAAAATGGAGAAGGGCGACGCGATCCAAAAATACTTGACAAAGTTCACTCAGTGTCGATATGAGCTTGGAAGTGTTTGGATAATTGTTGCATCAGATGATTTGGTGAGCCTATCTCTTCTAGGCCTTCCCAAGAGCTAGGATAGCTACCAAGACTCTGTAAATGGGAGGGATAAAATACCAAACTAGGAGTGACTATGATCCAATTTGGTATAAGAAGAAATTCGGAGGAGCACCAGAGATGGATCCTCATCAAAGACTAACGATAAGGAGAATTGTGCTTTGGCTAGAAAGGTGAAGAAAAGGAAAGGGAAGGAATCCCATTCCAAATCGGAGTCTAACAAGGCAGGAAAGAAGCAAGGCTTGTCGAAGGTAAAATATTTCAACTATCATGAGAATTGACACTATGCCACAAATTATCCACAAAAAAAGGCCAACAAGGAGGCCTTAGGAGGAGCAGCAGGTGAAGCACTTGCTTCACAGTTCGAGTTGGATTTCACTCTCAACGCATGCATGGTTCATCGATGATGGGTTTTGTGTGGTACTTGGATAATGGAGCTTCATTCCATATGACCGGAAACAAATAATTATTTAGTAACTTGGAGGAGAAGGATCTCCATATGCACATCGAGATGGGTGACGACGGGAGGTATAACACTATCGGCGTAGGTACAATTACCTTTCATAGGGAGTTAGGTAATCCAATCACATTAAAAAATGTCATGTATGTTCTTGGTTTAAAGAAGAATTTTATTTCTATTGCTATGTTGGAAGATCGTGGTTATGATGTGATCTTCAGTGAAGGAAAGACATTCCTTCATCACAAATCCATGGTATAAGTGAAAAATATTGGGGTTCGAGTAAAGAACCTCTACAAACTAGATGTATAAGACTGTGTTTCCTTGAGCACAAAAACATAGAAGGTGGAAAGCCAAGACATCGGTGAGTCATGGCACATGAGGTTGGGCCATATACACCACAATGCTTTGAAGATCATGCATCACATTTCTACAAGACTTAAAAGGGTGCACTTGTGTAGAGAGATACATGAAAAAGGTGTAAATAGCTTAAGTATACCAAAGCCAACTTTCATGATAAAGAACGACAAGGCAAGGCGATCCTTGAGAGAGTTCACTCAGACGTGTGTGGACCGTCATCGATAGCGTCTAGAACAAAGAACAAGTATTATATGATTTTTGTTGATGATTTTTCAAGAAAGTGTTAGATTTTCTTCATGCAGAAGAAAGATCAAACATTCTCCAAGTTTTGTGAGTTCAAGGCACTTGTCAAGAAAGATACATGCAAGAAGATGAAGGCTCTAAGGAGCAACAATGGTGGAGAATACATCTCTAACGAATTCAAGAACTTTTGTGCCTCAAAAGGAATTTGATTGATAGCACCTCATAAACCACAATAGAATGGGATTGTAGAAAGGAAGAAAAAAAATATTGTGGGAGCAACATGATCTATGTTGCATGATCAGGGCCTACCATTGCATATGTGGGTAGAAGCATGCAATAAAACAGTGTTTGTGCAGAGTAGGAGTCTTCGTCAGATACTTCGGATGAGTACACCAGAGGAGGATTTTTTCGGTAAGAGATCGTATGTTTCGTATTTTAAAATTTTTTGGTTCATCTATTTATTTCCATGTGACCAAATATGCCATGAAAAATCTAGAGCCAACAACAGAGTTGGGGATATTTTTGGCGTACACTAATACACCTAAAAACTATCGGGTGTACCTTCCAACACACAGGATGACAGTGGTAAGAAGAGATGTGAAATTCGATGAAGAGAAATTCATGTGAACTTCCCTTGAGAGGGAGCTTGAGTTGCATGCAATTGAGGAGCTATTGGCTTCAAAGGATGAACCTCGGGATGTGGAGAAACCACAAGTAGAGGAACAAAGAATGGTAGAAATCACTCATGCAGATCCATCCACCAGAGATGGAAGGAAGTGCACCATAGAGGTTGGCAATTTTTTTCTAGATGCGAGAGAGAATGTGGGACCATACACATCATAGTGTAGGCAGAGAAGGTCCCCAGAGCGGTACACTAGATACATGGCTCTTATGAGCGAAGGTATTGAGATAGAACCATCCTCTTTTGAGGAAGCAATGCAACATCTAGAGTGGGTTGATGACATGGTTGAGGATTATGACCCCATTATAAGAAATGGTGCATGGGAAGTTTTCCAAATACTAGTGGGGAAGTCATTTGTAGGATCCAGGTGGGTCTACAAGGTGAAGCAAGCAACAGATGGGAGTGTGGAGAAACACATGACCCGATTTTTGGCCATAGGGTTCTCTCAGGTGGAGGGGATTGACTATGATGATACTTTTACACCAGTCATAAGGTACTCATCTATTAGATCCATCCTTGCACTCTCAGCGCAGATGGGATGGCTGACGCATCAGATGGATGTAAATACAACCATTCTCAATGGAGTTATTGAGGAAGAGGTATACATTGAGCAGACAGAAGGTTTTAAGACCATAGACAGAGAGTCACATGTATGCAGACTCAAGAGAGCATTGTATGGGCTCAATCAAGCACCTTTTGCTTGGTACAAAAAGATCAACAACTATTTCATCGGGTTGGGCTTCACTAAGAGTGAAGCGGATGCGAAACTATATCATATTGTGGTTGATGGTAAGCTTTTGATTATTGTACTTTATGTCGATGATCTGATATTGATATGTGATGAGCAACTCATCAAGTCTTGCAAAGAGGATCTTGCAAGAGAATTTGAGATGAAGGACATGGGGCTCTTGCAGTATTTCTTGGGATTGGAAATATGGCAAAGAGATGGGGAGATATTTGTATCTCAAGGCAAGTATGCCAAGGAGATTTTGAGGAAGTTCCAAATGGAGGGCAAAAAACCCTCTAAGGAAGAAGAATGCTACTTCGAGTGAAATAGTGGATGCTACTATTCATAGGCATCTTGTGGATTCACTCATGTATTTGGTGAACACAATAACAGACATATGCTACGCAGTTAACCGGCTGATCCAAGCTATAGTTAATCCTACAAAGCTCTTTTGAAAGGCAAGAAAACATGTGTTAAGATACCTCAAAGGCACTACAAAGTATGGATTATGGTACATACAAACAGAGGGACTGAAGCTTCAAGGCTTCACTGATGCAGATTGGGTAGGGAGTCCATTCGACAGGAAGAGCACATCAGGGGGCATATTTAGCATAGGATCAACAACAGATTCTTGGTACAACATGAAACAAAGATCAGTTGCACTCAGTTCAGCAGAGGCAGAGTATATGGCGGCTAGTCAGGCAACATGTGAGACCATCTAGATGAGGAAGATAATTTTTGGTTTGTTTGGTTGACAAATGGATCTGACCGTGATACATTGTGATAACCAGAGTTTCTTCAAACTCTCGGTTAATCCAATTTTTCATGACAGGTCCAAGCATATTGATATCTGGTATCACCATCTCAGAGATTGTGTGCAGAGGCAGATTATGTCATTAGAGTACATTCCCATGAAGAAGCAAGATGCAAACATCTTGATGAAGGCGATGGCAAGAAGCAAATTCAAATTCCACAGAGATAGGATCGGGGTAGTAGATAATCCATTTCTTGTTGAGAGAGAGTTGAAATGGCACCCTAAAGGGGGCTTTTGATTTAATTTTCCCTTAATTAAATTGGAAGAGAAATTGTAATTTCATCTCATGACAACTTGTATTAGTTAACTAAGTCAGAATGACTGAGTTAGCTTAGGAAATTTGAGTTGAGGGTCAAAGGGAAGGAACGTAGAGGATTTTCATATTTTTAGGGGGTCTAGTTATAGTTATTTGTGAGTTGTACTTACTTAACTCAAGGAATTGAGTTAAAATCATTTTAAACTAGTTCTAACTAAGAGATGAGCTAGTGAGAGGTCCAGTGACTTAAATATGATTTAATTCACAAGTAGTGATCTATCAGTTAACTGATAATTCACTATAAATAATTGTTGCATGTTAGTTCTAAGGAAGGCCAGTTGAGACCGAAGTTAAAGGGATGATAACTATCAGTTGTATAATTAGAAAATTGTACAGATCAGTTATAGAGTCATGAGGAATCCTGTGATGCATTGTGCAATCAATTCCAAGGAATTTCCTATTTAATAGGGCAAAAATTCCTCCAAGAATGGATGAGCAAGGCTGGTCTAGCATAGGATGAGAATAGGTTAATTATTTGGCTGATTTTTCCTAGATCAGAGTGAGACAATTGGCAGAGCGCAGGAGTCTCTCAATGAGAGAAAAGCATTGTAATGTTTCATGATCTTGACTTTATATAATATACAGATAACAGGGTTTTGAGCAGTGTGATTTCGTTAGATACATCTTGTGTTGTGTGATTGATTGTTTCTATCTCTTACTTGTTATGTGATTGTGCGATCATGTTTTGTTTCTGCATATTGTCGAAGGATTCTGTATTTTTTTTTAGTACATTACAAGATCAAATTGAATCTTGTTGATATATTTTCTACAACCTATGTCTGAATGGTGGTATAACACTTCCTTCCATACTGCAGCAAAAATTACCCCATTTATGGTACTTTATGAATATCATCCACCGTTCATCACATCATATTTAAGAGAAAATTCTAAGGTTCAAGTAGTGGAAGATCACATCGAGCATCAACAACAAGTTCTCCAACTCTTAAAGGATGACCTCACTTTGGCGCATAATCGAATGAAACAACAGGCATATCAACATCGCAGCGAAAGAAGTTTTGATGTAGGAAACTGGGTATTTTTACAGCTACAACCATACAAACAAATGTTCCTCAAGCAAGCTAAGAAGGATAATAAATTATCACCAAAGAATTATGGTCCTTACAAGGTGTTGCAAATATTGGTACTATGGCATACAAATTGGAGCTTCCAACATCTTCCCGAATGTACCCAATTTTCCATGTTTCATGCTTAAAGAAGGTTATAGCTGAGAAGCTCCCAGTTCAAACAATATTTCCAAAACTTGACAAGGAAGGAAAAATCATATTGGAACCTGAAGCAGTCACAAAAACAAGAACTCGACAGCTACAAAATCGATCGATTTCAGAGTATCTCATCAAGTGGAAGAACTTACCCACTGAATATTCCTAATGGGAGGATGATAATTTTATATAGAAGCATCCATAACTACTCAAGAATTGAGGACAACACTTTTTTGAAGGAGAATGGCATGTTAGGTCCCTATAAGACTAGTGTATCCTCTTATTTTTATTGTTAGTGTATCCCCCTTATTGTTATTGTTGCATCCATGTAGTCCCTATATTGTTATTATTGTGCCCCATAGAAGCCCACTATTGTTATTGTTGAGCCCTTACATTATTACTATTATCTCGGCTATGATTATATTGTGACCCCTTAGAATCATATATAAAGTAGGTTTTGTCATTTGAATCATCCAATAATTGTTCGTTTATATAATGTAAAGGAGGTTTCCCCCTCGAAGAGGCTGATTTCTAAGTCGTTTATCTATCTTTTCTTCTATTTTGTGAGTTGGTTGCATAACACTCAAATATATACTTCTTCCTGAAAAGTTTCCCTAACTCACACCAAGTCAACTCCTCTTCATAAATACCTCTTACATTCTTCACATCCTCCCGCCAAATGTCTACTTTACCTTTAAGGTTGAACGTATCTATTTTGGCCTTCATGTTCTCTCAGTAAACATGTAATCTGAAGAACGTATTCATCCCAAGCAACCACACTTTTGCATCTTGTGACTTCTTCATTTATCCATTGAATGTAGGTGGCTTTTGTTTCTTGAACTCATCTATAAAATATCCCATGTCACTCCTAGAGTAAATTCCATGTCCACTTCTTCGTATATTAGGTGTATCCAAGAACCTTCCATCTCTGACCATGTCATCTCCATCTGACTTGCGCCCACCATGAGACCTGCTACCATATGGTCCATTAATATTTTCCTCCTATTCATGACTGATTCTAAGTGATCCCTATCTCTACAAATATCACAAGATCTAAAGGATGAATGCATTAACCTCTACTTGTTTTTCCTATGCCCTGGAAAGTCTCTCTTGTGAAAGAATTATTCTGTCATTATCTGCTTTACAACTCCTTATTTCTGCCGTAAAACTTCTCAAAGTGTCTGCTATGTGAGGGGAGTACTCATCACCATGCTGCTCATTTGATCTATAGGGAGAATCACATGAGCTATAATCTACCATTTTTCTAGTCATATTTGATCTTCTTATTCCCGCAATTATATCATATCAGCTAAACCAAAACATAAACATAAAACCAACATACCTCAATATAGTTCAAGGGAGGATATATCATTTGAAAGTCATTCAACATGGCCACTTTTTTTTCTTTATCAACTAGTTCTTTAGAAATTAATTATTCCCTGAGTTGTTTGGCCAACTCTTCATCTATTTTCTTTGCTTCCTCTTCTTTTATTTTCTTATTCTTTTCCTACTTCTTCTTGTCTTCTTCCTCTCTTTTCTTTCTAGCTTCTTCCCCTTTCCTCTTCTTCACTGCTTCTTCCTTTTTATTTTTAGGGTGTCTTGATTTTTCCTTTTTTCCTCTTCCATTTTCTTCATCTTCTCTTCATTTTTCCTTTGTCTCACCTCTTCTTTGACTTTCTTCTTTCCGGCTTCCTCCTCGTCTTGCTTTTTCTTAGTCTCCTCTTCAACATGTTTCTTAGCTTCCCATTCATCTCTTTGTTTCTTCAACCTTTCCTTCTTTTCCTCCTACTCATGTTTTCTCTTTAGCATATCTCTATTTTCCTCTGATTCCATGCTCTCCTGTGACTCTTCATTTGAGTGCTCAGGATTTTATGTAGACTTGGAGGTACATATCCCTTGAATTTCTTCAACTTCCTTTGTGTCATGAAATTATTTACTTTATCTTCATCTACCCTAGTAACTAGATTATATGCCCAAACATATTTTATTCTCACGTAATGTTGGGTGGTAATACCCTTTGAGTCATATCTATAATACTCAAGCTCTCCAAATTTGAGGTACTCTAGCTTTGTTGCTTCAAATTTTGCTTCTTTGATTTTTTATTATCCAATATGCCCCTATACATAAAAGGAAGGTAGGTCAAAGATATTTTTTCCTTTATCAATGAGTGAGTGAGCCATGTTATGAGTGGATATCATACTTCTTATAACACCACCTTGTCTGTGACAAATAGTGGTAACTTATGAGGGATCCTATATGCACTAAGTACCCTTACAAATGTACAAGCTCCATGGGTAAACCAATCAACTACATCAAGTGATGACATAATTTCTCTCTCATACATGTAAGGTGGCTCAATCTCAAAGATATTTTGATATACCACTAAGATAAATTTATTTTTGATTTGGGTGTACTTCCCTCTATAACTTGTTTCCCAAAATTGCTTGTAATAAATGTGTACAGGTAGAATATCATAGGAAAATTCCATCTCTACCATAATGCTTTGAATTATAATTTAGCACATATTCCATCTGGAAAGTAGGAAGACATATACAATTTAGGTTGTTCCCGTTCTGTTATTTGTCTCAGTATCTTGACATTTGACTTGATTTAAGATGCTAGGAGATCAACTGAATAAAAAATGGTTCCTTGTGTGGCACGTGCATGTATCATGGGAACCCAACTCTCCTCAAAGAATTATGTGTCCTCTCTCCCATATATTATACAACACATTGCCATAAGCAACCGGTATACCCTCATGAGCACTTTATTCTTGTAGACTCCATCACTTTTCTACCTGGATTTGCTAGGTTCTTGCCACCTTGTCTTTAGAATATCCTTAGTTGGTGTCTTGATTTTTTAACTGTGGATTGAGATTGAATCTCATGATGCTGAGATATCTTATAATATTTTGCAATGTCCTATGGTGTGCATGATGTCGATGGTGTACCTTATATCCTCTTGACTATCATGTTTTCATCATCAATACATTGTAATATCCATTCAATGGTTTCTACGCATTAAAAAACAAACAGATGTGCAAGTAGTTTGTGAAACCATGACTTCTTAATATTAAAGTACACATCACAATCCTCTTCATCTTTAGGAATATTTTCCCCAAATAATGCTTGGTATATTACTAGCCATGTTAAAAGCATTGATTTGTCCACATAACACATAATGTCCTTGTAAGCATGCACTTTGACTTTTTTATTTTCAACCACTCCTTCAACACTGATTTCTACTATATTTTTTCCAGCCCTTATTCTTGTCATTAGTGCCATATCTATCGTAGATTATGATATTTTGAATCAATTGAGATCAACAGTTCCTAACATTTCAAATATATTCATTGCAACATACAATGTTAGGAAAAAAACAAAAAAATTATTCATTGTTCTGGCAAGTGACACAACTTACAAAGACATGGTGTGTTGGGCTTCAATTGTAGATTGCAAAGGTATATTTCAATTGGCTTAGTTTCAGACTTGTTGGAGTTCCCATGTTTTGGCAAGTTTGGCAATACCAAAAGATGAGACAACATCAGAACCACTTTTAGACCTCAGGATCTAGCCCTCCTAGGTCAAGAGAGGGACCTCTCTATATAGGCAAAGGTATATGTCTTTGAAGTTCAGTTTTAAGGTTTTAGGCTAGTTATAAGGCATAGGGTTTGTTTTGTTTTGTTTGTTTGGGTTGGGAAACGGGAATGAAGGGTTCAATATAAGACCAGGATGAACAAAGAGGATTTTAGGCAAAGGAGAGATAATTCAAGGAACACTCGAGACCATTGGGCAATGGAGTCAGGAAAGGTTTTAATTGCTATTCAGTATTCAAGGCTTTCAATTGGGCTAGTCATCTAAATCATAGGATCTTAAAGATGATAGTGTGGTATGGAATGATAAGGAAAGAAGGTGAATGACAAGGAAAACTCCAAGGTGACCGGTTAGGAATCAGATCTAGGGATAGGACATGCCATTAAACACCTATGATCCACCTCCTAAAGGTTAACTGTTTAGACAGAGGCAACATTAAAGATTTAAACACAAGGTGAAGGTCTGAGATCAGAGAAAGGCTTTGAACTTTCAATGCTTCGACATCCAACTTAAGGGAACTTAGAAAGGTTCAATTGATTGAAAAAGACCCTAGTGAGACAGAATCAACATTCTAAACTCCTAGTATCCCAATTCTTTCAATTAAAACCCAACAAGAACATCTAAGAATAGATTCATTAATTCATACATAAGCTAGCAGTGAAATACCGCTACTACATTGGTTAAATTAACTTGAATCAGTACTTAGATAACACATTTAGTAGAAAACATCAAAGGTAAGGAGAGCAGAAGCATTAGGGTACCGTGCAAGGGTATATCCTAAGCCAAATTTCTGATGCTTACCACAGAAATGCAATGTTATGAATTACAGAAGGAAAACAGAGACAAAGGCAGAAAAACATCACTGCTTCTTTAAATCAAGATCCAAATAAATGTACTTGTCATATTAAAGAGCAACACCAGTCATGTACAACATTGTCCAAAAACTCGATATTCAGTCTGAAAACATCTTCCTCATCCTATCTTACAACTTTACACAGAGAACTATATCTCAAGAGAAACAGCTTACAATTCACAGACATCCGATCAATAATCAACCACAACCAACAACCTTTACAATGTGTTTTTCTTGAGATTTTATAGCTGAGAGAGAGGCAGAGGAGGTATATGAAACACTAAATGAAACATTAAAATAGAAGCAAAAGAAGAGGGCTCGAGGCCCATTCTGTCTTAATGTCTATGCATTAATCTTCAGTACTCTTTGGAAGAAAGAGTGGTCTTCGACAGGCTGAAATTAACTCTAGGTATGTTCTTTGATGTAAATTTCTGCTACAGTACTCTGGTGACAAGAATAAAGGTAGATAAAAGACTTTGAGGTCTACCATACTGCATAACAAATGCTCTGGTAGCATTAGGACTATTATGTCAGGGTGGAAATCTTCTCAGGAACACGATATAGAATGAAAGCAGTATGGGTACTTCGTCCTTTCTCATGAGGGAAACTTCTGCTAATGTGAAACACTGATAATATTTTTTTCTGTGCATTAGGCCTCATTAAGCCTTTTGTGTTAATCACAAGGTCTTCAATATAGTTCATTTTCCCTTTGAACAATTAATTAAAGCTTGAAATCTTCGATTAGAGGCTTTAAAACTCTTGAATCCTGTACTGATACTCTTTGTCGCTTCATTATTGTCTCTGTCTGTGAAATTTGGAGGTTTAATGGTGTTGGAGGTTTTACACGGGGTTAATGCCCCTGATCTGCATAAAATATTTGTTTAAAACACATTCAGGAGTCTTCCTTGCAAATTCTGGCTCTGAAATTGGCCTTCTCTGCGCTCTGTGTCACTATAACAGCGATTGTGAGAAATGGCGGTTTCCACCGTCTATATTCCCTGCAAAATACACAAAAATGTTATGAAATCCATGAAGGAATGGGTTTGAATGCTATGGAGGATCGCGGAAATGGCAGCGCAGCAATGATGTATGTGGTGGATGTAGTGAAAAATGGCTGAGAAATGTAGTGAAATGGTGAAAAAATGATTAGATGAAGGTTTGGTGGAAAAATGCATGTGAACCATCCGATCATATCTGGGGGTGATGATCGACGGTGGTGATTTATTGATGGGGTGACTTTAGGGGTTAGGCGATATGAAAAAACCTTTAATGTTATAACATAAAGTCTTAACATTATAACACCAAAGTCTGATGATGGGCTGAAGATATTAGTTTTAATGTAAATCCTAAGGTTAGGACCTTTAAACGAATTACACAGAAAATGTGCAAAAAGCATATGAAATGGGCTTGAATGGTGGGACCTAGTCATGGGCAGAGGGCGATTTGATATAGACCGTCAGATCTCAGCAGGAGATCGACGGTTGAGATGACGCGATGAAGTTATAAGGTCGCGCGATGAGAAAACTTGAATGGAATGCGAGATGAAATGAGGGCCATTGATCTGAACAGATCAATGGTCGGGATCTGTAGATGGATCTTCGGGCATAGAAGTGGGGAAGTGGTTTTAAGAATGAAAATCATTGTTTTCACGCAGAAAAAAGGGAGGAAGGCTGTTTTCACTTTTCGAACGCGATATAGGTCCTCGGCTGACACGTGGCTTTCAGAAACCGCCCATATCGCGTAAATTTTGTCTGTTAAACTTCAAACGAGGAAACAACGCGATATTCATTCAGGCCGTTAGATCTGGGGCTGCGAGATTCGACGATGATGGAGGAGTGCGATATGAGGAAAGTGCATGGTCAGTAAGGTGGGGTCAAGTGGACGGTGGTTTCATTGTGGGTCGTTCGATCTATGTGATGGACGGCTGAGATCTGCAAAGGAGAAAAAATAGGTGGAGGAGTTGGTTAGTGGTCGGGAGTAATCTGGGTCGTTGGATCCTGGGGATTGGATGGCGGAGATTGAAAGATGAGGCAGAGGTAAAAGGCCATATGACTGCGTGGGTGAAAGGAGGACCGTCAGATCAAAAGGGATGAACGGTCAGGATCTAATCGGAACCGGAGGAGGCAGGGGCCAAATCTCCGATGGGCGATGAAGCGATTGCATCTGGACCGTTGGATCGGCAACAGATCAACGGTCGGGATTGGATCGGGAGTGACCAATCGGGGAACACAGGGCAGAATGAGAAGAAATCTGGGTTGTTGGATCTAAGGGATTGAACAGCAGAGATTCAATCGGGGCTCGCCAATCGCGAGGGATCGATAGCGCGGGATTGGTGCGATTGGCGGTGCTCCGATTGCGCGATAGCTGTCGGATCAGGGTGGTAGATCGAAGGTCGGCATGCAATCAGAGGAGTAAAAAAGGGGCGAGGCGGGTGCGTTGTGAGATAAGCGCGGATCATCAGATCTTCGCAGATCAACGGCTGATAATGCACCAAAGGCCGACAGAACAAACGGCATCGCATCGAAGATTTTTTGTTTACAAAGGAAAAACGTTCCGCTCCAACTCTTTGATGCGATGAGCGCCTTATGCCTTAGCGCTTGGTCTTAGTGCTCGGGTTTATGGAGGGGAAGTGGTTAGGGGCTAAGCCTGTTTTATAATAAAAATGTGTTTTTGACTTTAAAAACAACGTTTTTAAGGCTTTAAAGAGGCTTCCGGTAAATGGAAAAATGGATTTTTAAGCCAAACAAAGGGTATTTGTAAGGTTAAAAGGGGAGATGGAATGATTTAGTAGGCTTAGGGAGGGATTTTGGGAGTCAAAGGGGAAATATGAGAAATGAAAAAAAAAGGGGTTAAAATCGGAAATTTGCAGGGATACAAGGGGCAAATGGAGGCCTTTCTGAGCATAATTTTTTCACAGACAGTGAGGCTTTTTGGATGGAAACAGTAGTGAAGGTTTTTTCAAAGGAAAAGGACACATAGAGGCTTCAAGGATGAGAGATTTTCATAAGAAATGTATCTCTTGAAGGCTCAAAAAAAATATTTAGCCACCTGTTTGCTTGACAAAAAATTCATAGGTGGCTAACAAGACTGAAGAGGTATATTGTGATAAAAGGAAATTTGCCAAGGGTAATGCTTATCACATTTGTAAAAGGAAAATTGTGCTTTAGCGCTGTCTTGAGAAAGAGTTGCAGTATGCAATAGAGGGGGAAGTGTGGACGTGTGTTACGTAGATGCAACTTGCAAAGATAGGTTGTGATTATGGGAATCAATAGTCTTGCTTGGCACATTCATAGCTTGTATAAGAAAAATACGATAAGGCAAGGTCGATAGTTAGTGGTGGCAGGAAAATTAGTAGAACATATTCTATAATCCAAGCTAAAAAAGTCAAAAGGATTCGTGACAACCCATGGGATTATGTGTTTAGGAATTTTAAAACAGTGCAGGGTGGTGTTACTCGAACTGAAGTAGGGAACCTCTTAGAAAAATTTAAAACATATATCCTGAATATTATTAGTGATCAATTAGATACACTGAAAATTAAGAGGAAAGAAGAGGAAGAGAAGTATTCTTTAACCATTTTCTATCCTAAATGCAGAAGGAAACATGATGAGAGGGAATGCCCCATAAATGTGGTACACGTTTGAGGAATTTTCTCCCATGAGCACCCCACTGAACATCACCCTTCTCTACCAGGATTACAAGCTATTTATAAGGGAGGGGATAAAAGAACTGGTCTTCCCCAATCATCTAGGAAACCATCATGCAGGACACCAAATAATAGTCGTTATCAATATCCTAACATGCATATTTTTCCCTAGTAACAACCATGGCACTCTTAGGCATCTTATTCTCCATGGACTACCTGGCCACGTCAGAGTTCACCATGGAACCAAGGATGTAAACGAAATCCTTATGGGAAAGTATTTCAGTCCCAAGATCAGGAACCTTCATACCCCAATTACCAACCACAATATCCACCTTATATGCCTTATGCACTTAATATGCCTCAGTTCTAGCAAGGGTATAGCCCACCTTATCCCCAACAATCTACATTATCATTAACACCTCCATTGCAACAAACAAAACCTTTGCCACTACCTCAAAATACTAACTCATATTCAGAGCAGATGCATCAATCATTTAACCCAAATCCCCCTAGACCAACACAACTTCCTGCACAACCTATATCTAATCCTAATAATATACCTCCTCAAACTGTGCAAAACATCGAATTGCAACATTTTCCCACTTATGTTATCACTTCCTTTCCCATAAATGAAATTCAATTGAGGTTTGGGAAAAAGATTAACAAAAATAAATTTGTAGTGGTTATACAAGAGGAGGATCCCCATATAGAATCTGAAGGCAATTCAGTTGAACAAATGGAAAATGAAAAGAACAATGTAGTAAAAGAACCACATGAGCTCTTGGAACCTAAGGAGCCTCCTTTTCTAGAAAGATTGCTTGTATATAAAACCGAGACACCCATAGAGTATGATTTGGAATATGAACTTAGGAATGTTTGTATAAATATCACTTTATTACAATCTATTAAATATATCCCTATTTACACTAAGGTTATTAGGGATATTTTCATTAATAAACTAGGAAGGAAGAAAAACAATAACCAAACTATCAAAGTAATCAGCCAAATGTCATAAATGATATCTGGACTACCACCAAAACATGATGAACCGGGGAATCTACTAGTAACTATAGGGATTAATGGAACTTTTCTACCTAACACTTTGGTATATTTGGGAGCAGCCATCAATCAATGATTGTTGATACTATGACGTTGTTGCAACTAAATGAGATAAGACCCACACCTATTATGTTGGAATTAGCATATAAGTTTTATGTTAAACCTATTGGAGTCCTAGAAGATGTGGTGGTAACATTAGCTTCTTGGGAATATCCAACTGATTTCAAGTAATTTCTACAAAAACTACCAAACCAGGACACCCAATAGTCCTAGGCTAGCCCTAGCTAGCTACTGTTGATGTTGTCATTGGGTGAAGAACCAGGGAAATGACTATCTCTAATGGATTTGAAATCCAAATATTGACTATCTTTCCACCTGCCCAATTAGCTGGTGAAGTGCCTCTTTGGTTGGAAAGTCCTTATGGGGAAGAAGAATGCATGTTTCCTTTGCTAACTTTAGAAGAATTAAGAGGACTTCAAGAACAATCACAGGAACATGTTTTGCAACAATTTTTATCTGATACAAGTTGTTTTGAATATCATGTTTCTTTTAGTGGATATCATCATGTTTTCAGCAGTGAGTTTAAGGAAACTTGTTATCCTACTGTATTTGCATGATTTTCTTTTGTAGCCCTAGAAGAAAAATATAGAATCAAGTGTCCAACCTATCAAAATCAGTTATGGAAAAACATTGTATATTGGTACATATTTAAGTACAAACCATAGTTAGTAAGTAGTAGAAATGATTCAAAATTAGTGCGGGGAATTTTTTTATGATTATTTAGATATGAAAGGAATTCATCCTAGCACTTGCATACATCACATTTATACCAATGAAGAAAACAAGCCTATAAGACACCCACAAAGATGAATGGATCCAGCCTTAAAGAAATTGTTATAGATGAACTGCAAAAACTTTTGAGTGCAAATTTTATATACCCCCATCTTTCACAGTAAATGGATATATCCTTTAGTGGTAGTTCCTAAGAAAAATGGGAAATGGATAATTTGTGTTGATTATAGGGAGCTAAACAAAGCCACTTTGAGGGATTATTTCCCTCTACCTTTTATTGACCAACTGCTTCATACTTTATTAGGGAAAAAGTATTTCTCCTTCTTGGATGGGTACAATTGTTACAATCAGATCTAAGTAGCCCTAGAAGACTAAAAGAATACTACTTTTACCTACCCATGGTGTATCTATGCTTACAAAGTTCTTCCATTTTGCTTGTGTAATGCTACAACTACCTTTCAGATAGATCTTCTAGCTATTTTTGTTGACCATATACATGACTGTGTGGAAGTCTATATGGATGACTTCACAGTGTATGGAAATGATTTCCAACAGGCTTTAGAAAACTTAGAGAAAGTTTTGAATCGTTTTTAGGAAGCTCATCTAGCTCTCAGTAATGTGAAATGAAAAATGATGCAGACTAAGGGGATTATTATGGGTCACCATGTGTCACAAACGGGGATACATTAGAGGAAATTTCAGCCTAAAAGTGCCCATGAAAATTTCACATATTTTCCATGTCATAATACGTAAACCAATCAAAATCCTTTAATTTTAAAAAGAGGTACATGTAAATATTTTGGAGGGAAAATAAGAAAAAACTACTTTTTTAATTGTATTTTTTCCTTATCTCCTTATAGGTTTACAAATTTTTCAAGTGTATACAATCATTGGCTGAAAAATTATATTCCACATCCAACGAGTACCCGTCATGCATACTTTTGAAAAGACCCACATTGATAAAAATTTAAGATACATTAAAAAATGTGTTGAACACGTTTTTTAAATGTATATTTATTTATTTTTATCAATGTGGGTATTCTCAAAAGTATGTATGATGGGTAGTCATTGGATGCTGAATTCAATTTCGCATCCAATGAGTGTCTACACTTCAAATTTGACTAAACCTATAAGGAGACAAGCCAAAAATACAATTAAAAAAAGTAGTTTTCTTTCTTTCCCTCCAAAATCATAAATTTTAATTTATTATTTTAACTATTACTTTATTATTTTTCCTTTGAAGGCCACTTTTAGGTTGAAATTTCCTCTAATGAAAGTTGTCCCTGCAAAAATTAAGGTAATTTCACAAATTTCAGTCCCAACATCGCAAAAAGAGGTAAGATGTCTTTTGGGACATGCAGGGCATTATAGGAGATTCATAAAAATTTACAAAACTTTTTGCAACTATGTTTAAATTGCTAGCTAAAGATGTTGATTTTTATGGGATATTGATTGTCAAAATGCCTTTCAGGTACTAAAAGAAAGTTTTTCGACTGCTCCAGTGTTGAGAGGGCCTAATTGGTCTCTCCCTTTTCATATTTGCAATGAAGCATCAGATACAACCACAAAAAATTTTAGGGGCTAATATTCGCAGGTGAGCTAATTTTCCATGCTTTTTCCAAAAAAAAGATTCGCTAATTTCCATTTTTTTCTAAAATGATTCGCCCAAATTCTATAGTAGACCATTATTTTACCTTAAAAATCGCCAAAATATTATATTACTAATATGAAATCTTTGGAAATCTAAATATTTCTACAAAAATATTAACAAAATTTTTACAATTTCTATATTAGGAACTTGTAAGATTCGCCAAGGTTTCTAAACTTTAAGATAAACTTCCATCCTTAAAATTTTCCCTGGATACAACCCTTGGAGCTGTACTAGGGAAAAGGGAGAATCACATTCCATTTGTTATTTATTTTTTTAGCAAAAATCTCTCACATGCATAATTAAATTACACTGTTACTGAAAAGGAATTACTAGTAGTAGTCCATGTTTTCAACAAATTTAGGCACTATATTATTGGTTACGAAACTTTTTTCCTTACTGATCATTCAACTATTAGACTCCTTATGAATAAACCAATTACAAATGGAAGAATAACTAGATGGTTGTTTTTTCTTCAGGAATTTAATGTTACTATGATTGACAGGCCTGGACAAGACAATTAAGTTGCAAATTTCTTGTCCAGAACGAATATTTTAGAAGACACTGCTCCCGTTCCAGATCACTTTCCTGATGAGAATTTGTTTTCCATTTCTACTCATACTCCCTAGTTTTCTAATGTTGTTAAGTATTTGGTATTAGGAAAGTTGCCACAAAATCTATCTGTCAGGGAGAAACATAAGACTGTGTAGTGGACTGTCAACTACTCTTGGATAGAAGGAGACTTGTACCACACCGAACTAGATCTAATCATGGGGAGGTGTGTGTGGGAAGATGAAATGTGTTATCACTCTGCCAGATCTATAAGGCTGAGAAAGAGTCCAAACAGAGGTAACCACATACCAATATTTTAGCCTGGTAGCTAGCCCTACCAAACCAGAGAGGGCTCTCTCCACAAATTCACAACCAAGAGGGATGGATGAATTACGGTTTTATGCTAGGTATGAGTACAGGGGTTTGTTTGACTAAATTGGGTTGTTGGATGGGTGAATTAGGTCAAAGAGGCTAGGTCAGGGAAAATAAGATTAGGGTTGTAGAGATTCAATGGGGCAAGGTAGGTAGAAAACCTAACACTTTAGGATTTTTTGAGTGGGATGGATCAAATAGGTGAGGCGCTAGAAAGAGCAAGGCGAAGCATGAATTCTTTCTAAATTGAAGAAGATGAACAAACTATGAAGGTTTTCCCAAAACAGAGTATGAGAGATGTATTCTATTTATCAAATTAAAAACCAGAATATCATAGAAATGAGTTGGATCATGAAACAAAAAAAATCATACATAATGAGACATAATAAGAACAATGCTAAATTTCCATACCACAGGTATCCCAAATAGATTAATTTCCTGCCAAATAGATTACACTAGAGTCTCTGATCAATGCATCAACATCTAACCTCTGAAAATGAGTTAAAAAGTACAAGATATAGACCTGAAAAAACCTCTTTCAACCTCAGGGGTCAAATACCTAAGTTGAGGAGCTGTTCCACCAAAAACTAAACTACATACCTAGAGTGTAGGGAGGTCCTAGTGACTCATCCCTAACTTAAGTGAATTGATTCATTATACCTCATGAAGACTTTTTACCTAATGTATTTACCCTAGGTAGCTTAAAAACATCATAATTACATTTACATCCATGAATTACATCAGTAAAATCATGATTTTCCAAGTGAAAGTAAAAAAATTCAGAGAAAATTCAAAATTATTAGTCCCTGGTCAAGAGCGCAGCGCCAACTTCAAGCCAACTGTTAAGGGGGTTTCCGATGTCAAAATTGAGCTTAGGATAGCTCATTGGAAATTTTGTCCTGTCTAGTTTCCAAAAATGTATTTGGTTTCCAAAAAATATGATTTTTAGCCCTAAAAAGGCTAAATCTCCCAATACTAGTCAGGAGCACAATGCCAGTGTTAGGAGCGCAGTGCTAGAAAGCCAGGAGCATAGTGCCAACTAGCATGACACTTTTGGAGGCCTTCCTAAACTCCAAATTAATCTCATGATAGATCATTGGAAATCTATTCCAGTCTCATTTCCTAAAATGTACTTGGTTTCCAAAAACGATAAGTTTTAGCCCTCCAAAAGTTGAATCTACCAAGACTGGTCAGGAGCACAGCGCCACCTTGTAGGCTGCTTTTGGAGCCCTTGCCAAACTTTGAATTCAGATCTTGATATCTCATTCGAAATATATTCCAGTTTAGTTTTTATTTGACTTATCAATCAAGTCATTTGGACAATCCATTAGGGAGAAATTTTTATTTTCCCAGGACTACTCCAGAAGTGCAGCAACTCTCTTATAACAACAATATTTTTAGCATTCCTCCCAAACCATAACACCTGTGTAAAAAATGAAGGAGGTTTTTCTTCCTTGGTCTATTATTAACAAAAAATCTTTCATTTTTTTGAAATTCATCTCCATTTGGTTAGAAACATACTTTGAAGCAAAAATGGCCCTCTGTGTAGCAAATGATTTGTCCCTTGGAATGACTTCTTGAAAAATGATGGAGACATGATGTTTATGAGCTGGAATGGCCTCATAATTTCTGATATGACCTCCCTTATAAATCATTTTCTTAGATGTTTCTGATTCCATAGCAAACCTAGCTCAATGGGAGAGGAAATTAGGGTTTAGTGTAGGCAAAACAGGGGATTTGGGCAATTTATAAGAATGAAGGGAAATAAAGGGTATAGGGGGTTTCTAAATTATTAAGAAAATGTTTGAAGGTAGGGAGGGATGCTAAGAAGTAGGGGAAAGTGGAATTTCAAGGATTGAGTGAGGGGAAAGGGTCCAAAAGGGAAAAACACGGGCCTAGTCTAGAAAAGTATCAAATTGTAGCAATAGGCCAGGGCTTTTGTAAAAATGAGGATTTTGAGGGATAGGAGTGATGGGAAGTGTTTAGGAAGGTATATTAAGGATAGGGGAAGGTGTAAGAGCATCAGGATACAATTTTTTTTGATGATTTAACCATGGAAGGCATGGAACCAAGAAAAATGCTCTCAAAACCCTAGGAGAGGGAAATGAGCTTTCCCAGCACAACTAAGAGACAAATATGGTAAACACAAAGCCACTTACTTGGAAATGATAGTTTGGAACCTGAAATTTTTGAAGAAACCTTCTTCAATGATGATTTGGGTACCCTTGGGAAAACACAACTCCCCTTGGCAAAAGCACAACACAAGAGGAAAAATTGTCTTTTGATGGCATAAAATGGCGTTTGTGAGAGTGGGTGTGAGCTTTCTAGGTACATGAAACCTTTGAGTTGACAACTATCTTGGAACCATGAACTTATTACAAATTGAGAAAAAATGAAATTACATAATGAAATCAAAACTAAATATTACATTTCAACTTTATAGAGTAAAGTGAATTTATTGATCACTCTTAGTCTTGCTGGTCTTTTATGCAATGGAAATTATTTTTTATTGGACCTTAAAAACCCTAATACTTAATGGACACACTGACTGAATGGACTTCATGATGATATGACTGAAAAGATGATAAGACTCATGAAATAATATACACTCAACATGTGACAAAGTGAGCTAGCAAGCAATGAGATGACTTTTTTTGAAAAGAGTGAGCTTTGATGAAAATATGCACCAAGTGACCAAATTTTTACATGACCTAATGGAATGATGAAAAATTTCTAAGTGGGACCCCTAAAATGACATGAAAGAGTTAATTTGATCACTGGTGGAAAGATTCAAATACTCACACTAACAAAATGTATGATGTCTTGAGAACTTGCCACAATGAACCCTGCAACGGGAATTTTGGAGATAAAAGGACAGCTTACAAGGTGCTACATGCGAGTTATTATTGGCCCACTCTTTTCAAGAATGCCAAGAAGTTTATCTCTAGCTTTGATGATTTCCAGAGGATGGGAAGATCTCTTCCAAGTGACAAGATGCCTCTTCAAACTCAAGTATCAATAGAACCCTTTGAAATGTGGGAATTAGATTTCATAGGGCCTATTTCTCCTATGTCTAGAAAGAAGAGGTATATATATATTAGTATGTACTGATTATTTGACAAAGAGAGTGGAAGCTAAAGATTTATATTTTTCCACCGAGAATTCTGTTGTGTATTTCCTTTTTGAAGATATATTTACTCAGTTTAGGGTACGTAGAGAAATTTTCACCGATCAGGGGACACAATTTACTTCCAAACTAGTTGAAAGGCTATTACTAAACAATACCAGATTAAGCACTGGAAGTTTACACCATACCATCCTCAGGAAAATGGACAGTAGAATCTAATAAAAAATTCTTAGAGTCCATTTTTACTAAAAAAATTCAGCTACACCATGGAGGTTGGGCTGATAAGTTTCCAGAAGCATTATGGGATTAGTGAATAAAATCGAGAAATGTGACAATATATACTCCCTATGAGTTGGTATATGGGAAACAGGTGTTGTTCCCCATCGAATTTCAGGTGAAAACATTTTGAACTACTGCTCAACTTGGGATGGATTTAACTGAAGCTTAGAAACAGAGAGTGCTTTAGCTGAATGAACTTGATGAAATTAGACAAGATTCCCTCCAAAATACTATGTTGGCACATGACCAAAGGGCCCGGTGGCATGATAATTATATAAAGAAGAAAGTCTTACAACTAGGAGATTGGGCACTATTGTATGATAGCAAGTTTAAACACTTCAGACATAGATTTTCAACTAGATGGTTGGGACCCTATGAAGTAGAGAAAGTTTTTGACAATGGCTCAGTAAAAATTAAGACCATTGACAATGATCAGACTTCACTTGTGGCGAATGGCCATAGAATGAAAATCTACCACTGGCCACTTTACAGACAATAATTTTTGCAAGATGCGATGCAGAATCTAGAAATGGAGTTGATTCATAAAGGGGATCCATCTCCTGCCCATTCTTCAAATCAATTTTTTTTTTTTAATTAATTTATTTAATATGTATAAATGTACATAGTATAAATAATAGTGGTTTGATTTCTATTTTCCTCCACAACTCACATAGAATAAAGATAACAATGGGTTGATTTCTATTTTCCTCCACAACTCACATAGAATAAAGACAAAATTTGTCAAGGATATGTTTATTCCTTTATCCAAACTTGATGGATTATTTACTGCAAAGGATCTTCTAGAGTTTACTTTGAACATTTCAGACTCTCTGAAATTGAATGTTCCGAGCATTAACTGACCTAGGCTCGTTAATATTAATGGGAAAATGGTAGTTAGGGATCTTCCAAGTACATAATTATTCTTTTCCGGGCTTGGAAGAATAATTACGGAAAAGACACCCCTTAGAGTCTACTTTGGGTTCTTCAGACTCTCTAAAACTGAACACTCAGAGCCCTAGCTAACTTAGGCTTGTTAAAATTTATGAGATGCCAATAGGTAGGGCTATGTTGAGTACATACTTATTCTTTTTTGGGCTTAGTAGAATAATTACTGGAAAGAAGCCCTTTGGAGTCTTCTTTTGTGCATTTTAGACTCTCAAAAATTAAAATTCCCCCCAGGAAATAACCATTCCAGGCCTGGTCAAAATCCATGGATTGGTGGCACCAACATTGACTTAAAGTAGTAGTAGTCAGACTTCAGTTGCAATTCCTAAAAGTTGGATTTTTTTTTATATCAAGTTCCAAGCTCACATGGAAATACTTCTATTTAATTTTTCAACATAGTCACAATTGTTTAGTGTTCTTTATGTCTTGATGTATAAATTCAGATATTTTGTACTTAATTCAGTACTTATCACAAAATACAAGTTTAGGTACTGAAAAAAGTTTTGAATTTAAGAATGTGAATATCAAGTTAAGAGAATATAAGTGGTACCAAATTCATCTCAACAACATTAAAATTGATGGAGGTATTAAAATTTATGAAGTTTAGTCTATTCATGATCAAAGTAGCAACTTTTCTGTAATAGACTCAGTGAATGGTAAAGACACTCAGTTAATGATCAAGGCGTCCTATCCTTTATCATTTTGAACTCCTGGACGTCATTACACAGTCAATCAAGGTATGAATAAATTTTGTTTAGATTCAACAAGATGATGAGCTGAGTGAAAAGTGTCGCCTTCACTAAGTGGGCTCGCAGGCTATTTTTGGCACAAGTCTATTTTTAGACTATGTATATTTTTAGACATGGTGATCATATTTCAGAAGTTTCAGGATGCTATTTGTGGATGGTTGATCCAATTGGAAAAACAGATGAAATTCTATTTTTAGAATATTGGGCGAAGTCTATTTATAGATCGTCGATCTAAAAATAGAAGTGTCGATTATTATTAGCTCTTAATAATAATTAGGCAATAAACAACAACTTATTCTCTTGGAGCACTTAATTTCAGTGCACAGATTTGGAAAATCAGTGGGTTGAAGGAATTACGCAATTCCTAGGGTTTACTGGTGGTTCATGCATGGAGGACTCAGTTAGAATTGAAGTGTAAAAGTTATGACAGAGTTGGAAGAGTAGTTCATGGAGTTGTATTCAGTTTAAGTCATTTAGAATCAGTTGAGCTAGTTGTATCCAGTCTAACTGAATGATACACTAGTGAGAGTGGAGTGAATTAATTAGTTAATTAATTCAAAAATAATAATTCATTAATCAACTGAACAATACAATAGTTAACTACAATGCATGTTAGTTCCAGTGGAGACCTAGTGGAGAGATAGGTGAAAGGGAAAGATGGAATATTTGTTGTGACTATAGTGATGCATTGATTGCACCACACACACATTGGAGTTTCCAATGAGGATTGCGCAGTCAAGCAAGGGTAATTCGAATTCATTCAGAGCTATACTTCAGCAAGGATTGCGCAGTGGAGGCAGGCTAGAAGGAGGGCAGAGATCAGTACATGGATTTGCGGATTTCTTCTATGTTAGTGTGTGACGATTGATTGTACTGAGAGCTTGATGTACTAAGATTTTTATGAGATTGTTACATGATCTCCATGATACATACTATATGATATTTGGGGTTTTCAGCTTTAGGCTTTCCCGTTAAACAACTGTGTTATGTGCGATTGTTTTTATTTATGCTTCACATGTGTTTGCAATTAATTTTCTGCAAAAGATTAACAGTGGAATGATTTTGTATTTTGCAAGAAGTTAAATATTGTGAGATCAGGGGAATTTGGATGTATGCATGCTTAGTGTATACTAATTTCTACATGGTATCAGAGCAATGTTAATTCTTGAAGATTGCAATTGTGAAGAATTGTTGAGTTTGTGCTCGTGGACAATTCGAATTTGCTACAGAAGATTCTTGGTTCAGAAGTTGAGTATACATTGAAATTTCTTTCAATGGGTTGCGATTGGAGTATGCCCTTCATGGAAGCTCGAATTACATAGTCTGGAAGGATAGGATGGAGGCCGTGCTGGAGGATAATGGACTGAAGGAGTTCATCGATAGCGATGTTCCTAAGCATGGCAAAAGAATACAGCAAAGACAAGAAGAATTCTGTTGGAAGGTGTGAAGGACCATATTGTGTCCAGCCTTCACGAGAAAGCCACTCCATTATTAATGTGGAAGGATTTGACAGATTTTTTCCAAAGTAGAAGCGACCAGAGGAAGTTGGCGCTTAAAGACAAGCTCAGAAAAATAAAAGTGGAGAAGGGCGACAGTATTCCAAAATATCTCATGAAGTTTGTCCACTGCAAGGATGAACTGGGAAGTGTGGGGGTTACTGTTGATGATGAAGACTTAGAGCGCTTGGCTCTCCTTGGGCTTCCGAAGAGTTGGCATAGCTACGAAGACTCTGTCAATGGACGGGAGAAACTGCTGGGATGGGAGCGACTTTGATCAGATCTTGTGCAGGAGGAGATAATGCAGGGTACCAGGGATGGCTCTTCATCGAAGAATGAAGATGAAGAGAATTTCGCTTTGGCTGCCAAAGCAAGGAGAGGGAAGGGGAAGAAATTTCCTTCAAAATCCGAAGCTAAAGGCAAGAAGCAGGATTTGTCCAAGGTGAAGTGTTTTCACTGTCACGAACATGGGCATTTTGCCACTAATCGCCCATAGAAGAAGAAGAACAAGAAGTTTGCTGGAGCTGCAGCTGGAGAGGCCTTAGCCTCGCAATTTGAACTTGATTTTTCTTTGATCGCATGCTTGGTTTCAAGCTATATGGGATCGGTGTGGTATCTTGATAGTGGTGCATCTTTCCATATGACGGGAGATAAGGAGTTGTTTAGTGACTTGGAGGAGAAGGACCTCCAGATGCATATAGAGATGGGCGACGATGGTCGATACAGTGTGACTAGAATAGGGACCATTACCTTTGAGAGGGATTCTGGTAATCCATTCTTATTGAAGGATGTTATGCATGTTCTAGGTCTGAAGAAGAACTTAGTCTCGGTCGCAATTTTGGAGGACAAAGGTTATGATGTTGTTTTCAGTGAGGGAAAAGCCTTCCTTCGACATAAAACAATGGGTCAAACCAAGAAGATAGGGGTTCAAGTTAAGAATATCTACAAGCTAGAGGTAGATGGTTGCGCTGCAATGGTGGGCAAAGCAGAAGAAGTGGTGAGCCGGGATGAGGGCGAATTATGGCACAGGATATTGGGCCATCTTTACCATGGCGCTTTGAAGATTTTGCAGCAGATTTCTACTAAACTTCCCAAGGGTACTCTTGCGCAGTCAGATCAGTGCAAGGGATGTACTATGGGTAAGTTTTTGAAGACCACCTTTCATGAGAAGGAGAATCGTGCTTTGGTGATCCTGGAGAGAAATCACACAGACGTGTGTGGACCTTTCTCAGTTGCTTCAACAACAAAACACAGGTATTATGTTATATTTGTTGATGACTATTCTCATAGATGTTGGATCTTCTTCATATAGAAGAAGAGTGAAACTTTCTCAAATTTTTGTGAGTTCAAAGCATTGGTGGAGAAGGAGTCGGGGAAGCAAGTGAAAGCTCTATGAAGCGATAATGGTGGTGAATACATCTCGAGCGAATTCAAAGACTTCTGTAGCAAAGAAGGAATTCGAAGAGAACTCATAGTGCCTCATAACCCACAACAAAATGGGGTCGCGGAGAGGAAGAATAGAACGATCATGGGTGCTGCACGAGCGATGTTGCATGACCAGGGCCTACCGATGCACTTGTGGGTGGAAGCATGCAACACTATGGTTTGTGTGCAAAACCGTTGTCCTCATAGAGTACTTGGCATGAGTACACCTAAAGAATATTTTATTGGTAAGAAGCCTGACATTTCTCATTTGAAGATTTTTGGCTCATCTGTTTACATTCATGTGACAAAGGATGCCAGGAAGAAGCTAGAGCCGACTGCAGAAGTTGGGATATTTGTGGGGTACACAGAAACAACCCATAATTATTGTGTGTATTTTCCAGACAGTCGGATGATTGTGGTGCGACAGGATATAAAATTCAATGAGGTGAAATCCATGAAGTTGTTACTTGAGAGGGAGCTACACTTGCATGCAGAGGAGGAACTTCTTGTTCCCAAAGATGAGCCTCTAGATGTGGATCAGCCACAAAAAGAGATTCATGGAGTGGAGGAGTCCACTCATGCAGAACCAAACATCAGACAAGGTAGAAAGCGTACCACAGAAGCTAAGAGACTGAAGCTTGATGCAGCACAAAATGTAGGAGTCCCTACATCACAGCGCAGACAAAGACAGTCACCTGACTGATTTACTGGATACATGGCTCTTATGAGCAAGTGTATCGTGACAAAGCCATCTTCTTTCGAAGAAGCAGTGCAAGAGCCCAGATGGGTAGATGCCATGGTGGAGGAGTATGACTCCATTGTCAGAAACATTGCTTGGGAGATTGTTCCAAGGTAGGTGGGAAAATCAGTTGTAGGATCAAGATGGATCTACAAGGTAAAGTAAGCTACTGATGGGAGTGTCAAGAAGTATAAGGCAAGATTTTTTGCTCGGGGCTTCTCACAGATTGAGGGGATTGACTATGAAGAAACCTTTTCACCTATCACACGGTATTCTTCCATATGGACCATCCTTGCTCTCTCAGCGCAGATGGGTTGGCACATTCATCAGATGGATGTGAAGACTACGTTCCTTAATGGGATCATTGAGGAAGAGGTGTACATTGAGTAGCTTGAAGGATTTGAGATCTTCAGCAGCGAGTCGCATGTGTGTAGACTCAAAAGAGCGTTGTATGGGTTGAAGCAAGCACCACATGCTTGGTACACTCGGATCGACAACTATTTCACTGGACTTGGCTTCACCAAGAGTGAGGCGGATGCAAACCTATACCAAATTGTGTTGGAGGGTAAGATTTTAATCATTATTCTTTATGTTGATGATTTAATACTAACGAGTGATGAGCAGTTGATACACTCATGCAAGGCAGACCTTGCAAAGGAGTTTGAGATGAAGGATTTGGGCCTCCTCCATTATTTCCTTGGATTGGAAATATGGCAGCGGGAAGGTGAACTGTTTGTGTCTCAAAGCAAGTATGCCTGGGAGATACTAGAGAAGTTTCGCATGCAAGGCTACAAGCCTATCGACACTCCTCTTCCAGGAAATTGGAGGAAAGAGGATGCTACATCGGTAGAGGTAGTGGATGCCATTGTTTATTGACAGTTGGTGGGTTCGCTCATGTATTTAGTTAATACAAGACCGGACATATGCTATGCGATGAACCAGCTTTCACAAGTGATGGTTAAGCCTACCAAGCTCTTTTGGAAGGCATGCAAGCATGTCCTGAGATATCTCAGGGGCACATCTAAGTATGGTTTATGTACAGACAGACGGATGAGGTGAAGTTGCATGGCTTCACGGATGCAGATTGGGTAGGCAGCCCAACAGACAGAAAGAGCACATCAGGAGGGGTTTTCAGTATCGAATCTACGGCAGTTTCTTGGTACACCAGGAAACAAAGATCTGTGGCACTCAGTTCAGCGGAAGCAGAATACATGGCAGCAAGTCAAGCTACATGTGAGGCTATCTGGATGAGGAAGATCCTAGTTGGTTTGTTCGGTTCACATTTAGATCCTACAGTGATACATTGTGATAATCAGAGTTGCATTAAACTCTCGGTTAATCTTGTGTTTCATGATAGATCTAAACATATTGATATCCGGTATCATCATATCATAGATTGTGTGCAGTGGAAGATCATGTTGCTTCAGTACATTCCTACGGAGGCTCAGATGCAGATATTTTGACGAAGGTGCTCACCAGGAGAAAATTTGAATACCATAGAGGCAGGATCGGGGTGAAGGATAATCCCTATCTTGTTGAGAGGGAGTGTTGAGATTCAACAAGATGATGAGCTTAGTGAAAAGGAAGTCGCCTGCTAAGTGGGCCCCTGACTATTTTTTGAGCGCAGAATCTTATTTTTAGACTATGGCAACATTTTTTAGACTAATGTCTATTTTCGGACATGGTGATTATTTTCGAAGTTGTAGGATGCTATTTGTGGATAGTTGGTCAAGTTGGAAAAATAGATATTCTATTTTTAGAATATTGGGCGAAGTCTATTTATAGATTGTCGATCTAAAAATAGAAGTGTCGATTATTATTAGCTCTTAATAATAATCCGACAATAAACATCAACTTATTCTCTTGGAGCACTTAATTTCAGTGTACAGATTTGGAAAATCAGTGGGCTAAAGGAATTACACAATTCCTAGGGTTTACTGGTGGTTCATGCATGGAGGACTCAGTTAGAACTAAAGTGGAAAAGTTATGACAGAGTTGGAAGAGTAGTTCATGGAGTTTTTATTCAGTTTAACTCAGTTAATGGAGTTAAACTCAGTTGAGCTAGTTGTATCTAGTCTAACTGAATGATACACTAGTGAGAGTGGAGTGAATTAATTAGTTAATTAATTAAAAAATAATAACTCATTAATCAACTGAACAATACAGTAGTTAACTACAGTGCATGTCAGTTCCAGTGGAGACCCAGTGGAGAGATAGGTGAAAGGGCAAGATGGACTATTTGTTGTGACTATAGTGATGCATTGATTGCACCACACACACATTGGAGTTGCCAATGAGGATTGCACAATCAAGGCAAGGGTAATTCAAATTCATTCAGAGCTATTCTTCAGTAGGGATTGCACAGTGGAGGCAGGCTAGTAGGAGGGCAGAGATCGGTGCATGGATTTGTAGATTTCTTCTATGTTAGTGTGTGACGATTGATTGTACTGAGAGCTTGATGTACTAAGCTTTGTATTAGATTGTTACATGATCTCCATGATACATAATATATGATAGTTGGGGTTTTCAGCTTCAGGCTTTCCCATTAAACAACTGTGTTCAGGGATAATTTTAGGGGCAAATTTTAGCCCAAAGGCGAATTTTAAGGGATTTTCAATTTTAATAGGGCGAATTTTTTACATAAAACCCATTTTATATAGTTTAATAAAGTTAGCCCAGTAACTATTTTAAAAATAATTAACTATTAAGTAGTAGCCCACCAAAAAAAAGGGCGCATAACATGGAAAAATGAAATTCGCCCCGATTTTTTTCTTGTGGAGCAAATTTCCATGGCATTCGCTTGGATATGCTTCTGGTTCAAATGCTACTGTGGCCATCGCTATTTTTATTGAAAAACCAAGTTCAAGGAAGGAGGTAGATTACAATCTTTCTGATACGCTGATCTATCAGAAATGAATGGAATAGTGACTTTTTATCCTTGAATTTAGAACAATCTCCCACAACCTGCACTTAAGAGAAATGAGACCGCAATTTTTTTCAGAGAACAATTGAATCGAATATTTTGGCGAATGTGGGGTTTGTACTGCTGCATTAAAAACCAAAGTTCGTGACGGAATTGGATGGAGGAAAAGGGTTTAATGGCTAAACCCTCGTCCTTCTCTTCACAGTGGTTCCGGAGAAGGAGGCACAGGTTCTCATCCAGGACATTTGTCCGATTATTTGCGTTTTTAGCGATAATGGCATTATTGCCACCGATCTTCTTTCATTTCAGATTAAAGCGGCATGACCCGGTACATCCATATTTCCATTTTATCATGGTTTAAAAATATTTTTGCGTCGAAATCGGACGATGTTCACCACCAAAGTTTTCTATCCAGTTGCTTCGGCTTTTTGAATAGAAAATTAAAGCTATTGGATCAACGCGTTTATGTCCAGTGACTTATTATTCCAAGCACCATCGAGCACTGCCAATTATAAAAAATATAGTAATTTTCAGTTTTGGTTCATTTGTGTAGAGTGCTGTGAAGGATAACATTCAAATTTTGTAAATTCACTCAACTTTAGTAAATTCATTTTATTTTTAGTGATTCAGAAAACACATTATTTCTCAGTCTTATTTCTTTGGTGAGGTAGACGTATTTTTTCTTTTTGATATGTGGGGAGCTATTAGCCCTAGTTCTGCATTATCATGGTAAAGCTATTCAACGTGGACAGAACTCGGCCTCTTGGGATACCATATGATCGGATCGAGGAGGTACCTCCCCGAAAGGTTTGAACGAGGTCGTTATTGTGACGATACCCTATTTCAACTTGATAAACCACCACCCAGAAACTGGAACCTTGTACTTCTTTTTGCATCCCGAGGTCTTTGTTAAGCTTAGCGGCAAGAACGGCCAAGTTTAAGCTCGAGGAGCCATGTTTGTGTTAAGTAAGAGTTGTTATTTGCTTTGCACTTCGGTTCACCCATTTTACGCATGAACGGTTTGAATAAGGGTCGTATTTGGGGGAAAGCCCTATTTCAACCCCGGTAAACCCTTGCGACATACATACATCCACGGAGCTCTAAGAAATTAATGTGTTACAATATATTTTGCTCAGTTAAGTTCGGATATGGCAGACTCTGAATGAGTTCTTGTTGTCCAAGGATTTCTGCCGAGGTTAATGGCAATAATTGACCAATTTTATAATGCTTAGGTTTTGTTTGTGTTGAGTTAAGTAAGAAGTTTGGCCATTTAGCACTGCATCAGTTCCTATTTACTTTAGAAGTTTAAGGTCAACTAATGTTTGATCAATTGGTTCACATTATCAAGCTTTCCTGCAGTACTATGTCAGTTACTTTAAGAAGTTTCATTAGCCTTATTTTAATTTAATCTCTTCTAGCTATGTCAAGTTAATTTATTCTGAAATCTGCATGTTCAAAATCATCTTTTAAGAAATGTCTTTTAATTTATTTTTTAAAACCTGTCTTAATTTATTTAATCACGTATATCAGTCTGTCTAAAGTTGCCTTAAAATTGTTTTGCTACCCCGATATGCAAATTCTATTTGAATTTTGATTGAGCGCACGAGGTGACTTGAAGTTGTCTGACGATTAAAGAAAAGGACTAAGAACATGCTTGGCCAAGTAAAGAAAGATACATATGTCATAGTACAAAAATCATATGAGCATCCAGTGGAAGAATGAACAGAGGAGAGCTGCTTCTTGAGTGGTTCTATCTTTGAATTTTTTCCCATTTTAAACAAAAATAAGATTATATTACATGCAAGATAATTAAAAGGTTCCATCTATGCCTGTAGGCTAATAGTATTTACAAAACAGAGTTTTAGAGTTGCTTTGTCGACTTTTCTACCCCAAAACCTCCCACTTCCTTTAGAATTTTTTAATGTTCCAAGGTAAACCTTAGGAGACTTTAAACAACAAACCATAGCGAAGTGCGAGCATTTCATGCCTTTTGGCCTCGCGATCGGAGAACAAAAACTGTATTGGGGAAATATTTGGCTTTATGTGGAGAGTCATAAGCTAAGATACGGGCGGTGACTACTTAGTTCCTGAAATTTATTTGTGTGTGTGGGTCACTCTCTTCTATGATTAGCCGAGACCTGTCACAAGTATTCCGATCAGAACCTGATCACTGTTTGTTCCAATATTTCAACATGCTGTTTTTTACTTTGGACTATGTCAACCCCTACATTGGCCTTTTCTTTCCTCTACTGTCTGCAAAACACTTGGCAGTTGAGCTCGAGATCCTTCATTTTCACATGCAGGCTATGCAGGTATTTAGTGATACCGAGGTCCTTTAAGCTTTGCCTAGGAGACATTTTCTAAAAAAGTCCTGCACAAAGGAACCTTGTTATACTTCTATAGTTTGATGATGACTTTTGATATCCAATTTGGGGTTCTAAAGGGTCATTAAGGGCAAAAATACGTTCAAGAACAACATTCAAATTCCTGTACTTGAGGTTGTAGGTAACTTGAGTAAAGGCCACTGTAATATTCCCAATTAGCAATAGCTAATTGGAAATATTAATTTTTGACTATTTCACTTTAATAAAATTAAGTTGGAAATAAAGTGGGTGAAGAGGGACACTTAAATCACACTTAGGATAAAAACATTTCCTAAAGTCACTTGGAGACATGATTACTTGGCAGCACGGGACCTAGAGGATAATTACTTGGCAGAATAATTCAATATTATTCTGTACTTTTTTTAGTTTTGCTGGGTTGACTTTACTGATGAGGACTAAATTACTTTTGCATGGTGCAGTGCTGTACTTTAATTCTCCTCCTTTATGATCTTCGTGGTTATGTTTTAATCAAATGGTGATCTCTAGAGTAGGTTGTACCTGAGATGCATGTTTATGCTATTAATAGTTGCATGTACGACCTTTCATATGAAGGTGCCCTATTTTTCATCAAATTTCAATTTTTTTAGACTAATTTGATCTCTTTAGGCTTTAAAGGATGTATTGCTGGGTTCTGTTACTGAATGCTTAGCAACAGATGCTAGACCCTTATATTTATCTTGTTTGATGTTTTTTTTTACTCTACTCTTGTTTGGTGGGATACAGGCACGCATTGTGGCATTAAATGGCCATTATTTTTTGAAAAATGGTGGCCATTTTGTATTATCTATCAAGGTGCATATGTTAGACCTTTCTCATACTTCTGAAGAAAATCTGGAAATCATGTTTCTGTTCCTCATTTTTTGATTTTCACTCTTTAATGCAGGCAAATTGCATTGAATCTACTGTGCCAGCGGAGGCAGTGTTTTCTCAGGAAGTTAAGAAGTTGCAAAAGGAGAAATTTAAGACATTTGAGCAGGTGACATTAGAACCTTTTGAAAGAGATCATGCTTGTGTTGTAGGTGGCTACAGAATGCCCAAGAAATAAAAAGCAGCAGATGCAGCTGCGTGAAGGAGTTTCTGTGATCAATTAAAGAAACGAGCTCCTTGTCTCAGGAATGGAAAATGCAATCTTAGATCAAGTGATGCCTTCCCCTCTCTCTTCCTGAAGTGAGCCCTGATGGACATTGGGAGGGGGGCAGTGACTGGGTTATATTATAAAAGTTTTGGACTGCTTTTCTTTGTATTTTTTTATACATTTACATGAGCAAATTTTAATCTAAACTGAAAGTTGGTCTGATAGTTATATGTTTGTGCAAAAACTTGATTCAACTATTTGGAGGTGTTAAGGTGGAAATACTTTTAATGCTCTAGTGTTTTTTGTGTTTTTATTAGCTAGCTCAGTTGTCTTACTCTTTGCCTATAACTTATTTGGTTATGCTCTGAAATATTTTTATATCTGCATATAATCTCAGTTGGATGTACCAATATGGGTTTCCTTGCTTTGAAATCTTTTTATATCTGCATATAATCTCAGTTGGTTGTACCAAGATGGGTTTCCTTAAGGCCTATAGTTTTTTTCCTAGTAGGGATATTATCTGCATTTGTGTTTAGCTTGAGCAATTTTGATGTCAAAAGACTTGTGTTCTATGAAGCATGTGAACTTGTAGGCAGTTTTGTCTTGGTTATAGTTTGAAAGTACATTCCATGTTTGAAATATCCCACGTTCTTCAACAATTAAGAAAAGTGAACATAGATAATAAATTACTTGAAGTGAAGTTCAGTCATATGAGGATTTCTTTATAAGATGGTTATTATAGAATTATTGAGAGGAGCATTCAAATGAGGACATGCTCTTAAGATGGGCACTAGTCTTGCTGTTGTTGTCAGACATCATTAAAAACATATTTTCTGGGTTGTCAGACATCATAAAAATGATTAAACCATATGGAGGTATTAAGTAGGAAATGCTTTGAAAACCACCAGTTTTGGTGGCTTGGTTAATATTGATCTCCTCCTAGCTTTAGTTGTGTCACTCCTTGTCTATTAGCTATATTGGAGATGTTTTTTATTTTTAATTTTTAATTTTTTTTTATTTTTTAATTTTTAATCTTTTTTTTCTTTGTTTTTAATTTATTGAAATCTTTACTCAGTAAGGCATTCTTTGTGAGATCTCCCATCTTGTTCCACTGTGTGCTTTTTTGCACCATTGATTGGTGTTAGATGATAGAAATATTGTGTGATGTTGTACTGATCCCTTGCAAAAACCTACAGACTGTAGGGTGCCTACACCATGGCACATGTTCATTAAATTTAGAGACTGGGTGGGTGTCTCCATCAAGCGGGATACCAACTCTCATTGCCTTTAATGCCCTCCATGATGCATGTTCAGTTAGCAGTGCCATTAAATCTAGAGACAGGCAAGTTCCTCCATTAGTTGGGATAACAGTTCTCATTTCCATTAATGCCCTCCATCATGCCGCTTGTTCTGAGCATGCAAGTGCCTCCATTAGGGGGCATATCAGGTCTCATTGTGCCATTAATGCCCCTCGATTCAAAGCATGATAATTCATTACGTTTTACGGTATCACGACTTCAGAACGGTTTTACCATTAATGCTGATTACGTGAGCGTATGATAACCCCCCCTCAATGGTGGTGAGCTTAAGTGATGGCGATTTCATATTAGTGTATTGAGTTGCTGGTTTGATTTATAGTGTTTGGACACTCCAAAAGTAGTATAAAGGGAAGGATCAAATAAGCTATATAGGTGTTTATGGAATTTTTATAAGGCTTATTTGTTTTCCTGGTTAGGGTTTTCTGGTGGATGTAGTGTTTTCTGTTATGCATTAGATCTATGTACACGATACTGTTTGTAATTTTAAAGTGTTATGAAAGACACACTAGTAGATTCCATAATGAAGAGTCTATTGCTTGTAATTTTTGAAAAATTGTTATGCTCCTTTTTCATTAAAACCGGTTGGATTGCTCCAGTATTAACATTAGGGTAATTCAATGAAACTAGTATTTGCTAAAGATGATACACGAACCTTGGGAGTTTGAATGACTTCAACAAAGCAAGTATTTGCTAAAGGTGATACACAAGACTGATGAATATGATTTTTTTTGTGCAGTGGATTTTTTGGGTGGGACATTTTTTTGGAGCTGCATTAGCTGCTGCCTACCACCAGTACATTCTGAGAGCAGCAGCCATCAAGGCCTTGGGATCACTCTGACTTAGCACTTGATGTGTAATTGAGTGACCTTTGATTTGTAGATGAGTTATTTTGTGTTTGAGATGTGTGGGTCTCTGAGTAGATTAATAATTTCTATGGACTTATGTCTAGCACTGGATGAGACCAAATAGGAGCTCAGTGAAAACTGATTTTTAAAGGGTAGCTTCTTCTCTCAGTGCCTCCATCAGAGGTTGGATTGTTGACTTCTAAGAGACATAGAGGTTGAGGGAATCTGGCTTGAATCCAGTTCTGTTGCAGAAGTGATAAGAATGCTTGTAATTTATGTAGAGGTTAGAAGTTGTGAATGAATGAACTCATAATTATACACAGTAGAAGTTACAAGGTAAGAGGACATATTCAACAGATTGATCTTAGAAAAGAAAATGATAAAGCAGACATTTAGGTAGCCCTTCTTTTATAATTTTGGTCAGGATGTGTGGTCAACTCTTCTCCTGGCACAAACAATTGTAATTAATTTTTCAATGGTTACTAGCACAAACAATTGTAATCTCATTTTGAATGCTGTTTCTCTGATCATTTAGTACTCATTTGTACTTTAAACATATCATGCCTTCAATCATTTCTAAACCATAGTGGCCTACATAAAATTCTCATAGAGGCTTATATTTCATGAGTGCATCTCCACTAGACTCTTCATAGTGTTCACATTGACAACATGAGCCCCATCAACATTCAATGTCTTCAATTATTGGAGTACTTTATCGCTGTACCAAAAATTATCTCGTTTGGATTCTGAGGTCTTTGATAAGTGCATCTCTTCCACCAACCATACTGGCCTACCTAAAATTCTTTACACTTGTGGACAAGGAGGCTGGATTTGAAAAGTGTTGCTCTCCTCCCATTCTTCTTCTCAGTGTTTACGTGGTTATAAACATCATTGGAGAAAATGTTCCCACTCAAGAGCCAATGCCTTCAATTATTGCAATACTTTATTGGTGTACCAAAAATTCTGTTTTGGATTCTGAAGTCTGTGATAAGTCCATCTGCCCAACCAACCTTGATGTCTTCAAGTATTACGATAATTCTTTGGTATACCAAAATTTCGCTCTTTGGATTATAGAGTTTATGGAAAATATTTGCATCTCTCCCACCATTTTTCTTTGCTTCCACATTCATTTCTACTGCATGGATCACAGTTGGTAGCAGAAGGTAGGAAAGTGATTGTGTTAACCTCATTTTAAATATATCAAATTGCTTTAAGAAAAAAAAATGAGACAATCAATAATAACAAGATTAAGATAAAGTGAACCTTGTTGTCATGGTTATCATAAGTTTATGCTGAAGAAATTATATCTTAATAAGATTAAACTTTATTAAATCAGATTCGAAAGTATCATATTATTATGAAAAGTTTCAACATTATTTTTTTAATTTATTTTATTAATCTATCTATATATATAATTTATTTTTAAATATAAATTAGTCTTATTTATGAAAATAAAATCATATTAATATAAATTAATCATTCCATACTTTCTGTTTTTTTTGAAATTTTGAAAAACATTTAAAAGGAATTTTCTTATATATCAATATTAAAATAATATGGAAAAAGGATTAATAGCTAAATTATTTTTATAAGTTATTATTATAGAGATAAGCTTTGGAACATATTATACAAGTGCAAGGTTGCTTTTGCATTTAGAGTTATTGCGATAAGGTTATATGAGAATGATATTGTTATGTCTAGGAATATTAAGGGTTGATAAAAAGGAATTAATTGCAATATAGAAATTAAGAAAGATTCTCCCCTATGCCTACCTTTATTGACATTCACATTGACAAATTAGAGGCATGTTTGGAAGAAGTAGCCTTGTGGTTGCATAACCTCAGCTAGATTAATCATCCCCTTTCTTCTTTACATTAGTGATATTGTTCTTACGGACATGAACTCATTTTGAGAAGCGAGGATTATTAAGGATTTTTGTTCTAGCATAGCTATGCGAGTAAGCGCTAATAAAAAAGGTTGTAATAATCAATCGAGTAGTCTTTCGTGTGATTTTTTGAAGGCTTTTACAGTGACTTTTTACGGTGTAATTTCTCTTAATTCTGGCAGGAATTTATTGAAAAGAGAAGTTTGATTGCTAACTTTGCACAATCAAAGTGCTCTAAAGGTTTTTGAGGTGCTGAATCCATATATAGAGTGAAAAAACCAGTTTGAATAACAAAAACCAAGATTTTACCTCAAAATTTTTCACCGGATTTCGCTTTGAAACTTCAAAGAAGTCGCACTAAAACTTGACTCCATAATCAATTACAAAGGTAATTTGTGTTAATTGTGAGCGATAATAACAAATCAAAGAAAGTTATACAATAAGGTCTTGAAGTCAACCTTCATCACAATCTTAACTAGAAATACAATGTTGGGAAAATAATTAATAGAGAGTGGAAAACCAATTTTTGTCTTACGTGCAATTGTAGGTCAACAAATTTTTGGTTTTGGAAAAAAGAAGAAGAAGCTCATATTTTAGACACCTCTTCATCTTTTTATCTTATATGGAGATGAATTTTGCTGTTGCATCATCTCTATAGAATCATAGAGGAAATTGAGAAAATCCAAAAGTTTTTTATAGGTTATGATCTTATTAAATGCAATATACCCTATCCTATCTTATAGAAGCTAGTCTTTCACCCATTGAGAGCTTTCCTATGACTAAGTACCTAATATAGAAGGACAAGACAAGTAACATGAAAACAAGTGGCTCCCTAAGATTGCTTCAAAATGCAGTCAAAATTTGGTGTGGCATAAAACTGGTTGGCATAAAGATTCTCAATCTTAGTCAAACTAGTGGAGAATAGGGGAGGCCACTCTAAAACGTGAACACCAATAAAATTACTATCGCATATAAATTAAAGTTGAAATCATGGTGTGATAATGCAGTAGAGAATAAGAGAGAAACAAAATATTAAAAATTGGTCATTAACCATAATCCAAAAGATCAATTGTCATATTCTTGTAGCTAGTTTTAAGAAGAAAAACATCATTACCAGAATAAAAATGAACTTTGAGGAGCTTAGGAATTGAGCAAGACCTAGAATTTCATAGGATGCAAGTAAATGTCATTGCGATGTTAGAAATATGAAGGATGAAAAACACTTCCTTTTACAATGTCTTGCTTATTCTTATTTGTGACAGGGAATGAAGCTGGATTTGATGATTTTGGGACCTATTTTCACATAGATAGCGTTTGACTAGTATTAAATGATAAATAACTAATTTAACAAGACTAATGCAAAGCATCAATGGGCTCATTAAAGTACATGAAACTACCTTGATGTCTAGCTTTGACATCTTAGAAAATTTTAATGGTATATATGTTGCGTGTGTTTGGGGAATTTTGCTGAGTTTCGAGTTTTATATTTTCTTGGAAAATAATTATTGATATTTGGAAGATGTGTGATTTTATATTGGTATTGGAAACGAAGCTAGTTTTGATCTTTGATTGGAAATGAAATCAGATTTGATGAAGTTGGGACCTATTTCTTTTCACATAGATAGTGTCATAGTATTAAATGATAAAGAACTAATTTAAGAAGTCTGACGCTAAGCAACAATGGGCTTATTCAAGTACATGAAATTGTGTTAATGTCTAGCCTTGTTATCTTTGAAAATTTTAGTGGTTTGTTTGTTGCTTGTTTAGAGGATTTTGTTGAGCTTGAAATTAGTCTCTTGAATGCTGATGGTTCTCATATCATGCATATATCGATAGATCGATAGATCCAGTTCTATTGTTATAATCATTATTGTTTTCTTTATATATTTGGTGTTTTGAGGAAAGATATTTTATTTCCTTTCACTTTGTGGCATGATTTCGACATCTTCACCTTTTAGAATATAGTAAAAATATTTTTCTATTATAGATTTTTTTCTTGGAAAAAATTATTGAGAGTTAGGTGCAAATGCACAATGTTGTGTAGCATTAGTGTGATAAATATGGGATAATACAAAGCATAGTTTTGAAAATTAGTCCTAAGTTAGCTCGTACCTAATCAACTCGGTCAGTTGATTGTTGGTTGGTATTAATTGTTGGTTCAATGGACGAAGGATTTGCGGGCACAAAATACAAGGGAAAAAATGGAGCCCATCATGGGGTACTCTTTGTAATTCTCTGCACTTGCTACCTTTCCTCAAACTCCTCTCCAACCTCAATCTTAGTGCTAGTAGTAGCATGAGAAACAACACTACGCTTAGCAGAACACATTTTCCAAACTGCACGAGAACTATTTCCCTCACGAGTCACCATGTTCCATGCTTGGTCTCGATGGTTCTCTTCCTTCTACTCTTGGTTCAACTACCATATCTTCATTGGAACCAACACCCCGAACTCCACTAGACAATGATTCACCATTTTGTAGTAGTGATTCACCATTTGTACTAGTGATTCGCCATGATTTTACAAGATAATATAATCTCATGAGAAATTCGCCAAAAAATTATATATACATATTATATTATTAATAAAATCACCTTCCATTTCCTATGTATCATGGGGATTCGCCTATTTTTTATATATATATAATTTAGGGGGTTCTTAAGATTTTCACGGGCGTATTGTGTGCGATTGTTTTATTGATGCTTCTTCACATGTGTTTACGATTAATTTTCACAAAAAGATTAGCGACGGAATGATTCTATATTTTGCAAAAAAGTTAAATATTGTGAGATCGGGGGAATGTGGATGTATGCATGCTTAGTGTATACTAATTTCTACAAGTTTTTGTTTATTTGGATTAATACAAGGAATGTGAATAATAGAACTTAATTATTGATCTACCTCCATTCATACCTTTATCGCACCATGTGATGTTTGTAGATTGACAACTATGTCTAGAAATTTTAGATTCACTTGCAACTCCTCCTCTCACTACCTTCCACTGCTATGTGACTAGATCCCAAATAAAACATTAATGTCAAGTGTCTTAAGATGACACATAATTCTTGGTTTAGTTATGTTAATTTATGAGTCTTCTTCTTACTTTTCAAATTGTTGTTTAAACCAACTAAAACATACAAAGGACTCTTTTGCATTCAATTGTGAGAACCATTAAAAACACATGATATGTTGTTGATACAAACAATATTGCTACAATAGCTCTGAGGTATGACTCTCTAATAACAAAAAATCCCACTTGTAACAAAACAAAATCAATTAATATTTAAAAGAGTTATATTTGCTTGGTTTATTTCAGATCATAAATGGGAACATAGAGGTGAGGATGATGGGTTAGCATGTGCAGGTCAAAGGCCATTGGTGGTGAAACATTGAGCCCAAATTCTCATGCTACTTTGTTGTGTCGCCTTCTTTGTTATTCCTTGGGTAAGTTAGTGGGAATTAAAGGATTGGAAAAACTTATGTGTGGTTTGTGTGTTATAGCCAATGCTTTCGATATCAAATATTTCATTCCTTGTATAAGGAAATTGGATTTGTAGGAAATTGGAGCGCACATCAAGAAAGTGCTATTTTTTTTTTATTCATTTAGGTGGAGATTATCAATGAAAAAATTAATAAGAGCAAGTAAAATGAGTGGGGAAAATGAGAATGATTTTGTAGACATGATGCTTAAAATTTGTTAGAGGGTCAATGCCATAGACATAAATTAAGTATCGGAGACAACATAAATGCCCATCTTTTGGATACATTGGCTATTAGAATTAATGCTTTGACAATTAAATTGGGTAGAGAAACATTGGAGACTTTGACAATTATATTGTAATAAAAGAGTGTGCAATAAAGCCTAAAATGGATAATAATTGATGTGGCCTAAAATCATGTAATCTTCTAAATCTTGAATACCTACAATGAAAGATATTTAGAAAGCATTAAAGTGTATTATTGAATCCCACCTAAAATAAATTAAAATATACACAATCAAAAAATATCCGTAGCAACGAGCATGGTATGAATATGGAGAAAAATAGTTGGATAGAAAGAAACCCATCATCATCTTCCTGAGATGGAATCAAAGGAATTGCAATCAATAACACGCTTAATTGCCTTGAATTTTTTTCTACAATCGAAAAAAACAAATCGTCGAAAGTAAAAGGAACCACGCATAATGAATCGAACAAAAGTCCTGTCACAATCAAAGAATACAAAAAGGGAAGGAAACCGCGCATGGCGCGTCGTCTTGACTAGAGACGCGTAAACTGCGGGAGAACCCAAGAAATTCTCGACCACGGGATTCGATTACCACTTGCCAAGACGTCCCATTCTCTCGTGATGGATATCGACTTCCACTTCTTCAGATGTCGGTGGATACCATCTGTTTTACATAAAAATAATTTATTGGGTCCCAACAAAGGAATCTCTGCTATCTGGAAGGTGGCAATATTCAATAATGCAGAACTTCATATTTCCACCGTTCACATTAAGACATTAGTTCCTTCCCTCAATTCATTTAAGAAAAATAATTTAATAATAACAGAAAAGTTTATAAATTTCGTTTAATTGCGACTTGCTTGGTTAAATAAATTGAGAAATTCAGTAACCCACCAGATTTTCATTTCAGTGTTGTTTTGTTTTCAATCCATTTTCCAATTACTCTCGAGGTCTTGATACAGAGATCAGAGTAGCAAAGGCTACGTAGTTGGTAGGTACTCTGCACTTGGTGTGATCATTTAAAGTTAAGAGCGCATCTCTATCTCTGCAAAACATCTTGGATCTGCTTCTTTTTATTTTGTATCTCATGGCAGACGTTAATTTGACCCTTGCCCGGGACACTACATCCTCCGCATCCTGCTCCACATCGCATTACCCTGACCATACCAACAGCTATGTGTATCAGTGTTTCATAAATCACCGCGGACCTGATGTGAAGAAAGGTCTGGCCAGCCATATCTATTACCGCCTTAAAGCCCTTGGAGTAGCATTTTTGGACCAGCGAAAGGTTGCAAGAAGGAGAAAACATGACTCACTCAAATTGAAGGGGCTATTCGAACAGCCTCTGTGCAGATCGCCATATTTTCTAGGGGCTATGCGGAGTCAAGCTGGTGCCTCAAGGAACTTGTATTGATGTTGGAGTCGATGTTGAAGTCGGGGGCTACAATTATCCCTATTTTCTATCATGTCAGCCCTGGGGAATTAAAGCGGACGCAGGCCATAGATGGAGTGTATGCTCGAGCCCTGCAGATGCTTGAACAGAAACGACGGCATGATTCCAACACTATTAAGAAATGGAAGGATGCCCTTATCTCTGTCGCAGAAATAAGCGGTTTTGAGCTCAGCGCCTGTAACGGGTAATGGCGCCTTCACTTCTCCCTCTTATTCTTAGTTTTTTATTTACTGGATTAACAGGTATATCATACTTAATTGTTGTAGTCATTTCTTACTAGTCATTTTATTGTGAATATTATTCAGTGGCGACGAGGGGCAGCTAGTCGACAAGGTCGTCCAAAAGGTTTTGCAAGAGGTTCGCAGGCCCCATCTGGATGTAGCTAAATATCCAACTGGCCTGGCCGAAAATGTAAAAGGCTTGGATGATGTCATTGCAGCGCCAAAGGGAGAGCCTCGCATTGTGGCAATTGTCGGTTTGGGCGGGATCGGAAAAACGACCATCGCCAAAGAAATTTTCAATCGTGACAGAGGAAAATACAATAAATGTTGCTTTTTATTTGATGTCAGATCCAAATCTTTAGATTCCCTGCAGAGTAGCCTTCTTCAGGGTTTTGGTGTATCGAATATACAAATAAATAGCATTGATGAAGGCAAGGGTTTGATCAAAATGCGTCTATCATCTTCTCCCCAGGCCCTTGTGGTTTTAGATGATGTGGACCATATTGATCAGCTGGATGACCAGTTAAAGATGTCATTCCAAAGAGTCTGATTTTAGTTACATCTCGCAATAAAGATGTGATTAAAAACTCAGGGATAATATCATCCATTTACACGATGAAATACCTCAGTCTTGAGCACTCACGAGAGCTCTTTTGCTTGCACGCTTTCGGTAAGCCCCATCCTGTAGTAGGATTTGTGGGAGTGGTTCAAAAGTTTTTGGATGCCTGCAATGGATTGCCCTTATCTCTGAAAGTTCTTGGGGCGCTTCTTCGTGGAAAAGATGATTTAGAGCATTGGAATGAACTAATACTAAAACTTCCCAGTGATATACAAAAAACACTTAAGATTAGTTATGATGCTCTGGAGGAAGAGGAGAAACAGATATTCTTAGACATCGCCTGTTTCTTCATAGGGGAATATAAGGATACTGCCATAACAGTATGGAAGGAATCTGGCTGGTCGGGACGGCTAGGTTTTTGGAAGCTGGAAAACAGGTGTTTGGTGGAGGTGGACAGCAAAAACTGCCTGAGAATGCACGACCACATTAGAGATCTTGGCAGATCTCTGGCAGATGATCTTGGCAGATCTCTGGCAAATGATCCGCGTCGACTTTGGCGAATGACTGAGGAGGATCTTTATAATGTGTCTAGGCAATCTTCTGTGAGTATTTTGAAGCTTTATATTCTTATAACCCTACAGTATTGTCAATGTGTTATCCATATTTTGAAGTTTTAAATTCTTAAAACCCTCCAATATTGTCAATTTTGTTTCTGACAACCCAGGATGAACAATTCAGGTGCGTGGAATTAGCATGGTTCATGGAAATGTCCCTCACCAATCATTCGAAAGCCTTTCCAGTTGCAACCTAAGGAACTTGCGGATTCTTAGGGCTGAAGGTTATTCCGTTGAACGTGGATTCGGTAGGGAGCTACCGCGACTAATGTATCTCCGCTGGGAAAACTGTCTGAGCTCCTCGTTACCTTTGTCGCTTCCAATAAAGAATTTAAGAGTGTTACATATAGAAGGGAGAAATTTGAAAACACTGTGGGAACATGAATCTCAGGTAGTCTTGTTGATTTATTTAAACGTCTGTTTACTTTTTTTTTTCAATCTGTAAAAGGTTGTTTAACCTTAAGAATTGTTTTCTTATTCCAGAGTGCCAAAGTGTTGCCATTTATAGTGTCAAACTCACTGTTTGTAAATATTGCAGGCACCTTTGCAGTTGAGGAAATTGCATATTGATGGTCCTCTTTCAGCGGTTCCAGAGTCCATTGGTACGCTGAAGCACCTAGAAGAATTTGTCCTGTGGAGAAGTGATCATGAAAGTTTGCCAAATGAATTCTGTAATATGCATTCCCTGAAACATGTCAGCTTCAACTTTTGTGAAAAAATGACGTTGCTGCCAGAGTCAATTGGAAACTTAACGAGTCTTCACACTCTTGAATTGAGCGAGTGCCACAGTCTGCAGGCGCTCCCAGACTCGGTTGGGAACCTGACGGGCCTCCAAAGCCTTGACCTGAGATCGTGCTCCACTCTGCAGGTGCTCCCAGACTCGGTTGGGAACCTGACGGGCCTCCAAAGCCTCGACCTGGTCTCGTGCTCCACTCTGCAGGCGCTCCCAGACTCGGTTGGGAACCTGACGGGCCTCCAAAGCCTCGACTTGCGCTGGTGCTCCGCACTGCAGGGGCTCCCAGACTCGGTTGGGAACCTGACGAGCCTCCAAAGCCTCGACCTGCGCTGGTGCCCCGCTGGTGCACTGCAGGGGCTCCCAGACTCGGTTGGGAACCTGACGGACCTCCAAAGCCTCGACCTGAGATCGTGCTCCGCTCTGCAGGCGCTCCCAGAGTCGGTTGGGAAGCTGACGGGCCTCCAAAGCCTCGACCTGAGCTGGTGCTCCGCTCTGCAGGCGCTCCCAGACTCGGTTGGGAACCTGACGGGCTTCCAAAGCCTCGACCTGCGCTTGTGCTCCGCTCTGCAGGCGCTCCCAGACTCATTTGGGAAGCTGACGGGCCTCCAAAGCCTCGACCTGGGTCGCTGCTCCGCTCTGCAGGCGCTCCCAGACTCGGTTGGGAACCTGACGGGCCTCCGAAGCCTTGACTTGCAGTCGTGCTCCACACTGCAGGCGCTCCCAGACTCGGTTGGGAACCTGACGGGCCTCCGAAGCCTTGACTTGCAGTCGTGCTCCACTCTGCAGGCGCTCCCAGACTCGGTTGGGAACCTGACGGGCCTCCGAAGCCTTGACTTGCAGTCGTGCTCCACACTGCAGGCGCTCCCAGACTCGGTTGGGAACCTGACCGGCCTCCGAAGCCTTGACTTGCAGTCGTGCTCCACACTGCCGGCGCTCCCAGACTCGGTTGGGAACCTGACGGGCCTCCAAAACCTTCACCTGGTGTCGTGCCCCACTCTGCAGGCGCTCCCAGACTCGGTTGGGAACCTGACGGGCCTCCAACTTTTTCTCTTGAGGGACTGTTCCAAATTACAGACGTTGCCCAATGTTGAGCATTTGAGGTCGTTGGAGGTACTTGATGTGCGTGGATGTTCGAAACTGCAATGGAGTGAGGGAGTAGTCGAGCAGCTGCGCCAAAGACTGGGAGAAGGCTTCATGGAAGGGAGAGGATACTTGGAGGAAGGAAGTTCAGAATCAAGGCCAGAGAGCTTTAAAGGGAAGCGAATTATGAGAAGAAACAAGCGAAGAAAGCGAAGAAAGCGAGTAAAATATGAAAGCAATTCATAATTACAATAGTGGTAAGTGGCCACAGTGCTCACTGTAGGTTGCATAGAAACCCCTGTCAGTAAGCTTTAAATGCCTGTGATAACAAAGCCTGCAAGATTTGTTTTATTAATTTGCTGTGTAAAATACTGTGACATATTTACGTCATGTCCCTTATGTCCTTTAGTGGCGTCTAATTTGTTTCATTGTATTATTAACGTCACATTATATTATTTTTCCACCATTGAAATTTGTATTTGGTGATGTAGAATAAGCGAAAATAAGATGTCTCCAATAAATATTGGCATTTTAAAGTGAACGAATATTGATGTTTTTTTAGCGGAACTATTGTCTCATTGCACACACAACTTTAGCTGAAACAAACTATTTGTGTTTGCGTTTTCAAGCCATTTTTAAAACGTGTTCAGGTTTGTTTCTGTAAATTAAAGGTGATAAAGAACTTTTTGCATTGCCATATTTTTTAGAATAATTTAAATAAAGTAGCAGAATGTTTGGGAATCTCATTGCACGCCCTTCTAATCTGATCTGACACTGTCTTCCAAGGCTTTATATATTGTATGTACAAAAATGTTTTATATTATATGTCCAAAACTATGTACATTTTTTTTCATTATAATACTCAAGGAAGCTTTAGACAGGGCATGATTTGATTCTATGGAAATGGAGTTTTTAATATTGTTGTTAATTGTTATATTAATTAATTGTAGTTTTTAAAATATTATTTATTTAATTATTAAAGTTTAAAAACAATTTTTTCTTTAATATTATTTATTTATTATTTAATTTGTAGATTATTATTCTGATTAATTTTAATTACATCTCATTACTTATATTTTTTAAAAGTTCGTTTTAAATATTATTTATTTAATATTTAATTTGTAAGTTATTTATTATGATTAATTTTAATTTTTAGTACTTTATATTGTGTTCTCTTTTCTTAAAAAATATATTTTTAGGGATCAATAGTAATTTATTATAAATATTTTAAAAGAAAATTTTATTAAATAGGTTTATGAATCAATATTTTAAAATAAATTTTTTCATCATTATATTAATTCTACATGTAACTTTAAGCAAAAATGTTCAAAGTTTTATATTTTTTATAAAATTTATAAAATATGTTTTTATATATTTTAACAATTTAAATGATTTCATCAAATATTATATATACTAAACAAATCATAAATAATCTAATTAAAATCCATAACAAAGAGATCATAAAAATTATAATAGAAAAATAATATTATGTAAAAATTGTAAAAAAACCAAAAATATTATGTATTAATAAATATTAAGAATTGAGTGGGCTCTAACATTGAGGGGGAGAGGGCTCGACGATTGGAACCCTGGCCATTATAATCTTTTTCTTCATGATTCCTTGCCATGCATCTTCTATCGTTTCATTCGCTTGTTTGTTGTTGTTTCACTTGTTGTGAGACATTGTCGTCAGAAGGGATGTTTTCTTTGGATTCGTTGTTGTCAGCTTATTTCTGGCTCTACAAATGATGGGGGGAGAAGGGGCAAGCATTAAGGGGGTAGAGGGCTTGATGACTGGAACCTTAGTTGTTGTAGTTTTTTTTTTTTCCATGATGCCTTGCCCTGTTTCTTCCATCATTTCAAAGGATTGTTTGTCAGTGCTTTGCTTGTTGATGGATATTGTTGCCAGAACTGCCTTGGTCTCATTAGCTCTTTGTCTCGACTCTTTTCGTGGCTTGTCATGCTTTGCTCGTGGCTTGTCTTTATTCATGGATTGGCTTAATTCGTCGTCATTGCTCTTCTATCATTTGGCTTGTGAGTAGTGGTATCATTGTTGTCGCATTCCTGACATGGTGTCATATGTTTCAATGAACCAATTTGTCTTTTAGGTTGGTTCTATGATTTTTTCTTTGTTGTATGTGTTGTAGTTGTTTGACCCGTGTTTTATATGTAACCCCATGGTTTTCATGTGGGCCTTTAGGCCCAATTTTTTGTTAAAGACTATTATGGGTTCAATATGTTTTCTTTGCTAGGGTTTTTTGGAGCTTTTGAGGGATCTAGTCAATTCCCTCGTAATGTGCTTTCTCTAAAGCATATGTGCAAGATGCAATTTTGTTTATTCTACATAAATAATGTTAAGGTTTTTTCCTTGAGAAAAAAACAAATTTTAAGAATCTCTAATTATTTTATGATCATTTTTAGAGTAAATTGGATGGTGTATATTTATATTTATATGATTATCATTTAATTTAAACAAAATTCTAACTTAAATATATCATATATAAAAGAATGCATAAGTTGTATAGATATTAAATTTAAGTTGTATGGAATAAAAAATACATTTTATTGAATTATCTCACAAAATTAAAAGTTGTAACATAAAAAAATAACATTAAATGAAAGTATTATTAAACATTAGAACATTTTATACCGCTTATAGTGTTAGTAAATCCTATCAAATATTTATAACTAATATTTTAAGCTAATTGAAAATATTTATTAGATTGTATTCTACTTCTCCAAATCCCTATGTACTAATAGTACAACAAAACAATATGGATTTATATTATCTACCTAAAGTTACAAGAAATGGAAGCTTGGCATATTTCTTCATAAAACAACGATTGGTTTATATTTTCTAGCTCACATTCACATATCTCAAAAAATGATATAAAGATATTGTAATAGGGGCCATAGATGTTCAAGGATGATCAAGGTTAATGAAAAATGCAATCATATGAGAATTTTTAGGTATAAGATGAGGGATCATTGATAGAGCATACATGATAGGAGGAGAGGATGGAGGAAGAGGAGCTAGTTGATTTCTCTTGATTGATCTACTTAAGGTTTACAGTATCACTACATCTTACCTATGCATGAAGACATGTTGAATAGATGGATGATGAAGGAAGAAGATTAAAAAATATTATGGAAGGGAAGTTGTCAACATGAGGTAAGAAACTATTCCAATCCTAGTAATTGATGCAGGAAGACTAAATATTTTGCAAATGCTTTTACCCAAAGTGGGATGGTATTATATCCAAAATATATAGAAATACCTTTGGTAGGAGCTACTTTGATCATGTTAGGCTATTTTTCGATTATGAAGATTCTATGAATTGGTTTTGATCACTACATATGCCATTTAAAGGGATCTTTAGCCATGAAATTAAATACATACTCCATTAGGACATCTTGTTCAGCAAGGATGGGTCCCAAGGCCTTAATCATGGTCATATGGGAACCATTACAAGGTTTTGTTACATTATATGGTTCTCAAGACACATTCCATTCTCCAAGGGTAAAAAAGAATGCCTTAGGTACTAAAAGATGCATTTATGGTTCAGGGACCATACATAGAGTATGGAACAACCACACAAACTTTGTAAATGAAATATTTACACCACACATATGATATGGACACCATTAAGAGGTTTAGCATGCTAGGGATCGGTACTGGGGCCTTGACCATGGTCTAAGGACAAACACTAAGGCCTAAAAAGATATTTTTAAGGTTTAGTGTCACATGTGCCTCCTTTTTGTTTCACACAATCATTCCAAGTGTTGACAATGTTGTTAGCATCCTAACCACTTAGAATTATGGATGGATTATTTGTAGGAATTGCCACCTTCTCCTTACACAATACATAGATAGATTAAGAGATTAAGGTTTTAGTTTTTTTATTGTAGAAGTCTCCTTAATTAGCATAGTTTAATCCTTTAATCATTATAGTATATTGATCTATTAAGAAAATGTTATGTGTTTTTCCCTATGATGCTAGTGATTGTCATTAGATCATGGATAAGGTCGTAATACAAATCCAAAGCATGTCAACATGCATAATGGTTTACACATTATAATTGTACAATAAATGTTCCATTGTGCTCGTTGATGTAGCTCGGACAGGAGTTCTAGCATCACCTGGTGTTAGTGAGGCTAGGAACACTAGAGAGGAAAATATATGGCAAGCCCAAGTTATTCTTTTGAATGTAAGTGTCTTAATTAAATTCACTGTTTTAACTTAGGGAAATCAATTAATTGATAGTAATAATTGAGACGTGGTTTATTTTCCTGTAGAGACTTCTAGAAAAGTTTCTAAGCGATCTTAGCCATCAATTAGAACATTTTAGATCTAGATCTTAGTTGTTGATTTTTCAACAAAAAAGTTATAAAGGAAATTGGTGGGAAGCCTTGGAGATCAGTCATTGCAGTGAAGAGGGCACAATGATAGCATGGGGTTTGACACCAGTGACGGTTTCAGCAACAGTTGAAGTAGTGAATATTTCCCAAGTTTTTTTTCATCAACATTCTTCAATTTTTTGAGATATGAAGGAGGAATTCTCCCAACGTTTTTCTACATATAGGGAGGCTGAGTTATTGAGGTCGTGAGGGTTCCAGATTTGTTCAATCTTTGTTGGGGTTTGGAAATAAGTATTGTAATATTCATCAGTTACATAATTTTTTTAAGATTAATAAATCTCTTAGATTTTAAGAACTTATTTTCCCTTTAGGGTTTTTTCCAAGGATGTTTTGTTTGAAAATAGTGTCCATTTTGTGATTGGTTTCTTCTCAGAGTTTATGTAATTTATTTTTGTGAATATTGCTGACATATTTTTATTTAGAATTTGCATTTTAACAATTTTTCTCAAAATTAATACATTGGATAATTACTAATTAATTGAAATGAGTGATATTTTTATCAATTTTTCACATGGTATCAGAGTGGATATGAAGCACAAAAGGTTTGTTGGAGTAGATCAACGTAGGGGTTTGGAAGAGGAAGTCAAGGTTTTAATACTCAAATCAATTTCCAAATTTACTTGGAGGAATTTTACCAGGGATATTTTTTTGCAAAAGGGAGGCCGAAATAACCAGTGTGACTTGTCAGTTTACTAGTGTGTCTTGACGAAGACAATTTCGTTTTCTAGTTTCCAAATAAATTTCCTGGAGGTAATGCAAGTGGATTTATCTAGTTGTAGGATGTAGAGAAATTTGTCAGAGTGATTTCCTCAAGAGAGTGTGAGTTTCTAGGAGGGCCAGTGCATAGTTCCAATGGGACATGTTAGTTCACAAAGGAAGTGTGAGTTTCTGAGAAGTATTCGAGATCATTGCAAAGGAAGACCATGAGGTTTTCCAGATACTTTTGTTAGCTGGTAAAATATATATTAATTGTATTTCTCTCTAGGGCTTTAGTAATGGCTTCAGCAGGAATGAGGGATCATGATAGGTTGGATGGTGCATTGAACATTGGTGTCTATAAAAATCGGTGCCTTCTTATTTTATAAGAGAATGTACTGAAGGAGTTTGCTACAAAAAATATCATTATACTAACATATCATATCATGTTGTGTGAGTACCAAAAAGTTGATGCCAAGGTCGGGCATGTCACTTCCAGATGGGGTCAAGTACCACATAATTAATCCACATTTAGTGGAAGATACAACCAACAAGATGTGGAATGCCATCAACATGCTTTTCTAGGATTAAAATATGAATAGGAAAATTATCCTAAGGGAGAAGCTCAAAAGCACTAAAAAAAATAATGGAGATAATGTTGTTCGTTATCTCACCTACATGAGGATAGTTAGAGATGAGCTAGCAATCATTGGAGATGCAATATCCCGAACAACGAAATAATCAATCGATTTGGCACATCTAGGTTTTCTAACTAAAAATAATTGCAATAAAAACACTGAACACAATGTGATCTGGAACTGAAACAATTTATTTATATTATTAACTAAAAAAAAAATACGTTCTCATACAATAAGAGTAGAGCTCCTGCAAATGGTATGCACGACTGCCCATTAAAACAAAAAATAGAATGATCTAAGACACTAAAGCTCAATCGTGGACCCTGGATGGATCCACCAGACAAATTGACCACAGGTTTTTCGTCCCAGGATCAGTGCTAGAACTGGCCATGCCAAGTTCTCAACCAAAATACAATAAGATAGATACACCCGAATGATTGAAAATTCATAACTTCCCTCCTCTTTTAAAGGCTTGATCGACTCTCTAGAATATTATTTTATTATTTTCCCTCGAAAACCGAAGATACCATGGGCTGATACCATGGAAAATACCATGGTAAATACCATGGACTGATTTTGTCCATTTTGACCAGATCAAGAAAGGGAATATTACAAATCCTCTCGCCCAAAGATCGCTTTCCCTCAAGAAATTCATTGTTATCCACAACAGAAGTGTTATCACACATAAGTTTTTTATTTTTGATTAGGGTCACTCATCTAGGTTTCATCTGTCTCATAAGGTTTGGGTCATTCATTTGATGAGAAATTAATTATATCATGTCTATCCTAGGTCATAAACACTTCAATAGTCTTGTCATTGTTAGTCATTTCCATTAAAATCCACTTTAGGTTCACTTGCATAGTCATCAGATCGAAAAAATGGCCACCTATCTGTTTTTACAAAATTTCGCAGCAAATATAACTATAAAGGTGAAAATTATGATTTTTGAGGAGGGTAAGAGGCATTTTGAACCAAGTTTTCTTTATCATCCTTCATCATATCAATTTTCAGACATACTGGTGAAATTTTGAAGAAAAAGGAGAATTTTTAATTTTTTACACTTTAGGTGTTTCCACGGCGCCAACGATGCTTGAAGCCCAAAAAGCCTCATGCGAAATTTCTGAAGATGACTTTTTGAAAAAAAATGTGGTTAAAATTGAAATTAAATCTTGGGAAAATTTTGTATTAGCTCTTTAAACCTATCAAATAGATCCATGAAAGAAAAGAGAGCTAAGAGGTGGTGGAAATTGGTAAATTAAATTTGCTACCAAAAGTTGCTACAAAACTACCCTGTTTTCCCCTGTTTTGGAAACGAGTTGAATCTTGAAGGAATTTTGTCTTGAAGTGGTGCATTCAAGGTCAGATGATCACATGTGGAGGTCAAATATGGCCAGGAAGATATTTTCATATAAGTTTGGTCCACAAAGCTATCCAACTCATCTTTAAACTATCAATTCATCATGGAGGTATTTCATCATGTGTGATGGAAGAAGCTCCTTAAAAGTAGGAAGACATGTTTCAATGAAGCCCCCCTAATGTTTTTTAAAGGCTCATGGCAGAAAAAAGTCAAATTGATTGGCAAAAGTGTTTAAAACAGAGGCGCTACGAAAAGTTGCTTCGAAATGAGCACTACGAAATTTTCTGTACATGATTGTTTTAGCAGTCAACTTCAAGTTTGATTTCTGACCATGAAAAAGGATTTTGGAAATCTGAAAGAGGTTTTTCTTCATCGCAGGTCCATCTACAAAAAAAAAACTCTCCGTTTCTACAAAGCCATTAGGATTTGGAAATTATGTACTCATCTTTGAAGCCTATTTTTCAGAATTTTCACTAACCAAATTTATGAAAAAATTGTAAAATTCGACTTGGAGGAGGTCCAACTCAGCATTCATGTGGCATAATGACACATAAGCACTCCAATACTCTCATAAAATTAGTTGGTTGTAGTTGATAAGGGTTATTAAATGGATTTTTTGAACTATTAATGAAATAAGAGTCCTTTTTGTATTCAAACTCTGCAAAAGAGAAATATCCCTAGGAAGTCTCCAAATGATGGGATCATGTTTGAAATAGGCCTCTGAGGTGGGAATTCGAAGCTATCAAGGTGGAAAATCATTTGTATGAGTCCTCACTCTATAAATGAGATATTTTTAGAGTTAGAAAGGGTTGGAGAATGCTTTTGACACAACTACTATTGTAATTTTTGATATCAGTAATAAACAGACAGTGATTTTTCTTGCTTTACCTGAGATTCTTGATGTGTTTCAATGGATTTATGTGTCTCTTTAATATCTTGCTTCCAGTATTATTGATGCTAAATTACTCAGAATTCATATCATATATGCTTTGACTTCCTTTTAGCATTGAGTCACTGATTATTCCCATGTGTTAATGTTGTTTTGTCATTGAAACAGAAAAATCCTCAGCTTCCATAAGTAGGAATGATTGTCATTGAAACAGAAAGATCCTCAACTTCCGTAAGTAGGAATGATTGTCATTGATTTCCTTTTACTAACTCCATAAGCCCAATGGTATTTGAATCTTCCTCATTTTTCACCTGCAATCACATACATTAAAACACTCATAGAGTTAGCCATCTGTCTTAAGACCTAATTGAGTAAATACTTTGATAAGTTGAGAGAGCCCTCTCAGACTGAAGAGGCTAATATTTAGTTAAAAGCTGGTTTGAAATAGTTACTCCAAGTTGACCATTGAAGCAGCCCAACAGGACTCAATTTGATGATAACATTTTGGCGCTGTTGCCGGGGATGAAGGTGTAAATTTTCCCTGGGAGGAACGACATTGTTTCAGTTCTAAGGTCTGAGAGCAGTAAACACTTATGCACATATTGGTTGTATTTCTACTCTGGCGACTCCACACATCAAATAATCAATTGGAAGGTGACTCCATTACTTGAATATCAGTAGCTTGATGAAGTTCCAAGATGAGTTCCATTGCAAGAATGAATGCCAGGTATACCCCTATGAATCGGTCTCACATCCATGGTTTTCCAAATCCTATGCCAAAAGTCAATTGGATAACTTATATTGCCATATTTAAAGATGAAAAGAAAGACAATGCTACTCTTCACTTGGTTAGATTCCATATACGTGTACACAAGAGGGCCAGAAGCTTCTGGTTTCATCCTTTCTTGTAAAGGTGAAATAACCAGTAAAAGCCCCTACTGTCAATCTTTGTATAAGAAATATTTTTTTCACACATTTCATATCAGATAGGTATCAGAGCTCTAGGTTGTGCTCAAAAGTTTGTGAATTTTGTGCAAGAAAATTGTGTTATTCTACAAAATTTGATGCTTATTAGGCTGAAATTGAAAAGAGGGGAAGGTCAATTGGTTAGAGAACAAGATAATCCTCAACCAAGGAGGGCTAGGGTGCCATTATCTCCACCTTCCATTTCATCCTCATTAGCCTTAGAATCAGTCACACAAAACAAAAACATCTCTTAAAAATCCTTTGTTAAAGCTTGATGTGAAGGTTGAGTTGCCGATGTTTAATGGTGATGTTAATGCAGAAAAATTGGATAACTGGATTAGACAGCTGGAAGTCTATCTAAGAATTCAGAATTTGCATGATGATGACACAAAAATCCAATTAGCCTCATTGAGAATGGATGGAGCAGCTTTGGTTTGGTGGGAAGCCAAGACAAGAGAGGAAATTAAAAAGCATGGTAAGATAACTCTAACTTGGAATGAGTTTATTACAGCTATTAAGAAACAATTTTATCCTCTTGCTCATATTCAGAAAGCAATCATGAATTGGCAAAATTTTAGGAAACTTAAGGGTCAAAATGTGCAAGATTATACCCAAGAGTTTAGAAGGAGAGCACTTCTACTTGGGGTAGACTTACAAAGTCAAGACACCTTGTTGAAATACATAGGAGGTTTGCACAATTACCTTCAACATACTATTCTAATGTTTAATCCTACCAGCTTAGATGAAGTCTATGTCCAGGCTACACATTTAGAAGCTAGAGGAAAGAATGCTTTTGATGCTTTGAATGAGGATAGTAATTTCAAAAACAAAGGAAAGAAAAGAGTTGCAAATTCAAGAAAAGAAAAAGGAAAGTTCTTTTGCAAGAACTGTTCAAAGACAAGTCATGATGAAGATCATTGCTGGAAGCTTCATCCTAAACTGAAACCAGAAAAATACAAGAACAAAAACAAGACCAAAGAAAAGGAGAAAACTGTAGCAACAGTTGAGAAAGACTTAGGGTCAGACTCAGGTGATGAGACAAAAAGCATCGCCATGGTTTTAAAGAACATTAAGGGGAAAGAAGTGGTGCAAGACACAACTCCCAGTTCTAGCTCTTTGAATTGTCACAAAGACACTCATGAAGAAAAGAGGAGGATAGAGCTCTTCCATGTGAGGGTAATTTCAAAACATACCAAAATTGACACACTGTTTGATAGTGGGTCACAAGCTAATCTTATTTCTGAAGACTTGGTCAAGCAGCTTAAACTTGAGACCATTCCACATCCGAAGCCTTATCCACTTGGATGGATATGCAAGGATGCCAATTTGCAAGTCTCAAGGAAGTGAATATTGCGCTTTGCAATAACTGCACACTTTATTGACACAGTGGAACTTGATGTGGTGCCGCTTGATATCTCAGGTATTGTTTTGGGAAGTCCTTATTTATTTGACAGGAAGGCTATCTTTCATCGCCATGAAAACAAGTATCACTTGTTCAAAGATGGTAAAGAGTACATTGTGAGAGCACACAAGAAGAAGCTGGAATCTTCTTTACTCCATGCAAGTCAATTGAAAAGACTGGTTAATGCAAGTCAAAGTCTAACTTTGTTAATGTTGAAACGACCAGATTTTGAGCATTCACCTTTTTATGATGTTGCTAATGATTTGTCTCAGTTTAATAACAGTTTGTCTTTGAAAGAAGATGATGTTATGTTGCAAAAATTACCTTTTGGGTCAGCCAATGCAGTGAATGAAGTGTCAAAGAAAAGCAGTGCAAGAAAGAAGGACACACAATTCAGCATGGGACAAATTTGGTTTCAGAATGGTAGAATTCGCCATGGGAATAGTTTGCAAGGTGAAAGTTATTTTAAGTCTTCTGGGAAGTTTGATCAGTGTAGAAAAATTTTGTTTTCTGCAAATTACAATTGATGTTCTGCAAATTTTAATAATTTGCATCATGACTCTGTCAATCTTAGCAATGGTCGATCAGTTGATTCCAGAGACAGATTATCATTTTCTCAAAAGCTTCATTTGATGAAATCGGGTAGATTTCAGTTATTCAAGGGTGGAAGAGTGGAGAATCAGTCTCCACATTATCAGTTTCACTAATCAGAGAGATTTTGGGGTCCAAAAGCTTCCCATTTGGGAGGTGTGATCAGGAGATCCAGTCTCTTGTAGAAAAATGCTCAAAAATGAAGTTGCTCAAAATTGGTCCAAACCAGATCGACTGGAAAGAGCTCGGAAAAAATATCTTGTAGACGTGAACGACACTGAAAACCGACGCCGTATGAGAAAGTTATTCAGATTTGAAGTTTGCCAATTTTAGTTAAAAAATGGCCAAATGGACTTTACAAAAAAAAAAATTATTAAAAAAATAAAATTCCACAGAATATTCTGGGAATATTCCACAGAATATTCTGCAAAATATTTCGAAGGCATCCAATGAAAGGGTGCCACGTGGCCAGCCTGGAGGTCGCCACGTGGCCCCAACGGTCGAATGAAAATTGGTTTATTAATACTTTGTTATAGCTCGGCAGGGTTCGACCATGGGTCAGGGCGGACACAAACGGACTGCCTGACCAACGGGCCATGGTGGTTCTTGTTTAACTATGGCACAAAGTTGTATTTAAACTTGACTGTTTGTTTGGGCAGGGCCGTAAAGGGGCCAACCCCTCAGCATGGAACCTATGGCTCAAAACCAACGACGTAAATCCATCGACGTGCAGCAATTTGCAACGTGGTCATGTGTAGTCGGCGGGTTTTAATGCATATGGTTTAAATATATGGTTAAACATTAATAAACCCATAATAAACCCAAATTTTATGCCGGAGGTTCCGTGCGGAAGGGATAAGGCCCTTATCTTCATAGCCCTCACATCTTGGTGGAATTTTGGCGGATTTCGCCTATTTAGGCACCGACCCCTAATTTGTCAGAGTTATCTGGCAGTTCTCCACATTTAGTGGAGTTTTTCAAGGGGACACTGGGCAAAACTTTAGTTAGCAATAACTTTGGCTAGGGAAGTCCTTTTGAAGCGAATTTTTTTTTTATTTTCGGGTATTGAAACATTCTGGAGCTATTGGGACAGGTTGCAGAGCCATCAGGGCACTCTGTCAGTGATTTTATCAACGAATTTTCTTGTGGATCCATTAGGGCTTGGTGAAAGATCAGCTGTATTGGACCATACTCATCCATTTGAGGTGAATGAATAGTCAATTTTTACTGTTTTCAGTCCTCTGTTTCTGAATTTGCAGCTATTTTAGCCTTTTGAGGCTTTCTTCACAGTGTAATAGTTATTTTGAGCATTAATGAAAGAGGGAAAAGCCTATTTGGAGGCTTTTGGACCCTTTAGGCAGCCCAGAGGTGAAATGCTTCGGCCAATGCTTACGTATGTTGTGAATTTTTATGTATTTTCCGATTTTACTACATTAAACAATAATTTTAATAAATCCACTTTTCTATTGAACTTATCTGGAGGTGATCAAAACTCAATTGTTCCTTTAAACCATTACCCATTGCGGAAAACTTGAACTTGTATTCACACATCAAAAAAATTGGTTAATGAATACTGCAAATAGAAACAAATACTTTCATTGACAGATCGTTTTAGTTTTTGCTTTATATTTCTTTAGGCAGAGCCAGTAAGAGAGCCAGAAGCTTTTGGTTTCATCCTTTCTTGTAAAGGTGAAATAACCAGTAAAAGCCCCTACTGTCAATCTCTGTATAATAAATATTTTGTTCACACATTTCAGATCACTACATCAAATGAGGAAAATTATGAAAAGAAAATTTTATACAATCAAATGAGTATGCCTGTTGAATCATATGAAGAATTACCTCTAGAAATTCCTGTGGTACATACTGGAGCAGTTCCTTTTGAAAGTGTCCAAGAGTACTCCAAGTATTTCTTCCTCTCAAATGAAAATAATGATCAACATATTTTTTTATTTTTTATTTGAGAATGGTCACAAGAGTTATAAAGAAAAATCTAAACAAGGAACACCATCAAAGGATCATATTTACTCACACTTTCTTGTTGATCAACAAGAATTATTCGTGCATACTCTCAAAGATCCTTTTGCAGCTCTGTTGGAATCTTCTATAGAGATGAATTTCAATATGATTTTCAGTTATGTAGACAAATTTAGATGGTGGAATAAGTTGTCATGTCTCAGGAATGGTTTTATGATCAGAGAATTGGAATGCCCGTTCCAATCCAGTACCCAGCTTCTTGATTGGCTTCATTGGAAGTGTGAGATCACTTGATTTGGCTTTTATGCTAAGAAAGTAGAGTAGGATCATTTGTATACAAATAAGCTTGAGGATCAATCATTTTTTCATTTTCAGTTTTAAATTCAACATGTGTAATTTCAGTTCTTTAGTAGCCATTGGTTTTTCAGTGCCGAGGTTACAGGTCAAAGCAGGTTGCAAGTTTTCATTTTGAAAATGGGAGCAGCCCAATGGAGGTGGCACTAGAACAACAAGTTATTTGTTGTACCACAGGGGCAAGCCGTCCCAGTGGAGCCACTTTTATCACACATAAATTTTTAATTTTTGATTAGGGACACTCATCTAGGTTTCATTTGTCTCATAAGGTTTGGGTCATTCATTTGATGACAAATTCATTATATCATGTCTATCCTAGGTCATAAACACTTCATTAGTCTTTTCATTGTTAGTCACTTCCATTAAAATCCACTTTAGGTTCAGTTGCATAGTCATCAAATCGAAAAAATGGCCACTTGTTTGTTTTTAGAGAATTCCGCGGCAAATATAACAATAAAGGTGAAAATGATGCTTTTTGAGGAGGGTAAGAGGAATTTTGAACCAAGTTTGCTTTATCATCATTCATCATATCAATTTTCAGATGTACTGGTGAAATTTTGAAGAAAAAAGGAGAATTTTGAATTTTTTACACTTCAAGTGTTTCCACAGCGCTAGCGAGGCTTGAAGCCCAAAAAGCGCTACGAAATTTCTAAAGATGATTTTTTGACAAAAAATGTGGTTAAACTTGAAATTAAATCTTGGGAAAATTTTGTATTAGCTCTTTAAACCTATCAAATAGATCCATGAAAGAAAAGAGAGCTAAGAGGTGGTGGAAATTGGTAAATTAAATTTGCTACCAAAAGTTGCTATGACACTACCTTGTTTTCCCCTGTTTTGGCAGTGAGTTGAATATTGAATGAATTTTGTCTTGAAGTGGTGCATTCAAGGTCATTTGATCACATGTGGAGGTCAAATATGGTTAGGAAGATATTTTCATACAGGTTCGGTCCACAAAGCTGTCCAATTCATCTTCAAATTATCAATTCATCATGGAGGTATTTCATCATGTGTGATGGCAGCAACTCCTTAAAAGTAGGAAGACATGTTTCAATGAAGCCCTCCTAACATGTTTTAAAGGCTCATGGCAGCAGAAAGTCAAATTGATTGGCAAAAGTGTTTAAAACAGAGGCACTACGAAAAGTTGCTACGAAATTTTCTGTACACAACTGTTTTAGCAGTCAACTTCAAGTTTGATTTATGACCAAATGAAAAAGTATTTTGGAAATATAAAAGAGTTTTTTCTTCAGAACAGGTCCATATACAAACACCTCTCTCAGTTTCTGAAAAACCATCAGGGTTTTGAAATTATACACTCATCTTTGAAGCCTATTTTTCAGAATTTTCACTAACCAGCTTTATGAAAAAATTGTAAAATTCGACTTGGAGGAGGTCCAGCTCAGCATCCATGTGGAATAATGACACGTTAGCACTACATTACACTTAGAAAATTAGTTGGTTGTAGTTGATAAGGGTTATTAAATGGATTTGTTGAACGATTAATGAAAGAACAGTCCTTTTTGTATTCAAACTCTGCAAAACATAAATATCCTTAGGAAGTCTCCAAGTGATGGAATCATGTTTGAAATAGGTCTCTGAGGTGGTAATTTGAAGCTAGAAAGGTGGAAAATGATTTGTATGAGTCCCCACTCTATAAATGAGATATTTTTAGAGTTAGAAAGGGTTGGAGAATGCTTTCAACACAACTACTATTGTAATTTTTGATATCAGTAAAAGACAGACAATGACTTTTCTTGCTTTACTTGAGATTCTTGATGTGTTTCAATGGATTTATGTGTCTCTTTTATATCTTGCTTCCAGTAGTATTGATGCTAAATTGCTAAGAATTCATATCATATATGCTTTGACTTCCTTTTAGCATTGTGTCATTGATTATTCCCATGTGTTAATGTTGTTCTATCATTGAAATAGAAAAAGCCTCAGTTTCCATAAGTAGGAATGCTTGTCATTAATTTCCTTTTACTAACTCCATAAGCCCAATAGTAGTTGAATCTTCCTCATTTTTCACCTGCAATCACATACACTGAAACACTCATAGAGTTAGCCATCTGTCTTAAGACCTAATTGAGTAAATACTTTGATAAGTTGAGAGAGCCCTCTTAGACTGAAGAGGCTAATCTTCAGTCAAAAGCTTGTTTGAAATAGTTACTCCAAGTTTACCATTGAAGCAGCCCAACAAGACTTAATTTGGTGATAACAAGAAGCATTGATACTAGGGTCCCATACAACCCAATGTGTTATTCCATACCTCCATGCTAAATGATCCTAAATGGATCCTTCAATACCTGGATCCCAAAAATTCTTCCAGCCAATCCCGCTCCCTCCACAACATCCTATCAACCAAATAGGAGCACATCAGTAGCATAAAAACATTAAAAATAGGAAAAATGTTCAAAAATTTGGACAAAAAACTGCCTCGGCCTTTTGCACGCTTGTCTGTTAGACATGGGCACCTGTATTTCTCACAAGCATGTAGAAGGCATGCCCAAGGCTGAGAAAAGCGTGCCTAAGGCACGCAAAACCCCAATTTTGCGCACAAAAGGCACGCTCTTACCCAGATCGCCTGCGCAATCTAGGGTAAAATTGGCTCAAAATCTGTACAAACCAATTTTATACGGACCCCGACACCCTCAGACTAAAAAAATTAAAATGCAGGATGTCATGGAGTTTACCTAGGCATGGTATCGCTAATCCCTAGTGCTCAGGCTGACCACAATGGCAAGAACTACTCCGCAGAAGCCTCTGACCTCTCAATACTCAACAGATAGAAATGAATTGAATTAGGGCCATATTCACCTATATATCAACATTTTCAAAAAATTTGGAGGACCATAATGAGAGCTCAGAAGGCTCGATCACCAGACCGAAAGAAGAACTGTGATCAGCACTCCATAACGCACAAAAGCGATGCCACACATTCGCACCCCCAAAAAAATAATTTTTCAGTGCTGACAATTGTTTTTGCAGGTAGAACACAAACCATCCACAACTCCTTCCACAAATCTGTCCACTGAAAGTTCCATAGCACGTATCATTCTGCCCCCAGCATGATAGAGCCCCAGAAGAAACTCTGCATATCTTGACACCATTTCTCAATCCGAAATCATCCATAGGTTCCACACATCTGACCCTGTTTATCATCACCTTGCCTTGCACATGTTAAGTATTCTCGTTGGTCAGTAGAGCCTCCCCTGCATGGCGCTTGTCACCCAAAGTAGACCATATATCAAAAACAATAGTGACGCCATGGCCATATCGCTATAGTCTGGGAAGCACCTCATGCCCATTCACTCACCATGCATAAGGTCAAGTTTTACCATATGAAATAAAAGCCCTTTCCCAGACAATCAGGTTGTACAAGTAGATCAAAAGTGCACTATCGCACCTCACATTTGGCCCACCATACCTCCATCAGTACAATCCCATCTGCGATACTTTTTCATCCGCTTCATCAACCTTACACATGAGACCAACCAATGGGGCCCCCACCCTCAGTAAAACACCTTCCTCACATCATCAGTGAGCGAAAAATTTCATGTTTTGGGGCACCCATCTTTGTGTTTGTACAAACCAAACCCCATTATTTTATTCTTTTGGTAAGTGTATAAAGACCACAAACGGTGCACTATGTCCCCCACCCACTCATTCATTTTTTCTCCCATGGCAGCAGTCCCTGACCACCCTTGGTCGAAGTATACCATCCTCACGCCAAAGTCACTACAACATTCATAACCAATTTGTACCCACCCTGGAAGTCCTACCGACTTCAGGGATTTCCCCATCATAAATAGTTATGACTGCCACCAAGCTGCTTTTCATACTCCAACCTTGGGCCACTGAACCCTCGTCATCAATTTTCAGTCACCTCTCGCCACAATGCCTATGTTAAACCCATCACATTCAGGATCTTGATCCTCTGTATCAGCGACCCCCTTGTTCAGTTGAGGCTTCCTTTTTGTTGACTTCAACACCTCTTTTCCAAAAAGGAAGCGGTACCTTGGATCGCCCCTCTCCATAAAAAGGAACATCCTCGGGTGGCACTGTGGGAGACATCATTGCCCACAGATGTCGTCGATCCTCCTAACTTTTGACTACAACACAAGCTTTCATGTCAAGATGGTATTGTACCTTACAACCATTGCACTTTGATCAAATTCGTCGAAGACCCATGCCTTTATAAGCGTCTCTATCAACAATGCTTACACGAGAGGTCCCAACCAATGCCTATGCGTACAATGTGCATTTACACACCATACCAAGCATACACATATGTGTTCCACATTCCACCTATTGTCAAAGAAAAAACACCCCTGACGGCGTCATCAGTCGTCGTCATCAAGCAACAGATCACTACCATATTACTGACACGGACAAAACATGTATTTGTCAAATAGATTTGTTTAACTAGCCAAAGCATTACGAGCATGGGACATGCCCGACTTGTAGAAATTTTGTATATATTGTATTATATCATTGCTTACAGGGGTCCCATAGGACATAGCCGCTCTTTGACCCGGTGCAGGGTGTCTCCAATTCCGAGCTACACGCGAGTCTCTCTCTCTCTACACACAGTATACAAAAAAGAAACTATAATGTATTTCAGCTATAAATTTCGTCCTAGACCTCACACATTAGGGGGCAACTATTATCATTGGAAAATTGTACAAGAAAATGTGACATTATTTAAAGTCAGGCAGAAGGATTTACAAGGCTGAGATACATTAGAGAATCTGAAAGTATTTAAAAATCTCTAAGGTCTGAGGAAAAATCAAATTGCGTACAAGAAGGACTAGTAAAATATGCTTTTGTGCACAAAATCCTTTGATAAACACGCCCTCACATACCTTTTGACTCAAAAAGCGCGAAATCTTGGGAGTGGTGGAAGTCACTTTCCGGGACCACAAGGCACACTCCAGGACATTGATTCCACACTTGAAGCCGCCTAAGGACGGCTACCCAAGCCTCCTTAGGACATCAAGGGAGCACACAATGGAATAAATGTGGCGCACAATAGAATCACTGTCCTCTCTTGGGTCACCATCCATAATGTACCAAGAGAGGGAAGGAGGATTTGAATTCTCCTATAAAAGGCCACCAAGAGATGAACAACTTGAGAGCACATTGTTATGCTGGACAAAATTTCCCCAAGCAATACGAGCAGTGTGTGATGCAGAGAAAAGATAGAGGGGACTCAGTTGTTGGCCATCCAACAACTCCAGTCCACCATAGTAGAGAGAGGAAGACTTTGCACCAAGTCAGCTCGGAAGTAAAGACATCCTTGCATCGGGACTTAGAACCCCTAGTTCTAAAGGCCCCTTGGCAAGTGGGTTAAAGTTTCATCCTCATTTCCTACCATCACTCAATTAGAGGGGACGTAAGCACCGTCGTTTGGATTATTGAAGTTGTCTGACTCTATTTAGAGCTTTTGTGTTATTTTTTTTAGTTTTAGTTTAATTTTTATGTTTGAATATGCATGCTATTTCTCTATATATTATGTTTATGTTTGAGCATGTTCCACTAACTTTCTTGACTCCATCTATTTTCTGCCTGTGACCAATAACTTAAGAGGGAAAACCACACCCCTTAAGTTTTTGTGATTTCGTACATACGTGCACCAAACACACTAACACAACAGGTATCCCAAAGAAAGAGCTACAACCTTTTTATTAATTTCCTGCCAAATAGATTACACTAGAGTCTCTGATCAATGCATCAACATCCAACCTCTGAAAATGAGTCAAAAAGTAGAAGATATAGACCTCAAACAACCTCTCTCAACCTCAAGGGTCAAATCCCTAAGTTGAGGAGCTATTCCACCAGAAACTGAACTGCATACCTAGAGTGTAGGGAGGTCCAAGTGACTCATCCCTAACTTAAGTGAACTGATTCATTAGACCTCATGAAGAATTTTTACCTAATGTATTTACCCTAGGTAACTTAAAAACATCATAATTACATTTACATCCCTAACTCCAAATTGAGCTCATGATATCTCATTGGAAATATATTCCAGTATAGTTTCCCAAAATGTACTTGGTTTCCAAAAATTATGATTTTTAGCCCTCCAAAAGTTGAATCTCCCAAGACTGTTTAGGAGCGCAGCGCTAAAAATCCATGAGAGCAATGCCTCCTTGCAGGCCACTTTTGGAGGCCTTCACAAAATCCAAATTGAGCTCATAATAGCTCATTCGAAAGCTATTCTAGTATAGTTGTCATTTGACTTATCAATCAATTCATTTGAACAATCCACCACGGAGAAATTTTTATTTTCCCAAGACCACTCCAGAAGTGCAACAACTCTCCTATAGCAACAATATTTTTAGCATTCCTCCCAAACCATAACACCTGTGTAAAAACTGACAGAGTTTTTTCTTCCTTGGTCTATTATTAACAAAAATATCTTTAATTTTTGTGAAATTCATCTCCATTTCATCAGAAATATACTTTGAAGCAAAACTGGCCCTATGTGTAGCAAATGATTTGTCCCTTGGAATGACTTCTTGAAAAATGATGGAGACATGATGTTTATGAGCTAGAATGGCCTCATAATTTCTGATATGACCTCCCTTATGCCTCTTATGCTCATATGTCTCTGATTCCATAGCAAACCCTAGCTCAATGGGAGAGGAAATTAGGGTTTAGTGTAGGCAAAACAGGGGATTTGGGAATTTTATAAGAATGAAGGGAAATAAAGGGGATAGGGGGCTTGTAAATTCTTAAGAAAATATTTGGAGGTAGGGAGGGATGCTAATAAGTAGGGGAAAGTGGAATTTCAAGGATTGAGTGAGGGGAAAGGGTCCAAAAGGGAAAAACATAGGCCTAGTCTAGAAAAGTGTCAAATTGTAGCAATAGGCTAGGGCTTGTGGAAAAATGACGATTTTGAGGGATAGGAGTGATGGGAAGTGTTTAGGAATGTATATTAAGGATAGGGGAAGGTGTGAGAGCATCAAGATACAAGTTTCGTTGATGATTTAACCATGGAAGGCATGGAACCAAGAAAAATGCTCTCAAAACCCTAGGAGAGGGAAATGAGTTTTCCAAGCACAATTGAGAGAAAAATATGGTAAACACAAAGCCACTTACTTGGAAATGATAGTTTGGAACTTGAAATCGTTGAAGCAACCTTCTACAATGATGATTTGGGTACCCTTGGGAAAACACAACTCCCTTTGGAAGAAGCACAACACAAGAGGAAAACTTGTCTTTTGATGGCATAAAATGGCCTTTGTGAGAGTGGGAGTGAGCTTTCTTGGTACATGAAACCTTTGAGTTGACAACTATCTTGGAACTATGAACTTATTACAAATTGAGAAAACATGAAATTACATGATGAAATAAAAATTACATAATGAAATCAAAACTAAATATTACATTTCAACTTTACATCGTAAAGTGAATTTGTTGATCACTCTTAGTCTTTCTGGTCTTTTATGCAATGGAAATGGTGTTTTATTGGACCTTAAAAACCCCAAGACTTAATGGACACACTAACTTAATGGACTTCATGATGATATGACTGAAAAGATGATAAGACTCGTGAAATAATAGACACTCAACAAGTGACAAAGTGAGCCAACAAGAAATGAGATGAATTTTTTTGAAAAGAGTGAGCTTTGATGAAAATATGCACCAAGTGACCAAAATTTTACATGACCTAACAGAATGATAAATTTTTTTTGAGCGGGACCCCTAAAATGACATGAAAGAGTTAATTTGATCACTGGTGGAAGGATGCAAATACTGACACTAACAAAATGTATGATGTATTGAGAACTTGCCACAATGAACCCTGCAACGGGAATTTTGTAGATAAAAGGACAACTTACAAGGTGCTACATGCGAGTTATTATTGGCCCACTCTTTTCAAGAATTCCAAGAAGTTTGTCTCTAGCTTTGATGATTTCCAGAGGATGGGATGATCTCTTCCAAGTTACGAGATGCCTCTTCAAACTCAAGTATCAATAGAACCCTTTGAAATGTGGGAATTAGATCTCATAAGGCCTATTTCTCCTATGTCTAGAAATAAGAGGTATATATTAGTCTGTACTGATTATCTAACAAAGCGGGTGGAAACTAAAGATTTATATTTTTCCACTAAGAAGTCTATTGCATATTTCCTTGTTGAAGATATATTTACTCAGTTTAGGGTACCTAGAGAATTTTTCACCAATCAGGGGACACAATTTACTTCAAAACTAGTTGAAAGGCTATTACTAAACAATACAAAATTAAGCACTAGAATTCTACATCATACCATCCTCAGGAAAATGGACAGTATAATCTAATAGAAAAGTCTTGGAGTCCATTCTTACTAAAAAAATTCAGCTACACCATGGAGACTGGACTGATAGGTTTCTAGAAGCATTATGGGCTTAGTGAATAAAATTGAGAAATGTGACAAGATATACTCCCTATGAGTTGGTATATGGGAAACATGTGTTGTTCCCCATCGAATTTCAGGTGAATTTTTTTTTAACTACTGCTCAACTTGGGATGGATTTAAATGAAGCTCAGAAACAGAGAGTGCTTTAGTTGAATGAACTTGACGAAATTAGACAAGATGCCCTCCAAAATAATATGTTGGCACATGACCAAAGGGCCCGGTGGCATGATAAGTATATCAAGAAGAAATTCTTCCAACCAGTAGATTGGGCACTATTGTATGATAGCAAATTTAAACACTTCAAATTGAGATTTTCAACTAGATGGCTGGGACCCTATGAAGTAGAGGAAGTTTTTAACAATGGCTTGATAAAGATTAAGACCATTGGCGATAATCAGACTTCACTTGTGGTGAATGGACACAAAATGAAAATCTACCACCGCCCACTTTACAGACAATAATTTTTGTAAGATGCGATGCAAAATCTAGAAATGGAGTTGATTTATAAAGGGGATCCATCTCCTGCTTGTTCTTCAAATCAATTTTTTATTATTATTTTAATATGTATATATGTACATAGTATAAATAACAGTGAGTTGATTTCTATTTTCCTCCACAACTCACATAGAATAAAGATAACAGTGGGTTGATTTCTATTTTCCTCCACAACTCACATAGAATAAAGACAAAATTTTTCAAGGATAGGTTTATTACTTTATCCAAACTTGATGGATTATTTACTGCAAAGGATCTTCTAGAGTTTACTTTGAACATTTCAGAATCTTTGAAATTGAATGTTCCGAGCACTAACTGACCTAGGCTCGTTAATATTAATGGGACAATGGTAGTTAGAGATATGCCAAGTACATAATTATTCTTTTCTGGGCTTGGCAGAATAATTACGGAAAAGAAACCCCTAGAGTCTAATTTGGGTTCTTCAGAGTCTCTAAAATTGAACACTCTGAGCCTTAGCTAACTTAGGCTTGTTAAAATTTATGAGATGGCAGTAGGTAGGGCTATGTTGAGTATAGACTTATTCTTTTTTGGGCTTAGTAGGATAATTACGGGAAAGAAGCCCTTTGGAGTCTTCTTTTGTGCATTTTAGACTCTCAAAAATTAAAATGCCCCCCAGGAAATAACCATTCCAAGTCTAGTTAAAATCCATGGATTGGTGGCACCAGTATTGACTTAAAGTAGTAGTAGTCAGACTTCACTTGCAATTCCTAAAAGTTGGTTTTTATTTATTTTTATTTTTATTTTTATTATTTATTTATTTATTATTATTATTATTATTTATATCAAGTTCCAAGCTCACATTGAAATACTTATGTGTAATTTATGTGTTATAGCCAATGATTTTGATATCAAATATTTCATTCCTTGTATAAGGAAATTGGATTTGTAGGAAATTGGAGGGCACATCAAGAAAGTGCAATTTTTGTTTTTTTTTATGCATTTAGCTGGAGATTATCAATGAACAAATTAATAAGAGGAAGTAAAATGAGCAGGGAAAATGAGAATGATTTTGTAGACATGATTCTTGACATTTGTTAGAGAGTCAATGCCATAGACATAAATTAAGTAGCAGAGACAACATAAATGCCCATCTTTTAGATACATTGGCTGCTAGAATTAATGCTTTGACAATTAAATTGGATACAGAAACATTGGAGACTTTGACAAATATATTATGATAAAAGAGTGTGCGAGAAGACCTAACATGAATGATAATAAATATGACATAAAGTCATGTAATCTTCTAAATCTTGAATACCTACAATGGAAGATATTTAGAAAGCATTTAAGTGTTTTATTGAATCCATTATTACTTCCCTAAAATAAATAAAAATATACACAATCATAAAGCCATGGTAACCATGGTATGAATATGAAGAAGAATAGTTCATTCCTAAGGAGCTTTTAAAAAAAAAATTAGTATATAATTAAATCACAAGTACATTTAAATTATAAAACAATAGAAATGCAGTACTTGATGTGTAGTCGAGCAGCTGCGCCAACGACTGGGAGAAGGCTTCGTGGAAGGGAGAGAAGACTCGGAGGAAGAAGCTTCAGAATCAAGGGAAGAGAGCTTTGAAGGATACTCGGACGAAGAAGCGAATTATGAGGAAGAAACAGGCGAAGAAATCATGGAAGGATACCCTGAGGAAGAAGCAAGCGAAGAAAGGTAGTAAAATATGAAAGCACTTCATAAATACAATAGTGGCAAGTGGCCACAGTGCTCACTGCACGTTGCATAGAGACCCTGTCACTAAGCTTTAAATGCCTGTAAGCTTTAAAGGCCTGTGATAAGAAAGCCCGCAAGATTTGTTTTATTAATTCGATGTGTAAAATACTGAGACATATTTACGTCATGTCCCTAATGTACATATTTACATATTTCTTTTGCGGTGTTGGGTTGGATAGATTCAACGACTCAGAGACACTTATTTTTTTGTCTTACTTTTAATAAAAATTTGACACGTGGATCGTAGCCCATGAGCATGACGATTGAACAATTTGTCGGTTTGTGCTTCAATGCGAGATAATATAACCTACAACCCTGAATGTTGCAGCAAGGCTACAACCTAACCTGCTCAAAGCCACTGAACATCAGAAACCGCTTTTAGAAATATCCCTCGCAAATAGAAGAGTCCCATGGTCTCAAAAAATAAATGCAAGACTTCTTACTTTTGTAAATATGAATATTTTTAATCCAAGTTATTTAGTTTGATGATTTCGTTTCTCTTTTAAAAAAAATATTTTTGCCAACATCATCAAGAAGCATTTTTGAAAAAGGTTTGGAGTAGATTTTTCAAACTCATAAAATTTAGTAGTTGATCAGTTCTATCAAAAAAATGCAAAGCTCTATCTTTAGTCTAGAGAGAAATCAGATGTGAGTTAACCTCATAGGTAACATAATGCATAGTTTTATTAAAGTTCAAACAATGGATCTAAGATATGTGGATTCACCTATCATTTTAAAAATAGAAGCTCTATAAAAGGCATCTTCTAAATAATCCTTAAAACGTATTACTGATGGCACAATATGTTCATATTTTATATCTCATTTCCCTACCATACTAATACCCATGTGAATATACATCAACAAATCGCTATAAAATCTATGAGATTTTAAGTGGTTATTATAATAATGATATGGATGGAAAATCTAGTTAATATTTATCACCGCCTATGGAGTCATGTCATAATTCAATAATGTCTGAATCCATAATAATCCACTGCCCTTCTCAACCATTTCGCCAAAGCCATTGATAATATCCCATTACCATCTATAACCTTCCATGTAACAATTGTTTCAAGGTTTGTTCAGAGGTCTAAACCTCCAACCACTACAATGGGTATTGTCATTCACCATGAGCAAGAATGAGAAAAATTCCTAACAACTTACCCTAGAGTCAAAAAGAAGTTAAAGAAGGCAGGATGGCTAAGTTTCTTCGAGAAATTTGAAGGGCTTGATGTTGGGGCTACCACGGAATTCATAAGAACATATTACAGAGTGGATCATGGTAATTTTTGGTTGAAGCTATAGGACTTTCAAGAACTGACAAAAAATGCTTCAAATGCGAGAAGCTCAAAGACTAATCATGGGGATCTCTAGTGAAGAATCCTGACATGGACATTACAAAGTGGAAGAAAGGTATACCTATATTAGCATTAAAAAATAAATGGAGGAATTTTTTGTTCATTCTTCAAAAGTTTATTACCTACGAAGAAAAGTATGACATCACCCTAATCTATCACATTCAAATTTTAATGCATTTTTTGAAAGGGAAGGAGATACATTTTCCTTATTATTTTCTCAATAGTCTTATAAAAATGGCCTTCAATATTTGGAGAAATTCCGTTAATATCTATAGTAATTCTATAAATATCTATAGGGCCCTTTATCATTTTGGGCGGAATGCTAATCAAAGACATTTCTTAATTAAAAAACATTTCATTGGGTTATAAGAAGAAAAAGAATTTGTTCCAAAAAAAAAGGTAAAAGAGGTTAGGTTTCATCAAACCTAACCCTAGAGAAAATAAAACAAAGGAAGAAGAACCATGAGTTCAATAGGTAGAAAATGCTAGATTTGTAGAGACAAAGGAAATTATAGTGCCAGAGGATCCACCAATATATGAAAATGGAGATGTGCTAAAAGAAAATGAAACCTTAAGCTCACCACAGGTTAATAAAGGGGAAATATAAAAAAAGAAGAACAAAAAGGAGAAAAAAGAAAAGGAAGTTGGAGGTCAGAAGAAAAATGCACAAGAATCAAAGAGAAAAGTGACGAAAGCAATAAAGAAGAATCCAAAAGGCAAAAAATGAAGTGTTATTGTTATATTTGAATCGAAGAAAAAGAACATTAAAAGGAAAGGTTTTTAGGAGATAAGGAACCAGAAGACAAAAAAAATGCAAAAGAATCACCAAAAGCATGACAAAAGGAAATAATTTTGTTTCATCTTAAACTTTGAAAATTACAGAGCTCAAGGAATCAAAACCACCATCAACACCTGAAACAAGAGGTCTACAGATTGATGAAAATCAATAAAAGTTATTGATTACTTTGATACTTTGGAAAAAATGCACAGAAAGAAAAGGTAATTGAACCTTCTCCTAATATTTTTTAGCATACTTTCAATAATGACAATCTAGTTCATAATATTTACAATCCTGTACATAATGATGATGTTCCCTTCTCTATGGAGCAACATGATCGAGGGTAAATTCTCGATACCCTTAACCAAGACCTTTTACTTTAGTTGATGTATTAGGATTACAATTTATCAAAAAGCGTTAATGAACATGAATGAACAACTGCATGTTGTAAAGAAGAGGAACATAAAATATTAAGATCAACAATCATAACACATTGCTTGATAACAGAGTTCGTCCAGGAGGGACTACATCTCTGGGCCTCAACGTCAAGATGTTATAGGTCATTTCATTAAGTGTTGTAAGGATTGAATATGCACATGGATGTGTTTCTCTGACATACAAGGAATATTCCCTCATGCAGGAGTGGCTAGACCTCTCTACAAGATGTTCCACTGCGAAACTCTCATGCATAAAAAGGACTCCTATCAGTATGAAAATCCCTCACATATGATGACTATGAGTATCCCGCCAACATGGCAAACAAGGGATCTCAAACAACATATATGAGACTATGAGTATCCTGCCAACATGGAATCAAAGGGATCTCAAACATATTACACATCCATGACAGAAAGTACATCAATAACAAAACAAGACATGATCCCACATCTCATACATCAACATGGATCTGTACAACATTATGCATCTCAGGGACAAATAAGTACATGAAATCAACACATCATATACCTCACGCTGAAGATGACTGAAGAATGGGCTGCTACGCTGCTGGATCTAAAATCACCATCATAATCGTGGTGTTAAAAGGTGTGAAATCGACTGCTCGCTTGGTGAAAGCTGACACTTGCGAATTCACTTCAAAAAGTGACGGAAAAACATAAAGCTTAGATGAAAAATTTGAATACGCCATCAGATTTGTGGCGTCGAATAGTGTAAAATTGACAGTCCATTTGCTGGGGGGAAAAAGGAATCTTTTAGATTCCCCTTAGATTCCTCCAAGATGTTGCCCCATGGGTGGGCTGGAAATTTGAAACTCAAAAGGTTAATTCGACCTTGCCATTGCTTTCCCTGTGAAAAACCATGAAAAAGGACTGTAAACTTGACTATATTCTGACATGGAGAAAAATTACCTCCCCGAGAAAATTTCAAGGCTCATGGTTCCGCTCCCTGTTTCTGAACCTGCTCATGGTTCCACATGTTCTGCAATAAAAAATGATATTCCTCGAACTGCGTGCATGCTCTTCTCCTCCATGGCCTGGGCGCACTATGCGAATAAAGGTTATATGTAAAAATTCAAGCAAATAAAACAAGAGATATGGTTGTGTCCTAGTGGTAAAACTCTGAAATTGGTTAAGGGGAGGTTGGGGGATCAAATCCCACCTCCTCAGAATCTGCGTACATATTTTTAGGAGGGCGAATTTTAAGTTTTAACTGCAATTTAATTTTTGGGGAGGGTCGCCCAACAAACCCACTGCACACATATAATATGTTGAATGGTGGTTGGGGTGGCGGGGTTGGCCGTCGACCACCCCACCACATATTTATGTATTGTTATTTAAATATAACATGTGTTATATATATACCATGCGGTGGTTTCTGCATGACCCCTGCCGACCCAAAAAATTGGTTTTTTTTTTATATATATATATATTGTTTAATTAAAACAAACGAATCAATTTCAAAATTTCGTTAATTTGACAGAAGGAGTCAAATTAACGACCCAACAATTTTGCCCGGAATCTGGCCGGAGCTAGCCGAAATCCAGTTGCTGGATTTATATGAAATTGTGTCCTCCTTAACCCTGCCCAGTCACCAAGTCAACCCAGAACTTTGACTGCTCCTAACTTTCGCATACGGGCTCAGTTTGGCGCACTGTCCATGCCATTGTGATCAGGGTGACGAGATCTTCAACCTAAACTTGGTTCGAAGGAAATCCAAACAATTTGATTTTTGAGCTTCCATAAGCCCTCTTTGTCCTGTGTGTGTCTTTGGAGCCACCTGGATCAATCCTCCCCATTGAGGAGCTTTTGATCCTTCAAAAGCATCAACAAGAATCTGGAACTATTGTGTACTATGTCTGCACCACCAGTGTCCTGAAAAGTCACCCTTCCTTCTCCTTCACTCGCGTCCTTTGGAGCCATAAGTGATGAATTGACACATGCACCCTCTGCAAACTTGTAGTACAATCCCATGCAAATACATGCTCAAATTGAACAACTATGACCCAAATATTCCCATACTTGCCACGAGTTTATAACATATACTCGGTGGTCAAGTTTACATCAAATGGAAATCACACCCCAACTATCATTACAGGACAAGACATCATTGTCGCATTTCGAAGTGATGGAAAACAACTCATCACTTTTACATGAAAGAAATGAATCACATGACTCATAAAACAAGGCCAAAAATATCATCTTTGCTTAAACAAGTGATGGAAAAACAGATCATCAATTTTACAATGTAACATGCAACAATTGATTTACAATAACAACCATGAAAAGCTAAAATATCTAGAAAAAAAAACAATCTAGAAGAACCATCTCTCTCTTATCAAAGTGAGTGGGTCATTTCCTTGTGGCGAACTTGCTTGTCGATCAGTTCTTTCGACTGGTGTATGCACGGGCGCTTTGTCCTAAAGGCGCTGCTCTGGATGGAGTCTCCAGCACGTGGCTATTTGATGGCCACTTCGGTTGCAATGACTGCAAAAGGTTTTACTCCCCCAAACCTGCTTAACCAATTTGTTTTCCTGCTGGGGAGAAGGTTTTCCATGCCTCGTTCTTCTTTGTTCCGTTATCCTTTTCCAACACTTAGAAAACACATGGTTATGTAAACCACAAAAATGACACGCTTTGTGATGCTATGATTTACGACCGTGGTTATCAACATTATCATAATCAAAATGCACTATGGAATAATGAGATTTATTATACCTTCTATGGTGATCTTTGGTGTGATCATGTTGATGGGAGCTTGCCTCAACTCTTTCACTACAACATGTGCTACCATAGGATGATGGCAAAGTGTCCCCATCATTCCTCTTCCCTGGATAGTTCATCAATATCTGTTTTCCCTTTATGTCCATCGAACATCCTTCTTCAATGTACCCCAAACCTGCATAGCGAGGTCGCTGGAAAACCTCCAATGGTTGGGTTATGCCTTGGCCACGAACGCCAAGTCCTCCTCCTTTGTACCCCATCTTGGTGAAGAGTGTCATGCCGGTTCCTGAAATGGGTATCTCCACACTTCCAACTGAAATGATATCATGTGAAGAAACTGAAGAGAAATCAACATTGTTTACCTTAGTTGTTGATCACGAAACAAGTGAAGAAGGCTTCTCTGGGCCTTCACTGCTTCACTTCCTCCAAGGCCTCTGTTGCGGATTATAGCTGAAGTTACAACTGATGCTTCTCCTCCTTCTCTTCCTGTAAGAATGCCTTAAATGCATGATGATCTTCTTGAAGAATTTCATTGTTGCGCTTCAATACTTCCCACACCTCTGTCGAGGCTTGCAAGTGAAGCTACAATTGATGTTTGTCCTCCTTCTCTTCTTGTAGGAGTGCCTTCAATTCAGCGTTCTCTGCGGATTTTTTTTCATAAGCCTTGTACAACATGTTCGCTTTCTCGGACACCTTGAGCATGGTCTCGTACATGTCCTTGACATTTTCCATGGCTCAACTCAGCGAAAGTTCAATAGTTCATGCCTGCAATCCAATAAGCAAGAAGACATGCTCTAATACCACTGATCTAGGGTAAATTCTCGATACCCTTAACCAAGACCTTTTACTTCAGTTGATGTATTAGGATTACAATTGATCAAAAAGCGTTAAAGAACATGAATGAAAAACTGCATGTTGTAAAGAAGAGGAACATAAAATATTAAGATCAACAATCATAAGAACACATTGCTTGATAATGGAGTTCGTCCAGGAGGGACTACATCTCCAGGCCTTAGTGTCAAGATGTTATAGGTCATTTCATTAAGTGTTGTAAGGATTGAATATGTACATGGATGTGTTTCTCTGACATACAAGGAAAATTCCCTCATGCAGGAGTGGCTAGACCTCTCTACGAGATGTTCCACTGCGAAACTCTCATGCATAAAAAGGACTCCTATCAGTATGACAATCGCTCACATATGATGACTATGAGTATCCCACCAACATGACAAACAAGGGATCTCAAACAACATATATGAGACTATGAGTATCCTGCCAACATGGCATCAAAGGGATCTCAAACATATTACACATCCATGACAGAAAGTACATCAATAAAAAAACAAGACACGATCCCACAGCTCATACATCAACATGGATCTGTACAACATTATGCATCTCAGGGACAAATAAGTACATGAAATCAACACATCATATACCTCATACTGAAGATGACTAAAGAATGGGCTGCTACCATGTTGGATCATAAATCACCATCATAATCGTGTCATCAAAAGGTGTGAAATCGCCTGCTCACTCGCTGAAAGCAGATACCTGCAACTTCACTTCAAAAACTGACCCAAAAAATATAAAGCTCAGATGAAAAATTTGAATGCGCCATCAGATTCGTGGCGTTGAATAATGCAAAATTAACTGTCCATTTGCTGAATTCTGATGAAGTGAAAATTTGGGGCAAAAAGGAATCTTTTAGATTCCCCCTAGATTCCTCCAAGATGCTTCTCCATGGGTGGATTGGAAATATGCAACTTAAAAGGAAAATTCGACCTCACCATTGCATTCCCCGTGAAAAACCATGAAAAATGACTGTAAACTTGACTATATTCCGACATGGAGAAAAATTACCTCCCCGAGAAAATTTCAAGGCTCATGGTTCCACTCCCTGTTTCTAAGCCTGCTCATGGTTCCTCCTATTGCGCAATAAAAAAATAATATTCCTCGAACTGTGTGCACGCTCTGCTCCTCCATGGCCTGGGCGCACTGTGCGAATGAAGGTTTATATGTAAAAATTCGGGTAGATAAAACAAGAGCCACTATTGTGGCATAGTGGTAAAATTCTGAAATTGGTTAAGGAGAGGTCGGGGGATCAAATCCTGCCTCCCTAGAATCTGCGTACATATTTTTAGGAGGGCGTGTTTTAAGTTTTAAAAGCAATTTAATTTTTGGGGAGGGTCACCCAACAAACCCACCACACATATATAATATGTTGAATGGTGGTTGGGGTGGCAGGGTTGACCGCCAACCACCCCACCACATATTTATGTATTGTTATTTAAATATAACATATATTATATATATACCATGCGGTGGTTGTTGTGGGGTCCGGCGGGGGTCATGGCCCACCGACCCAAAAAAATGGTTTTTTCTAAAATATATATATTTTTAATTAAAACAAACCACTCACTTTTCAAAAATTCGTTACTTTGACTGAAGGAGTGAAATTAACGACCCCACAATTTTTCCTGGAATCCATCTTGAGCTAGCGAGAATCTGGTTGCTGGCTTTATGCGGAATTTTGTCCTCCTTAAGCCTACCCAGTCACCAAGTCAACCCAGAACTTTGACTGCTCCCAACTTTTGCATACGGGCTCGGTTTGACGAACCATTCACACTGTTGTGATCAAGGCGACGAGATCTTCAACTTGAACCTGGTTCGAGAGCAATCCAAACACTTTAATTCTTGAGCTTCCCTAAGCCCTCTTTGTCCTGTGTATGTCTCTAGAGCCACCTGGATCACAACATATCATCACAAGATTAAAAGAGGAAATAGTTGAATTATAAGTTTTAGAAAAGCATGTGAAAATTGAAAATAAAATTCTCAAGGAATAGAACAACATGCAAAGCCATATCTTTAGTCTAGAAAGAAATCATATCTGTGGTAACCTGCTAGGTAACATAATGCATATTAGTAAATTTTATTAAAGTTCAAACAATGGATCTAAGATATATGGATTGACCTATCATTTTTCAAATAGAATCTCTATAAAAGGCATATTCTAAATAATCCTGAAAACATATTATTGATGGCACAATATGTTCATATTTAATATCTCATTTCCCTACCATACTAATACCCATGCGAATATACATCAAGAAATCTCCATAAAATATATGAGATTTTAAGTGGTTATTGTAATCATTATATGGATGGAAAATCTAGTTAATATTTATCACCGCTTATAGAGTCCTATCATTATTCGATAACGCCTGAATCCATAATAATCCACCACCCTTCTCTACCATTTCGCCAAATTTATTGATAATATCCCATTACCATCTATAACCTTCCCTGTAAGAATTGTGTCAAGGTGTGTTAAAAGGTCTAAAACTCCAACACTGCAATGGGTATTGTCCTTCGCCATGAGCAAGAATTATCAAAATTCCTAGCAGCATACCCTAGAGTCAAAAAGAAGTTAAAGAAGGAAGGATGGCTAAGTTTATTCATAATTTTGAAGGGCATGATGTTGAGGTTACCAGGAAATTCATAAGAACATCTTATAGAGTAGATCACAGTAATTTTTTATTAAAGTTTAGGATTTCCAATAACTGACAAAAAATGGTTCAAATGCAAGAAGCTTAGAGATTAATCATGGGGATATCTACTGAATAATACTGACATGGACATTACAAAGTGGAAGAAAGGTATACCTATATTAGCATTAAAAAATAAATGGAAGAATTTGTTGTTCATTCTTCAAAAGTTTATTACCTACGAAGGCAAGTATGACATCACTTTGTTCTGTCACATTCAACTTTTAATGCATTTTTTGAAATGGAAGGAGATACATTTTCCTTATTATTTTCTCAATAGTCTTAGAAAAATGGCCTTAAACGTCTACAGGAATTCCATAAATATTGATCGGGCCCTTTATCATTTTGGGCTAATTAAAATCCTTTTCGAGGAAGAATTTTAATATAGTAATGATAATCAGAGATATTTCTTAATCAGAAAACATTTCATTGAGTTATAAGAATAAAAATAATTTGTTCCAAAAATAAAAGGTAAAATAGGTGGGGTTTCATCAAACCTAACCCTAAAGAAAAGAGAACAGAAGAAGAAGAACCATCAGTTCAAGAGGTAGAAAGTGCTATATTTGTAGAAACAAAGGAAATTGTAGAGACATTGGATCCACCAATATATGAAAGTGAATACATGCCCAAAGAAAATGAAACCTTAAGATCACCACAGGTCAACAAAGGGAAAATATAAAAAAATAAGAACAAAAAGGAGCAAAATCAAAAGGCAGTTGGAGGTTAGAACAAAAATGCACAAGAATCAAAGAGAAAAGTGATGAAAGCGATAAAGAAGAATCCAAAAGGAAAGAAACAAAGTGCTATTATTTTATTTGAATAGAAGATAAAGAACATTAAAGGGGAAGGTTTTTAGGAGATAAAGGAACGAGAAGACAAAAAAAAATGCAAAAGAATCACCAAAATCATGACAAAAGGAAATAATGTTGTTTTATCTTAAACTTTGAAAATTACAGAGCTCAAGGAATCAAAACACCATCAACACCTGAAACGAAAGGTCCATAGATTGATGAAATTCAACATAAGGTATAGGATTAATTTGATACTTGTTAGGAATTTTATTTGTTGTTATAAATCCCATAATATCAAATTATTGAGTCACACTACATGTCGATTCAGGTTTGAAAATAAGTACAAAATGTTCAATTTCTCTTTTGATAAATGAAAAGATGTTGAAGTGAAGAATACTATTAATTATATTTTATATTTGATTCTAAACTTGAAATAAATTAACTTAATTCAAGGACACACTCACAATTATAAACAAATAACTAATTGACAAATAAATTGTTCTACTACTCGAGATTCTATAATTCAACTCACACTTGTTTTTATGAAAGAACACATTGTATACTAATTGTAAGAGAACCTTTTAATTACTATTGATAAAGAAACACACCATTCATTTGCAATAGGAACACACCATTCAACTGCTAGAAAATAAACTTCTCATTACATCATTCACTTGCTAGAAAAGAAACTTCTCATTACATCATTCACTTGCTAGAAATAAAATTCTAATCACACCATTCACTTGCTAGAAAGTAAATTTCTAATCACACTATTCACTTGCTGGAAAGAAAAATTCTATGATAGCAATTCCTACCTACAGGATTCTATTTTCTTCAACCAACTCATAAATAATCTTCAATTCAAGACCTCTAATCGCATCGAAAGGAATCATTCAAATACAATCTTACTTGTCACGCTCAAGAAATTCATATAAAAACTTTTGAAAGTAAATGGAAACTAAATCAATCAACATCAAACTAAGATTTATACTTACACAATGGAACTCATTTTTAGGACTAATTCTACAAAGAGATAATTATGCTATGGAAAAGCAAGAAAACCTCTAATTAAAAAGATTTTTTTTTTTTGGGTTAAACTTCAAATGAATACTCTTTCAATCAAATTAGCATACCTCACACTGCTCACACTCATAAATTGGTAGTATCGGAAACATAAGTTCTATTATTGACAGTAGTAATCAAACCTTCATAGTATCCTCAACTAAAACCTATTTCTCACCAAATTACTTCATGAATTATATTGCAACACATCTAGTTCGAAACATAGTATTAATCTTCTCGTTCTCGATAAATAACAATTAGTCTTAGGGAATTCGCTATAGGTATTTTCAATTGTTTTATACTTCCACAAGAATTATTTGAATTCATAATGGAAACCTTTGATGAGATATCAATAATTATACGACATCAAAGAAGAAGTATTCAACCTCCAGACCATCCACATATAGCTCTAAATATAAGACACAATTCACACTATGAATCTAGATCTACAATTCGAAAACCAATCCACATTGTAAATGTAAATTCTAAGACTTAAGCAAATGAAGGAACTCTTTTCCAGGTGTTGGTGGGCACTTGCCATGCCTAGAGCAAGTTTTAAATTAAATCAATGCCTAAAAATTGAGAAAAACCATAGTACTTACATAGAATGCATGCAAGAATCAAATTTTATTAGAGTTCAAAACTTAAGTTCACATATATATATATATTCCTTCACTTCTTTCCAAGCAAAAAATTAATCACATCAATTCATTTGAATATCGTTCATATCCTCACTAAACAGATACAAAACGCATCGGGCCTTAAAAGGTCAACCGATGGAAGCTAAACTTAACTATTAACTATACAAAGTAAACATTTCAAACATTAAAACTATTATAAGTTGTATGATATATTACGTGAACGATCCTCCAGGTGGATCGGATTCACTAGGCTGCATCCTTCTTTTGGGAAAATTTCTCTCCTTTTTAAGCATGAAGACGTTCATCCTTGATTACCCAAGATATCACTTAAATATTTGCTACTGGATTAAGTACAAAATCATGGAGAGCTGTTCAGCCTAGATTGTTCGAGATGTCGCTTGAACACCAGCTGCTAAGTTAGGTACATAATCGTAAGGCAGAGTTGAGTACAAAATAATAGATGATCCTTTGGATGACGAGTTGTTTTTCTCCATGTCGTATTCATCTAAGTGTTGAGACTTCTACTACCTGTCAACATACTTCCAAGTCTACAAGTCCTAGTAATGACTAGTTAGAAATAACCCAATACGCATGATCTTATTAATCTACCTAAACTTAGTAAAAAACAATGAAAATAGTGCTAAGTAAGTTTTTTGACCTTCGGTCACAAAATATCAGGGTTTGATGGTGATGGTGCAGTACAAAAGGGGTAAAAGGATAATAGATGTAGGTAAAAATAATAAAGAAAGGGGTGCATGTGGGTACAAAAGTGGAGACCAACATCTCCCCATGCCTATACGAATGCATGCCCTCATGCATCTGCCACTAACAGTTATCAAAAACAAAATAGGAGAGGCCAGTGTTTTAATCTCATGTTGCTTTAACCAAAACCTCCTAACCATGGTTAACTATTACTAAAGATTTCTAAAAATACAAGGCTAGCTTTTGAGCATTAAATCTTCTGATAGGCCTTAGTCGAGCCAACTTCCAACAAACCAGCTGTTTTTTTCTCAATATTAATGCATCATTCTTATATGCTAAGGAAAGGTTCTTATCTTTGTACTCATTTTTGACATCCCGAAAATAACGAAACAATACCTTATACTAATGAGCCCTCTCTCTCAGTTTTATATTCTTGTTTTGAAGTTTAGCCACAAGCCAGTGTAGGTTTTCTTCGTTATGGACAAAGGAGGTTTTTAATGGCATCGTGGGTTGCTGGGAGTTACTTCCATTTTGAGAAGAGAGAGTGTTGTTCATGTTGGAGCTAGATCCTTGTTTCTTACTTGAACTTTTGCTGAGAAGGTTTTCAGGCGAGGAACTAATCATCAGATCTTGGTCAATCTTCTGCAATATGTTTCCTTCAAACAAGGGAGCTTATTTTTATTTATACATCGTAGAGGTTTCCTTGATGCAAAAATATGGAGAAGATAAAAAATTGACTGGTTCTTGAATGTGACTACCCAAAATCGACAACCCTTGCCTACACATGCTCCTAGTATGATGCTGATTTTGAGAGACAGTCAGGGTTTTTACTGCTTACTGAAGGGGAGTAGAAGACATAGTTGTTGATCCTAAATCACCCTAGGAAAGTTTCCTCTTCCTCTTAAGGGTAGTTCTAGGCTTCTCATCTCATTGTTCAGTAGCTTCAACTATGGGTTCGATAGTCCATGGGGAAGGTTCTCTCTATTTGTCAGCTAGCGCTTTCTTGGGAGGAATTTCTCTATGTCCAGGTTTGTCTTTCTTAGTTCTCCTATATTTCTTCTTTTTCCCTGAAATTGGGGTTGCTTGCTCATCTGGGATATTAGGACTTAGTGTTGCCTGCCGAGGTTTTTTGGCAGAGCTTCCTTCCACAGGAGTGGTGGGATTTGTTGTTGGACTAGGGTCTTGTCTAGAACTTGGAGGAGTCTCGACTTTCAGACTTGGAGTTTTCGACATAGGACTGATGAGTCAATGTTGACGTTTTGTTTGGGTTTCCTCCCTCGATAAATTCTCGATTAGGAAGTCCTCCCAAGACTTTCATCTTTTGCTAAACTCTGATATTATGATCATCTTTATTGAACTGTCGTGATATGTGCCAGTCTCAGGGTTTCTACCTTCAGAATGAACCCCTCTTGCCATTTCATGTAGACTTTGATGCAAGAATTAGGGAAAATTAACTTCTCTATTATTTGAGAAATGTAACAATAATCTAATGTGATAGAGAAATACAACGACATACCTTCCCTCACATGTAATGAACCTTTGCAAAATCGTGACCAATGGGTACCATTTTTCATCCAAACAACTACGTAACACGCCTTTTGACCAACTCAGTGTCTAATATGCAGGCTTGAGGAATTTTTCACAATTTTTTACATCTAGGTGTCCTCTTTTGAAGAACGGGTCACCTGTAGAAGACAACCACATCACCTTGCTGATATTCCTCTGTAATTTTAAATTTATGGTTCCTTGTCTCCACAGTTTCTCCATTGAAGCTCTGCGAGAAGTCTAAGGCCACCTTGTCATTATATCCCTGAAATTTATAGAGAAACCACATCTAATCTTATTCTTCTAACAATTCCATACACTTTTCATACTCCAGAATTATAGAAAATTGCACAAAGGTGGGCTCATGCCTATCAGCCGCCATGCCTAAATAAAGAAAGGTCTTGAGAATTTTTGTTGCAGAATTAACACTCACAACCGATTTTCTTAACACCCCAAGAAAAGAATTAGAATATTGATCCTTGACCTTAAAGAATTGGTAAAAGGAATTCGTTTCAAAGGTGGGATTGACAACTTGCATGTGCGGGGGAATAACAAATCAATACACAAGAAAGGTCGTACCGGTGAAGGAATGGATGGAATGGCGGTGATGAAGGGAATGGGAATTGGTTGTCATGATGGAAAATAATTGTTCATAATTCAAAATGATAGGAAAATAGTCATGGAAAGGGTAAACTGAGGATTAACATGTGTTGTTATGATTAGAGTGGAAGTGGGGGTAAATGGGAATTAATTGACATAGGAAAATATTACAGGGGAATAGTAGATAGTGGAGATAAATCATTACATAGCCTATAAGAATATACTTATAATTTAGCTTAAATAAATAAATAGTCACACACCTTGGTTCTAACTCATAAAAATTTTGGATCCTGAAGAGAAGGATATCAATGTTGATTTTTATTTTAATCAAAGCATAGCCATACTTAAGAACAATTGTGAAATATTTTATCCTGCAATCATATTTGTTACTGAAGTTTGCATGCACCCTTTTCCCTAGAAATTTCCACGTTCTAGAGGTCCATGATTTATGACAACGCCCAATTAAGTACATAATCAACATGAACTGAACTGGAAACATAACTCCTTTCTGGAATATTTTCACACAGTTGACTGTAAAATTTGCCTTCCAACCATAATGTAGTTTCTGAAACACCATCCCATGGATTTTTACTAGGCCTGGAATGATTGTTGCCTGGAAAATTTTACATTTAGAGAGTCTAAAATGTTCCAAAGAAGACTCCAAGATGGTTCTTTTCCATACTTATTCTGTTGAGTCCGAAATAAAATTATTCTATACTCAACATATCCCTAGCTACTACCAACTCAATAGTTTATCGAGACCGAAGTAGCCATGTGCTTGAGGAATTCATTTTTAGGGAGTCTGAATAACCCAAAGTAGACTCAAAGGGGTTTTCTTTTCGTAAATATTCCTTTGAGCCTAAAAAAAAATATTTATGTACTTAGGGAATCCCTAAACTACCACTGTTCCATTTAATTTTACGAGCCTGGATCAGTTACTGCTTAGAATTTTCAATTTTTGGGATTCTGAAATGTGCAAAGAGGACTCCAGATTGTCCTTTTCCATAAATAATCTGTCATGTCTGGTTAAAGGAATAAACTTACCCAAGACAAATTTCTCCTTTATTCTACATGAGCTAAGAGGAGAGCATATATGGATATGAAAATATATTAGCTCACTATTATATATATATCTATATAACGGTGAGCTGATATATTTTCATATCCATATATACTATCCTCTTAGCTCATGTAGAATAAAAAGGAGGGACTTAAATAGTTTATTCTTTTAACCCGAACATATTTAATTATTGTGGAAAGGAAAAAGGACAATCTAGAGTCCTCTTTATATATATATATATATATATATATATATATATATATATATATATATATATACGATTAAAGAAAAATCGATTTTGAATAACCAACAAGAGCTGGATTCCTCCCTTAGACCAACTCCATTTCTGGATCTTTCATCACTTCCTGCAAAAATTCTTGGCGAGAGAGCGGTCAGTGATATACCTTCAAATGGTGGCCATTCACCACAAATGGGGTCTGATCACCATCAATAGTTTTGATTCGGACATAGCTATTTTCAAAGACTTCCTCCACTTCATAAGGTCCCAACCACCTCGTTGAAAATTTCCCTTTTAAATGTTTGAATTTACTATTGTATAGTAGTTCCCAATCTCCTACCCGCAATACCTTTTTCTTGATAGATTTATCGTCTCACCGGGCTTGCTGATCCTATACTAACATGGCTCGATGAAATGAATCCTACCTGATCTCATCAAGTTCATTTAACTACATTAAAATTTGCTCTTGAGCTTCATTCATATTGATTCCCAATTGAATGGTTGTTCGGAATATTTTTTACTTGGGATTCAATCGAGAGTAACACTTGTTTCCCATATACCAATTTGTATGGAGTGTGCCTTGTCGCATTGCTCTAGGTTATATGGTAGGCCCATAATCCTTCAGGAAACTTTTTGACCCAATCACCATGGTGAAGCTGGATGGTCTTAGTGAGGATGGACTCTAGGACTTTGTTTGTAGATTCCACCTGCCCATTTTCTTGGGGGTCGTATGGGGTAGATTTTCAATGCTTAATCTGGTATTGTTCAATGATGGCCTTCACCAATATTGATGTGAATTGTGTGACTTGGTCAGTAAAATTTTCTCTAGGCATCCCAAATCAGGAGAATATGTCTTCAAAAATGAAATCCACCACTACTTTCTCGAAAGTGGAATACAGAGCCTTGGCCTCCACCCATTTCGTCACATAATCAGTGCAGACCAATATGTATCTCTTCTTCTTGAACATGGGGGAGATGGGTCCCACAAATTCCAATGCCCATTTCTCAAAAGGTTCTATTGATATGTGTGTTCATAGAGGCATCTCATCTGTAGGAACTGGTCTCCCCATTTGCTGATAGGCATCATAACTCGAAACAAAATTTTTGGCATCTCTGAAAAGTGTGGGCCAATAATATCCTGCATGTAGTACTTTGTAAGTTGTTCTTTTATTTGAAAAATTCCCTCCACTAGGCTCGCTATGGTAATCTTCAAAAAATCAAACATCTCATCTCCCCATACAAACCTTCTCATAATAAAATCAAGTCCTGTGTGGAATAAGTCCCCATCTATCCAAGAATAATTTGCACTTCATTGAACAATATTATATTTTTTCCTAGTAGAAATATTTTGTGGAAACTTCCCTGTTACCAGGTAATTAGCCTTGTCGGTGAAACAGGGAGTAAGAGTTGATATTGCAAACAAGTCCTCATCTGGAAAATCATCTGGAATTGGTGCCGAAACTGTCTCTTGATCAATGTTAATTCAGGATAAGAAATCAACAACCAAATTGTCTTTTCCAGGCCTGTCAATCACAGTAATGTTAAAATATTGCATTGAAAGAAACCATCTAGTGATTCTCCCATTAGTAATAGGTTTATTCACTAAAAATATAATGGCAGAATGATCGATATGGACAAAAGTTTCATAACCAGTAATATGATGTCTAAACTTGCTAATGGCATGAAAAAATTCTAACATTTCCTTTTCAGTGACTGTATAGTTTAACTCTGCAGGTGAGAGGTTATTTCTAATGAAATATATAGCATAAGGAGAGTGATCTTCCCTTTGAACCAACACAGATCGAAGGGTAGTGTCAAATTCATCTATGCAAATGTGAAATGGGAGAGACCAATTACGCCCTCTCAATACTGGAGCAATTTTCAATTTATCTTTCAGTTCCTAAAAAGAACTTTGACAGTTAGTGTCCCATAAATATTCAACATCTTTAGAAAGAAATTTAAACATTGGCGCTGCAATTTTGGTAAAATTTTCAATGAATTGTCTATGGTACCCTGCACGTCCCAAGAAACTTCTTACCTCTTTCTGTGTTGTGGGAGTCTGAATATGTGATATTACCTCTATTTTCACAAGGTCTAATTTTATCCCCTTTTGCAATATGTGATGCCCCAAGACAACCCCTTTAGTTTGAATCATTTTATATTTAATACTACTAAGGGAAAAATGAGTTTCTTGAAAATGAATCAACACCTTTTCTAAGTTTTCTAAGGCTTGATCGAAATCATCCCCATATAATGTGAAGTCGTCCATACATACTTGTACACAGTCATGAATCAAATCAGAAAAGATAGCCTGAAAAACTCGCAGAAAAGTGGTTGGAGAATTATATAAACCAAAAGGAAGAACACGGCATGCATAGGTGCCCCATGGGCAGGTAAAGGTGGTGTTCTCTTGATCTTCTGGGGCTATTTGAATTTGGTTATAGCCATTATATCCATCTAGAATAGAAAAGTACTATTTCCCTGACAATGTATCAAGTACCTGATCAATGAATGGTAAAGGAAATTAATCCCACAAGGTGGATTTATTCAACTCTCTATAGTATATGCAGATTCCCCATTTCCCATTTTTCTTTGGGACTACCACCAACGGTGATACCCATTTACTGTTGGAAATATGATAGATGAAATTTTCACTAAAAATTTTATGCAATTCATCTTTAACAATCTCTTTTAGAGCTAGATTCATACTTCTTTGAGGTTGCCTAACATGTCTAATTTCATCATTTGTATAGATATGGTGTATACATGTATATGAATGAATACCTTTCATGTCTATGTAATCCTAGGCGAATGCTCCAGTCTTCTTTTTAACCATGCTCAATACTTGCTGCTTCTGTTTTTCACTTAAATCATTACCAATGTACAATGTCTTTCTGTCATCAATTTCAATAGGCTCGGTACTTACTTCATTGATACCTTCCAGTGCTGCCATAGTGAATGTTGCAAATACAGTTGGGTGACAAGTTTATTGAAACTCGTTGTTTAAAACATGTTGATAGCCATGAAAAGAAATAAGCTAATTAATGCAAGTAATATCAGACAAAAAATGATATAAAACATGATCTTATGATTGTTCCTATAATCCCCGTATTTTTTCTAAAGTTAATATGGGAAACATATAGTCTTCGTCCCCATAAGGAATTTCCAACCAGATAGGTACTTTAGCATCCATGTGGGCAGGTGGAAAAATAGTCAAAGTCTGAATGTGTTATCCATTAAAATAATCGTTTCTCCATTTCTACACCCAATGACCACATCAATAGTGGCCAACCAAGGTTGTCCTAAAGATACTGGATGTCCAGGTTTAGAGGTTTTTGGAGAGATCACAACAAAATCAATTGGATATTTCCAGGAGGATATTTTCACCATGATGACTTCTAGGATCCCCATAGGTTTGAAAATGGATTTAGCTGCCAATTCCAGTACTATAGGTGTAGGCCTAATTCCTTGTAGTTGTAATAGTGCCATGGTATCAATTATCATAGAATTAATGGCTGCTCCTAAATCTACAATGGTGTTTGGTAAAAGGGTTCCATTGATTTCTATTTTAACTACGGGGTTCCCTGGTTCATTATACTTATGTGGCAAATCAAATATCATCTTTTTCATTTGAATCTTTATTTTAACATTATGATTTTTATGTGTTTTCCTTCTTGGCTTATTGATGTAGATATCCTTGATGATTTTGGTGTAAATAGGAATGTCTCTAATAGCTTGTGATAGTGGTATCTTGATACAAACATTCCTTAATTCATATTCAATATCATATTCCATGGGAGTTTCAACCTTCTTAACATTCAATATTTTCGGATATGGAGGCTCCCTTGGTTCTTCTGGTTCTTCATATTTTTTATTTTAAGTTTTTAGGATCCTCCTCTTAGATGATTACAGTTGGTTTTGCCTTGCAGATTGTTTTCCCTAATCTTAATTGAATTTCATTAATAGGGACAAAAATAATAACATATGTAGGAAAAGGGTGCATGTCCATATTTTGCATAGGTTGACGAGGTTTATTATTGGGTTTAGCGATAGGTTGGGTAGGAAACAAGGTAGGGAAAGGTTCATTAAAAGGTTGTTGTTCCTGTTGTGGTAGTGAATTAGAGCTTGAGGGGAGGAGTTGATGTAATGGGGGTGAGGGAAGCGAAGGATACTAATAATAGGTTGGGTTACACCCTTACTGAAAAGGAGGGGTGGTGTTTGTGTAGGGCATATTAGGTGTGCCCTGATATTGTTGGTATGGATGATTCTGAGTCTGAAATGTATTCCCATAAAAATTTCCCTCCATCCCTGGTTCCAAGGAAAATTTTATGGTGATTGAGTAGCCTAAGGGGGATATGATGGTTGAAAATTCCATGGCTGGTTTTGAACGAAGCCTTGTGGATTAGGATCTTGATACATGTTTTGATTTTTCCCTCTCCATAAATGTGTTTTTCTTGCTTGAGATGGATCATTAGCCTCCACGCCTCCTTTGTAAATGGCTTGTAAACAAGGAATGGATGGGAATTTTCAGTGGCATGTTCTAATGCACATATTACACAGAATATTTCCATGGTAGCTTTCTCCTCTTATTGTTTCCTTTGTATTTTAAAAGTATCTTGCTGGTCACTAATGGTGTTTAAAATGTCTATTTTAAAGTCTTCCAAAATATTTCCCAGCTCGACCATAGTAAAATCATTTGATGCTGATTTCGAATTTTTGGGCACATAATCCCGTGAGTTTTCTCAGAATATTTTGCCTAGTTTGGCTTGAGTGCTAGAGTATTTTTTACGTAAGTTAGCTATTTCAGCAAAGGGTTTCTTATAGATATCACTAACACTTAGGAGATTAAGTGTCTCAATACATTTTTCCCTTAATCCCTTCAAGAATATAGTCCTAATAGTTCTTTCATCTAGGTTACCCCCTCATGAATCTCTCTAGATATTCCTCTAGGCTTTCATCCTCCATCTGTTGCATCCTAGAAATTTCATTCACATCCCTAATTTTACAGTTGTTTTCATAATTTTTAAGGAAGACACATTTCATGTCATCCCAGAGTAAATAGTGTGCTCTCTCAGGCTCATAAACCATATAAGGTATGAGTCTTTTAAGGTGGCAGGGAATAGTTTAAGTTTGTGCACATCATCATAATAATTTTAACTTCTGAATAAAATATCGAATTCAAATAAGAATGCATCTGGGTCTTTCGAGGAAATACCTCGAAAGAGTGGAAGATATTCCAACAATATGTTCTTCATAGCAACATTTCTGGTTACGTCCAAGATAGGAAATCCAAAAGTTGTTTCTATATCTTCCTCATTTTCTTCAGGGCCAACTCTTGGTCCCTCATTGTTCCCTCCAAATTGATTACGTCACGTGCCATCTTCATCATGGTCTTCCCCATTGTTCCTATTTTATCCTCCTCCGTTAGCCATGTTTATTGCAGGTTCTCAGGGAAGTTTTGTTGAAATAATGCGGTTGGAAGAAGATTCAACTGGGTTGATCTTAATGTTGCCAAACCCCAAGTCCCTATGAGGTCATCGTGTTGTTGATTTCATTAATGGAATTAGCACCAATGATGTCTCTACTTTAGTTCCCAAATTTTTTTTTTCTTGTTGAGGCACAGTTTGGGTTTTTTTAGTCCCTTCTTGGAGTGGAATTTCTTCTACCAATGCCACTTTTCTATTGGTGCCTCCCTCCTTGCTTCTGATACCTGCATAACGATTAGTTGGATTAGTTGGGGGTGTTTTGGTGGGACCAAATATCTTAGGAAATTATTTTTAAATATATCTACCTTTACTATCTCCAAGCCTATTCTTACTATTGCGCATAAGAAAAGAAAATTCTACAAAGGTTTGTCAAGACAACCAAAATTTGGAGAAACTCCACCAAAGTGGATGCGTTGCTCTTCACTCACGTCTTACCATACACTCCCCACCCTTTGACTGTTCTGCAAAAATATTTGTAATTTTGTAAAGAAATTTGTTACCTGGACCGATTGCAATTCCCCCGCAACGATGCCAAAAATGTTAGGAGTTTTATTTTTCGTTATAAATCCCCTAATAACCAAGGAATCGATCACACTGCTTGTCGATTTAGGTTTGTAATTAAGTACAGAATGTTCAGTTTCTCTTTTTATAAGCGCAAAGATGTTGAAGTGAAGAAGCCTATTAATTATAATTTCTATTTGATTCGAAACTTTAAATAAATTAACTTAATTCAAGAACACACTCAGAATTATAAACAAATAACTAATTAACAAAGAAACTGTTCTAATACTTAAGATTCTATATTTCAACTCACACTTGTTTCTATGAAATAACTCATTGTTTACTTATTGTAAGAGAACCTTTTAATTACTATTGATAAATAAACACACCATTCATTTGCAATAGGAACACACCATTCAATCGCTAGAAAATAAAATTCTCATTAAATCATTGACTTGCTAGAAAATAAAATTCTCATTACACCATTCACTTGCTAGAAATAAACTTCTAATCACACCATTCACTTGCTGGAAAGTAAATTTCTAATCACACCATTAACTTTTTGGAAATAAAACTTCTATGATATAAATTCCTACCTACAGGATTCTATCTTCTTTAACCAACTCATAAAGAATCTTCAATTCAAGACCTCTAATCTCATCAAAATGAATCATTCAAATAGAATATTACTTTTCACACTCAAGAAATTCATAATCAAAACTTTCGAAAGTAAATGGAAACTAAATCAATGACATCAAACTAAGATTTCTACTTACACAATCGAACTCCTGTTCAGGCCTGCTTCTACAAAGAGATAATTATGCTATGGAAAAGAGGGAAAACCTCTAACTAAAAATAATTATGTTTCTTGGTCTAAACTTCAAATGAAGACTGTTTCAAGTAGCTTAGCATACCTCATACAACTCACACTCATACACTAACATCATCGAAAAATGAAGCGCATGTTTTGTTCTTGACAGTAGAAATCAAACATTTAGAGAATCCTCAACTAAATCATGTTTCTCACCAAATTACTTCATCAATTATATTGTAACACATCTATTTTGAAATAGAGTATTAATCTTCTCGTTTTCAGTATATAAAAATTAGTCCTAGGGTATTCTCTATAGGTATTTCCAATTTTTTTATAATTCCACAAGAATTATTCGAATTCATAATGGAAACCTTTGACAAGATACCAATAATTTTACGACATCAAAGAAGATGTATTCAACCTTCATAACATCAACAAATAGTTCTAAATATAAGACACAATTCACACTATGAATCTAGATCTACAATTTGAAAACCAATCCACACTGTAAATGTAAATTATAAGACTTAATCAAATGAAGGAACTTGTTTCTAGGTGGTGGTGGGCCCTTGCCACTCTTGGAGCAATTTTTAAGTTAAATCAATGCCTAAAAAATGAGCAAAACCATATTACTTACGGAGAATTCATGGAAGAATCAAGTTGTATTAAAGTTCAAAACATAAGTTCACATGCATACATTCCTTCAGTTCTTTCCAAGAATAAAATTAAGCTTATCAATCCTTTGGTCTATCGTTCATCTCCTCACTAAACGGATACCAAACAAATCCGGCCTTAAAATGTCAGCCGATGGAAGCTAAACTTAAATAATTAACTATACAAAGTAAATAGTTCAAACATTAAAACTATTATAAGTTGTATGATATATTTGATGAATGATCCTCCACGTGGATTGGATTAACTGGGTTACATCCTAATTTTGGGAAAACTGCTATCCGTTTTAAGCACAGAGATGTTCATCCTCGATTACCGAAGATATCAATCGAATATTTGCTGCTCGATTAAGTACAAAATCATGGAGAGTTGTTCAACCTAGATTGTCTGAGATGTTGGTTGAACACCGACTGCTAAGTTAGGTACATAATTGTAAGGCATAGTTGGGTACAGAATGGTGGAAGATCCTTTGGATGATGAGTTGTTCGTCTCCATATGGTATTTATCTAAGTGTTGAGACTCATACTACTTGTAAACATACTTCCAAGTCTATGACTCCAAGTAATGACTAGTTAGAAATAATCCAATAAGCATGATGTTATTAATCTACATAAACTTAATAAAAAACAATGAAAATAGTGCTAAGTGTTTTACCTCCGGTCACAAAATATCAGGTTTAATGGTGATGGTGCAGTACAAAAAGGGTAAAAGGAGAATAGATGTAGGTAAAAATAGTAAAGAAAGGGGTGCATATGGGTACAAAAGTTGGGACCAACAGTACTTTGGAAGAAAGGCACATAAAGAAAAGGTAAATGAACCTTCTCGTAATATGTTCTAGCATACTTTCAATAATGAAAATCCATTTCATACTATTTACAATCCTGTACATAATGATGATGTTCCCTTCTCTATGGAGCAACATATCATCACAAGATTAAAAGAGGAAATAGTTGAATTATAAGTTTTAGAAAATAATGTGAATAATGAAAATAAAATTCTCAAAAGATAGAACCATAAAATGCTTAAGCAAATGTACCATTGGCATCATAATAATTCAAAGGCCAAAAGGATCAACAAGACACTTCAATAGAAAATTAAGGGGTTAAAAGCAAAGATGTATATGAGAAATCCTAGGTGGTCAGTTTCCATGAAGAAGAAAGGTGTTAAGAGTAACTTGCATATCTTGATCCAAGCCTCTAGAACTATTCTCTGAAGCTTGGTATTGTCAAAGTTTTGAAATGTTTCCACCAAAATGCATGCATACATGAAACAACCTAAGCGTGGGGGAATGTTGGTCAAAGAAACAACATCCTTTTTGTAGCTTGTCACTCATATTCCATAAAAACCCTTATAACTCACATGTAAATGCATCATCCTTCTATATTTCCATCAATAATAAGAAATGAGAGCTACCAAAAATACAAGGTAAATTATGTTCAATATATCTTTAGTTCTATATGTTTTACTTTATAAAACTGGTTTAATTTGCGAAGGTTTTTTAGCCCTAATAATATTATGTAGTTACATTTAAGGTTAAAATAGACTATGAGGTGAACATGCTAGCTCAAGCACATGGGAAGGTGTTAAATAGCTCCGTATGGTGTTATATCTATTGGGTGCAAGAAAAATCTTATTGGTTGACCACAATAGCACGGTCAAACACTTAGTAAATCAATGTGTGGTCCATGGAACATGTATCATGTCTACTTGGCATCAAATCAACCACAAATGAGTGTGAATAAATCTTCAGGACATAATTCATGAGTGTGAATGATGATGTGTCCAAGAAATATTTATATAATTCACTTAATCATCAATGAATTATAGGAATAAGATATTCAATATGAATAGGACACTTAATCATAATTTATCTGCTCCTATTTCTAGCAATAGTTTCCTTAGTTATTGTAAAGATATTATAAATATGACTTGCTAATAAGCAAGAAGGGAATATTTTGTATCTCTTATCTTTGGTTAATGCTAAAAATTTATGGCTATGTACCCACTTCCTTGACTTAATAAAATATAATCATTTTTTATTGTTAAGATTTGATGAGAAGGTTATGCCAGTGATAATCAAGTTTTTTAAAATCTTGTTCATCGGCAGGAGGGATCCCCTATTGCCTACGAGAAATGTAGTATATTTATTATTTTTAATGTTATTTCATTTTATATAATACTTGTTTTGTTTTTCACCACTTCAATTTTTAGTTCTTATCACTACTTTATTTTCTTTTAAAAGTGTCAAGCTCTTGAATTAAAATAAAAAATACAAAAAGTATTTAATTGTTGAAGCTTATTTCATTCACATTCATATCTCATTCGTATTCGTAGGCATATTCAACTACGTTGCATAACATAGTTGTCTCGCACAACATTTGTAGGCATATCATGGTTTCAATTAATAATGAATTGTAAGTTCTAAACACACACCTTCTAAAGATTTCGATTTTTTTTAACAGTTCTTAAATTCTCAAGATGACACTACCTTGATAGTTAGTTGTATTGTTTCCATTTCTCCTTTAGATAATTACCATTTATTTCATAGGATAATTTCTTTTACTTTCATAGTGTAAACTGCCTTTAGCTTTCATTGATCAAACTTTAAATTTTTTCATAGTGTAAACTCTCTTTACCTATCATATATCATAATTTAAATTCTTTCATAGTATAAATTATCATTAATTTTCATAGATAAAAATTTAAGTAGAATTAGTTTAATACTTTTGTAGTTTAAAATAGTCGGATCAAATTTACTACTTTCCTAGATTAGAAGTTCATTTCTTTCTTATAATAGATTATTCTTTCCTTCACTAGTGTTATAGAATCAATTTTCACCTCTCTATACTTGATGCTCTGAGTTATGGCCTTGGGTAGCCCTTTCCCTTCAAACTTGGTCCTTTATCTAAAAAAAATTATTTTAAATTCCATACGTGAATCTTCCCTCTCAAAAGCGCGTGCACACGTAGGTCCATCTATACCCAACCCACGTATATAATTTGAAATATGAAAAAAATATAAAAATCCCAATTTTTTTGGTGGGGTTTACGAGTTACACCAGAATCTTACCTACAATGGCCCATGGCATAACTATATCCCAACTGAAACAATTATTTCGGGGTGGTCTAAATACACCTCATGGGAAGGCCTAAGGGCGGGAGAAATATAGGATATTGATATTATGGCAATTTAGTCCCTGATCAAGTCTAATTTATCCTTATGCATCCTGCAATCCCAGATTGTGGAAACCCTTATTTCCCTCACAGAGATGTTCATTCATGTTATATGACATCCATGTGTATGCATTTGGAAGGAGATTGTTGAGGCTTGGGCTGGACGGATTTGAAGGACGTTTTCCCTTGGAGTAGTGGCTGAATCGGGTGGTATTCCTCCACACTTCTCTGCATTCATCAATAAAGAAGTTATGTCCCATTCTTGATATTCATGATCTTTATGCTTTATACATCTTATGATATTATTATGAATTATTTCATGTTTTATGCTTATATGCTTATATGATCTAACACTAAATGAGTTATGAATGAGTTTCAGGTTTTGGAGCACTAGGAGAAGCAGAGGGTTTGAACCCTGCAGGATCACCTTCAAATGTAGGACCTACAACTACTACTCCTTCTTCCCATTTTACTAGTTTAAGCATTAGGACTACAAGTTTTTATGCTTCTTGTTGTTGTATGCCTCTTGCTCTGTTTGGGTTTCCAACACATACCCTAGGGTATATTATCCCGTAACATAATTGGCGATTCCAATGGGGATTACATTCTTGTAATTCCTAGTTTGTGTTATTTCTCTCTGGATCTGGGATTTCATGTTTTGTTTGTCCACTTTTCCAGTATCTTTGATTCATTTTCAATCTAGCAAAAAGTCTGATATTCTGGATCAGACCTAGAATTTTATTTTTTCATTGGTGGCTTTTATATACAAGCTTTCTAGTTTAGACAGTCACGCACACATGCGTTTTTGTCCAAAGAAACACACGTATACGCGTGTTTCCTTGAGTATAGTCGCGTATATACGTAGGTTTGTTACTGCCAAGCTATCTATTTTTAGTTTCAAATGAATTTTTTGAATTCTGAGTCTAGTAAAGGGTTATGCCTATTTTTTATTCCTTTTTTTTAATCATTGATGGTCTAGGAGAGTCTTTTTTTTTTCAATTTTTCAGTTTCCTATCTTTCTTGGTGAAAAACCTAGTCAACCTAAGGTTTTCCCTTTTGGTGAAGTGTCATTTTTTGTGTTTGGGATCAAGGCTTCTTGCTGAAGTTCTTGGTTGTTCTGAGCATTTAGAATAGTGAATTAGTCTTAATTTTATTATACCCAGCCTTCATACTACTTTTCTTTCATTGGATTTCTTGGTTTCTGAGAAAGATACTTCTTGCAATCTTGAAGAGTTTTCTTGATTTTCTTGAAATTTTCTTGCTTGTTGAAGTTGTTGTGTTGTTGGTCAGGTCAATTTGTTTGAGTTTGTAACCTCTTTCCACTTTTTAAGTCTTTTCATATTAATGATTTCTATGGCTTTTGGATTTTTAGGTCCTTTTTTCTCAATTTTGTGATCTTGAAGTCTTTTGGTAGTTTTTTCTTTCTCAAGAACTCTTTACATCCGCAAAAAGGAAAAAGATAAAAAAATATATTTGTGTGCCTTTTATTTTTCTTTTGGTTTTTCTTTTAGGCCTCTTTATCATTTTTTAGCAAGTGCAAAGTTTTTCATTTGGTTAAAGTTTCTCGATTTTGGGAGAAGTTCTTGTTTGTATTTTCCCCTCCTTGTGTCGAGTTTTTGACCTTTTTATGGGGAAACACACTTGCTTGTTCTTAGAGTAATCCTGGAATCTTGCATTAGACATTTGTATTTTACATTATAATAGTTGCACTGTAAAAAAAATTATTCTTTTTGTAGATTTTGAGTGTGTGAGCGTATATTTTTAAAAGAGAAAAGAAAAACTTTTGCTTTCATTAGTCGTAGTTCCCTTTGTAGAAATCTCTTTCATCGACGAAAAAGTTTCATTTTTCATGTAGCCAAGTTTCTATTGATTTATTCTTTCATCCATAACACCATAAGTTGCACTTCCATCTCACCCTTGACTTAAGAACAACCATTAAAATCAAGCAATAAAACTAAAATGAACTAGAATTTTTTTGATTTGTCATTAAATACATCAACTAGTCTAGGTCATTAAGGCCTTGGAATAGGTGTGTGGAGAGTTAAATCTCCAAGGCCACTCTGAATTTAAACATAGAAGTTGATTAGAAGAGTGAAATCTAGTGTAGTTAAGTTGTCTGGGAAAACTCTCCTTATAATAGAATCAAGTATGAGGGCGAGTGAAAGCAAGGAAGAGAGATATCTCCTCTCCTACTTGTCAGATCCCGACCAAAGACTATTTCGCCCGGCTGCCGATACGAACTGATGACCTTAGTTTCCATTCCTAGGTATCACATAGGTGAGTACGAGGGGCATACCCATGGTACCTGAGGTAGATGTTGCATAATGTTCATTAGTACTTTGGGAGGGTGCACTTGCAAGCTTGAGTACTTGCACCAGAAAATGATTTTGTCTAGAGGTCAACGTACTACTTATGTTAGCTTCCCTAGTAGGGTTGGGGCGTAATTACCCTAGTCTATTTTTGGAAGGTCCTTATATATTCACTTTCTTGTATTTTGGTGTCTGGTCTTAATCACCCAGAGTGGAAATATTTGAAAGTAGCTTGATTGGTTGCATCTTTAGGGACATTTTAGAGAGTGCACTTTGCTCCTAGGCTTCCATAGCTTTACAATTTTTCGAGTTTGTACAAGTTCTCTTAATAATTAAAGGTGGTTAATCGATCAGTTCATCGATCCAGGAGGCTTCTTGGGCTCTCACCTGCGAGTGTCGAACCTTCTCCTAGAAGGTGTAGGAGCAATTATGCTGGTGATTTTCAATCAGTAGCAACGAACACATCGGATAGTGATCCTCCTCTTGGGGCTATAGTTTCACAGGATGGTCCTAGTGTAAGTCGTGATTTGGACAAGAGTACTCCTCTCCTTTCTAGGGTTCTCTTTCAGCCAAAAGATGAATTTGAGGTTGAATATATTGTTGGAAATATTGTCATTGATGGCAAAGGAGAAGAAAGGATCAGCACCTGAACTATCACCAAGGCCAAAGAACAAAGAAGAACCAGCAATAAGGCAAAGGAGATAGACAAGGAGCAGAGGCAGCAAGGGCAGCAAAAAGAGGAATTCAAGCAGAAGCAGCAGAGGAATTAGAGATAGAGTAGGAGGATAAAAATGGCCTTTGTAAGTAATTTAATCTGCATATATGAGGAATTTGTTTCAGTATTACATGGGTATCATTTGGTTTAAGGTCTGTGTGGTAGACTTTGAGATTCAATAAGAAATTGTATGAGTTTGTGTGTAATTGAATGAATCTATCGTAAAAAGGGCAGAATATTTATAAGGATTCCATGTATGAAGTAAAAGAGAATTTCTCTGTAAGACAGAGTGAGGTTTTTAAATTTTCATTCAGGGTTTTACTATGATTGGGATCGATGGGTCTGAACCACAGATAATGAGAAATTGTGGTTAATTTCTATGAAGAAATGCTGGATGAGTGGATCGTAAGGGTAGTAGTGTTGTAGTGGAAGCGAAAGAGCAACGTTATGAATGATAGAAACCACGTAGAATTGAAGACAGATTGCGAAATAACAAGCAGAAGGAAGGCGTTTTGTGAAGGCCAAAGGGATTCCGCACATAATGTAACGAAGGCAAACATTGTAGGAATTTGTGCAGAGACACAGTATTGAAAGATTAAAGTGGAACTATGAACCGGAAGACATAGTTGGACAAAGATCAACGAATGTGAAGTAAAATCAAAGATAAATTGCGTTTGGAGCGGAACCTTGTGTCAATAAACGGAACCGTGAGTTAAGAATATGGTGGGACCTTACTATTGAAACAATAAAAGTGGGTTTGAGGCGAAGACTGGTGGTTTTCGCATTTCTTAAAAACAGTAAGTGGTATCAAAGAAAAAAAATGCAATACATTCCAGTGCTTGATGCGTGTCTTGATGTGGTTTACTAAAACCATGAATTTCACATTATTTTTGTGAGTTAAGTCGCGGGGTTAAAATTTTTGCAATTTTCGTCCGATTGCTAGCCATCGGAGATCGACGACATTCACACCATGAAGATGCATGAAGGTTAAGGCAGGGTTATAAATCCGTGGGCCCGACTATGTGTTGGTGCAGGAATTAAAATGTTAAATGTGAATTGAATGATATATGGTGGGACTCATTATTAATTATGCAATATATTATGTTAATCCAAAGTCAGAGATTGCGTGAAGGGATAGATGTGGGACCAAAATATGGTTGCAGGAGATTGGGTTTTATTCAGAATTGGAAGGTTGAATGGAATGAGCGTGTAAAGCAAGAGTTTTATCTTTGGTTTGTTATATGGTACATAGATCAACATATAACATGAAGAGTTATGATATGCGTTGAATGAGGATGTGGGCCCAAAAGTCCCTGTTGATATATGCATTAGTGCGTTGGTTTAACAAAGTCGATGATTATGAAGTAGAAATTTTTAATTACATTTGGGACAGTGGAAGCGTTTAAAACACATTTACATCTACAAATTATTAGTGTGGACCAGACACTATTATATAGTGGTTGGGTTTTATCCAAAATTGGGATTGTAAGACAAAAGGAATATTTGTATGGTGTAGATATATGATGGGTTGATAAAGAATTATCATATATATATAAATATATGTTGTGGTCTCGAAGAATTCATTTAATATAAGTGCTGGTGACATTTGATGGTGAGTGCGATGGTCAAATGCTTGTTACAAAGGTTTCATAACGTTAGATTAAAGACATTATATATATTAAATATTATGATGGATGTGTAATGTTAAAGCCGTGAGCAAGATATGCATTCAAGAATTATAAGCTGAGAACGAAGTTTATTGCTTTGGGCTATTCAAATGTTAATTCGAATATGCATGCAATGGGTTTTAATATGGTTTCAAACCATAAGTTTTAAAAGGTAACCTTCGCATATGATGTCACAAAAGTGGATTTTTGACCATAGCGCATAAGATGAAGAGCTACTTCCGCATTAGAGTTGCTGGGTTGAAACTCTGTTGATTGCTTTTTCATAGTGTATTAAAGCATTAATTTAAACTACCAGATTTGAGGAAAAATCAGGGGTACATGCATAGAAAGTAGGAGAATATGAAGAACTGTTACACTACAACAGCAGAAAAGACAAACACACAGTGAGCCAAGAATTGAATGGAGTGAAATTGATTTATGTAACTGTAAATGTGAATGTAAATGATTTAAAATTATTTTTATTGTATGTGATGCTAAGGCAAGTCTCCATAGGTAGACAAAACTCCACTGAAATACTGAAATATGTATAAACTACTATATTCCTCTGAATGAGCGGGACAAAGAAATGAGAAGATAGAAGTCAAAGAGTCATGGCTGTTCATTTCGAATTCCCTGACGAATGCTAACAGTCATGAGGTAATCTCTATAAATAATATTACAAAGATATACAGAGAGAGGTTAGAGAATGGAGAAATGAGGCAGAGAGGGTAAGAAGAAGGAGGAGCAGATAGAGAAGCTATGAAGATTCAGAGATGATATAAGACAAATATGAAGACTAGTGGATAGCAGAGAAGAAGGAACAGAACATAGCTGATATCCAGGTAAACCAACATGTGTTTTTTATGAAAGAGTGAGGAAGTTGGTGCTTCCATATCAAGTTGTAGCTAGAAAGATGTCAGTTGTAGCTGGTTGAGGTAGGAGCCTCCTGTAGGTTGGAGCCTGCAGAAAATAGTTGGGAGTTGGAGCTTCCTTGCAAGTTGTAGCTTGCAGAATTGAGGTAGGAGCCTCCTATAGGTTGGAGCCTACAGAAAATCAGTGGTGAGAGGGAGTTGGAGCTTGCCTTTGCATCACAACAATAATAAGATGTGGTTTTCTCCCTTATGAGTTTCCACTTATATCTGTTGTCTATATGCATGATGATTATGTGTTGATACTCTGTATTTATTCTGCTTAATACCTGCTGCTCACTTATTAAGATTGTTGTTCCATTGTATATTAAGTTGATCACAAAATGATGATGTGAATGAGTATAAAAGAAAGTTTAATAAGAACATGACTGCATGAAACTGATTCACCCCCCCCCCCCTCTCAGTTTAACCAAGGGTTCAACAATTGGTATCAGAGCAGGTTCCTTCTGTATCAGTTTAACAACTGGAAGGAGATCTTAGGTCCCCAAGATGGCTAGTCTAGAAGGATGCTCAACAAATAAATCCCCTTTGTTCACTGGTACAAATTATGCCTTCTGGAAAATAAGAATGAGGACGTACATAATGTCTCTAGGAATAGAAGTTTGGGCTGTTGTGGAATTGGGATATGCCCCAAAGGAGACTAACTCAGAGAAAGATGCCAAACAAGACTTTGTAGCTAATGCAAAAGCCATGAATGCACTCTTAAGTGGACTGTGTGAGGCAGAATTTATCAAAGTAATGCACAGCAAGACTGCCAAAGAAATATGGGATACACTAGAAAACATCCATGAGGGAGACAAAAAAGTGAAGATAGCCAAACTTCAAGTCTATAGAGCTCAGTTTGAAAATATAAAAATGAATGATGATGAAGACATTGCCAGCTTCTTTTTAAGGGTTGCAGAAATTGTGAATAACATGAAAGCTCTAGGAGAAACCATAAAAGAATGTGTAATTGTTCAAAAGATTCTAAGATCTTTACCATCCAGCTTTAACCCCAAGGTTTCTGCCATAGAAGAAACAGCTGATTGGGAAACTTTGACCATGAACCAATTACTTGGAAACCTAACAGCCTATGAGATGAGACTGCCACAGAGGAAGTCAAATGTGAGGGACGCAGCCTTTAAGACAGAGAAGAACAAAGAAGAAAAAGAAGATATATGCTCTTGCTCTAATGAAGAAGAGGCCAAATTTGTCAGAAAATTGGATAGAGACTCAGGCAAATATAAAGGTAAACTTCCATTTAAATGCTTTAACTGTGGAAGAGTTGGACACTACGCATCTAAGTGTCCTCATAAGAAGACAAAGAATCAGACTCAAGAGACAGAGAAAACCATATCAAAGAACTGGCAGAAAGGGAATAGATACAGGAGAAAATCATTTTATGCTCAGCAAGATAGCAGTGCATCTGAAAACTCAGATGAAACCTCAAATGAAGAAGGAACCTCTGAATTTGTATTGATGGCCAAAGAAGAGCTTGAAGGATTCCTTCTAGAAGATGAGGAAGAAGGTGAAGTTGATCTTGAGGGGGAGCTAAGAAGTGCCCTAGAGGAAATAGATAGACTTAAACTAAAGTGCAGAAAACAGAAAGACATTCTCCTCAAATATGTAAGAGAAGAACAAAATTTAGAAGACCTCATTCAGTTGAAAGTAGAGCTCGAAGAAGCCAAGAAGGTAGAAGACACTTTACTTAAGCAAATTGAGGATAAAATTAAGAAGCAAGAGAAATTGGAAGAAGAAGTAGTATGCTTGAGGAAGAAATTAGAAAACACCCAAAGGAAATTGTCAATAAACACTTCTCAAATGACAAGCTCTGATAAGTTGAATAAAATACTAAATGCTCAAAGATCTCCTCTGATAAAAACTGGGATAGGCTATGAAGGAGAAACAAGTAAAGTCAAAGAAACAGATAACATGAATATCATTTTTGTAAAAGCTGTCAAGGATAATGAAGCAGCTTAGAAAGTTCCGACAGAAGTAGAAGCCTGCAATGAAGTAAACAGGAACATGAAGGAACCTCAAATGACAAAGAACGAAATAAATAAACAGTCAACTGAAAAAGGCTCATATACTCCTGAATATATAAAATTTGGAAGCTATCAAAGAAGATTCTTCCCCCCTATGAAAAATGTCACTTGTTATGCCTGCCACAAACTGGGACATATTGCTGCATACTGCCATAAAAGGATAATCGATTCCAACCAACAAAGGATGCAAAAAGTGAAAAGACTACCTCAAGCAAACAAATGGAGAAGACAACCCTTCATCAAGTACGCTAATTGTTTTTATGGGTATTGTTTTTACTGTAAGGAGTTCGGCCATAAAGCCAAGGAGTGCAGAACGAATGGAAAAAGACTGATGTATGGAAACTCAAGGAGATGGATGAACAATGGATAAGTCACTCGTGTACATAATTCATTCAGAAACATAATCAAATTCTATGACTGCCATCAAGTTGGGCACAAGTGTAGCAAATGTCCTCTCAGAGAATGTGGTCCATCATCTCAGGAAAGGTACCAAAAAAAAGGATGCATGCAGTGGAAAGATAAGGTGAATAAATGTGACCTGGCTCTAATAGCTCAAGACCTGAAAAGCCAATGGTATTTAGACAATGGATGCACAAAACATATGACTGGAGATAGAAGCAAGTTTGTAACCTTTGATGAAAAGAAATCTAGGAATGTAACATTTGGCAATGATAAAGCAGGGAAAATCAAAGGGAAAGGCTCAGACAGTCTGGAAAATGGAAGAGGAAAGGCTCAAGATGTACTATTTGTGGATGGGCTGAAAGCCAATCTGCTAAGTGTCAGTCAAATATGTGACAAAGGCTGTGAGGTTCTTTTTAGAGCACAAGACTGTGAAGTAAGATCAAGCACCACAGGAAAGACCTTGATCAAAGGTGTTAGAACAGAAAGTAATGTCTACATTATGGGCTATGGTATCCAAAAAACAAAAGCTTCACTTTGACAACATATACAGATGCAGATCGGGCCAGCTGTGTGGATGACAGGAAAAGCACAAGTGGAGGTGCATTATATTTGGGAAAAAGTCTGGTGGCATGGCTAAGCAAGAAAAAAACTTCTATCTCTCTATCTACAGCAGATGTTGTGTAACCAGCTCCAGAAATAGAAGAAAAGAGATATCAACGCCTTGGAAATAAGCCACTTTGAGGGGGCAACCTCCAATACATTACATGAATGAAAAATTCTTGGATGATACAAATGAACAAAACCTCCTTCTATATATAGGAGTCCATGGGGCCACAATATAATCCTAGTGGGGCCACAATGTAATCCTAGCCGACCTAACAATAATAATGTAAGGGCACAATAATAACAATACGGGGGTTACGGGGGTACAACAATAACAATAAGGGGGTTACACTAACAACAATAAGGGACTATACTAGTAATATAGGGACCTAACATGCCCCTCTCCTTCAAAAAAGTGTTGTCCTCAAAACTTGAGTAGCTCTGGGTGCTTCTGTATAAAATTCTCATCTTCCCATATAGAATCTTTAGTGGGTAAGTTGTTCCACTTGATGAGATACTCTGAAATTGATCGATTCCGTAGTTTTCGAGTTCTTGTTTCTATGATCGCTTCAGGTTCCAATATGATTTTTCCTTCCTCATCAAGTTCTGGTAATATTGTTTGAACTGGAAGATTTTCACCGATAACCTTCTTTAAGCATGAAACATGGAAAATTGGATGTACTCGCGAAGAAGCATGAAGCTCCAATTTGTATGCCATAGTACCAATCTTTTGCAACACCTTGTAAGGACCATAGTACTTTGGCGATAATTTATTATCCTTATTTGCTTGCTTGAGGGACATTTGTTTGTATGGTTGTAGCCGTAAAAAATACCCAATCTCCTACATCAAAAACTTCTCTCGCTGCGATGTTGATCTCGCTCGTTGTTTCATTCGATTTTGTGCCAAATTCGGGTTATCCTTTAAGAGTTGGAGAACTTCTTGCTTGATGCTCGATGTGATCTTCCACTTTGCTTGAACCTTCGAATTTTCCCTTAAAGATGATGTGATGGATGGTGGATTATATCTATAAAGTGCCATAAATGGGGTCATTTTTGCTGCAGTATGGAAGGAAGTGTTATACCACCATTCGGCTAAAGAGGTAACCACTTGACCCATTATGTTTGTTTATCGAGATACAAAACAACGAAGATATCCTTCCAAACATTTATTTACTATCTCGGGTTTGACCATCGAGATTGAGGATGATAAGATGAGCTATGAGCTAATTGAGTACCCAAACAAGAAAATAACTCCTTCCAAAAAATTTCCGATGAAAAATGGGATCTCTGTCGTTCACAATAACCCTTGGGCTTCCATGTAGCTTTTGAATTTTGTCCATAAATGTAGTAGAAACTGTACTTGCTTTAAATGGATGAGATAATGCAAAAAAGTGTGCATACTTGGTAAGTCTATCAACTACCACCATGATGACACTCTTTCCTTCAAACTTAGGTAAACCTGTGATAAAATCCATTGAAATCTCCTCCCAACATTGACTTGGAATGGATAAAGGTTGTAGAAGTCCCGGGGTCTTAATTGTTTCCACTTTATTCTGCTAGCAAACCAAACATTCCGCTACAAACTTTTGAATATCAGATTTAAGGCCATCCCAAAAAAATTCTTTCTTCACCCTGTGGTAAGTTTTTTAAAAATCACGAGTGTCCTCCTAAAGGAGAAGTGTGCAATTCAGGAAGAATCATTTGTTTTAGTTGGGAATTCTTACAAAGATATAATCGATCTTTGTACCATAAGGAATCATTTTTCCAACTAAATGTATCGAGATGCACTAGGATATTGCTATGCAACTTTTTGAATGAGTGTCCATACATCTTTGTCCTTCTTCCATTCATCTCTTGCTTCGATTATCCAATCACGGTTGGATAATAGAAATGGCACAAGGCAATGCTTCCACCTCTTCATTCTTTCTTGAGAGTGCATCTGCAACAACATTAAGCTTTCCTTTTTTGTAGATTATTTCAAAGTCATAACCCAACATCTTTGTGACCCATTTTTGTTGTTCTTCTGATGATAGTCTTTGTTCCAAAAAGTGTTTAAGACTATCATCATTAGTTTTTACCTTGAAGTGTCTTCCCATTAGGTAAGTTCGCCATTTCTTTAGTGCATACAATATTGCTAACATTTCCTTCTCATAAATAGGTTTTTGTAAATACTTTCCTTTGATTGGACGACTTTCAAAAGCAATGGGTCTTCCTTCCTGCATTAAAACCGCACCAATTCCATTTCATGAGGCATCACGTTCCACAATAAAGGTTTTTGTGAAGTGCAGCGTAGCTAAGACCGGTGCTAGGCACATTGCCTCTTTAAGACGTTCAAAGGCCTTAGTTGCTTCGAGAGTCCATGAAAATGCATCTTTCTTCAATAATGTTGTTAGAGTCTGTGCTATTCTCCCATAATTATTAACAAACTTGCGATAATACCACGTTAACTCTGAGAAATCCTGCATGACTGCTTTATGGTTGTGGGGACTTTCCATTCCTTAATGGCTTTAATTTTGTTAGGGTCTACTTTAACACCCTCGTGAGATACAATATGACCCGGATATTCCACCTCTTGTACTCCAAAGAAACATTTGGATTTTTTGCATATAATTGTTTCTCCTACAATAGTTTGAGCACCACGTCAACATGTTTAACATGATCCTTCCAAGACACTAGCTGTAGATTAGTATATCATCAAAAAATACTAGCACAAATTTTTCTAAGGAAGGGTTTGAAAATGGAATTCATCAACCCTTGAAATGTAGAAGGTGCATTGGTAAGGCCAAAAGGCATGACCAAAAAATTCATAATGACCCTCATGAGTTCGAAATCTTTGTTTTTGGAATATCTTCAGTCTTCATTCTAATTTGATGATATCTTGAATGAAGATCCAAGTTGGTAAAATAAATTGCTCCAAGTAATTCATCCAATAATTCATCAATCACAGGAATGGGAAATTTGTCTTTAATGGTGAGCTTATTGAGCTCCCTATAATCCAGACACATTCGCCATGATCCATCCTATTTGTGTACCAATACTAAAGGAGCAGAGAAAGAACTTTGACTAGGTTGAATTATACCCGCCTCTAACATTTCTGCAATCATACGTTCAATTTCGCTCTATTGGAAGTAAGGATATCTATAAGGCCTGATGTTTGGAGGAACACTTCCTGGAATCAAATGAATAACATGATCATGATCACGAATAGGTGGGAGTCCTTTGGGAGTTTCAAACACCTTGGAATGATTGTCCAAGACTTGTTGGAGATCTGTAGAAATAGATGATTTTGATGTCGGAACTTCTAGTGAGCATAATTGTGCAATTACGCCTCATTGTTCTTTCTTTAGAAGCTTTGTCATGACATTAGAGCTTATTATCCTTCTCGGCTTCCCTTCAATACCCACAGTAATTCGACTTCCTTTCCTTGAAAAAAAATTTCAAGAAAAAGTTCTTGAAAATTAAAATCTACCATCCCCAAAGATTGTAACCATTGTACTCCTAGTACAACATCGGCACCTCCATAGGAATGGAAAGCATTGGACTAGTCAATACATATTCCCCCATGGTTAGCTTGATATTATGGCATTTTTCCAAAGCAATTTATAGTTCCTCCATTTGCAACCATCACTTGACATTCAGTGCTCTGGGTATAGGAAACAATTTAATTCCTTGCCTACCTTACAATGAATAAAATTATGGGTGCTACCTGAATCAATCAACACTATTACCTTTTTCTTCTTGATTTTTCCTTTTATCTTGAGAGTTTGAAGAGTGGTAATTCCTACCAATGCATTACACGATATGGTCGGATTCATTTCTTCCTCTTCTAGGGTTGGTTCCTGGTGTATATCCTCTTCTTGTTCATTTTCTTCTTCCTCTTCACAATCTATGTAAAATAATTTCTTCTCAACACACTTATGACCTTTAGTGTATTTACTATCACAACTATAGCAAATCCCTTTTGCTCTTTTTTCTTCCAATTGTTGTGGTGTCAACCTTGTAGGTTGTGGAAATCTAGACGTAGCAAAACTTCCTTCTTTATAGAAGTGAGTGGTAGGCTTCCTTGTCGCCATAACTTTACATTCAATTTTTCTTGCCAACCTGAAGCCTTCTCCAAAGAATCTGGTTCCAAAACGTGAACTTCATGTTGTATGTTATCCTTTAAAGTGCCTATGAAGAGATCAATCTTGTGTTCCTTTGGAATATCAGTTACCCTTATATTCAATTTTTGGAAGTCCTCAATGTGCTCCCCCACTAAACCCTTTTGTTTGAGATTTATCAATTGGCTAAATAAGGTGTTTCTCTTTGTATCCTCATAATGTGCTACCATTTCCTCCGTAAAAATTGACCAAGTGACAATTTTTTTACGGGAGCAAAGCCATCGATACCATACAAATGTATTTTGTTCTAAATGTAAAGTTGCAATGTGTACCTTTTGTGTGTTTTGCATATTATGGAGATCAAAATTTTGCTCCATCTGTAGTATCCATGTTACAAGATCATTTCCATCAAACTTCCTAATATCCATTTTTGGAATATGGTGGTTCTTCCCGCCAACATTAGAGTTTATGAAATCACGATTAACATTTATTTTGTTCTCATCATGAGTTTCCTCTACTATCTTTTCACCATTAGGAAACATTTCTTGTATCAACCTTGCCAAACCTTCGATGTCTACTTTTAGATCCTTCTTCATGTTTTCCATGTTGTCTTTCATTTTTTCATCGATCTTAGCTTCCATGTCATCCATCTTAGCTTCCACGCCTTTCTTCAAAACTTCCATTTCATTTTTTGTTGTTCCTTGCGAGAGCGAAATTTGTTGCACTTGCTCTTGTAATTTTGATATGTCATGTCGCCATTCTTCGTCTTCATGAGTCATAGTAGAACCTTCTAAAGGATTAATGGGTGTTGAATTATTTTTTGGGGCCATTATTTAGAACCAAATACTGATATATATTCTACAATATGCCCTTGGAATCAATTCAAATTGATTCTTCAAACAAGAATTATGAAATTTGGAAAAAATACACACCTTTTTCTTTCTTTTGAGGAGCTCGATATTGAAATTGTATTATCTCTATTATTTTGGCTCTTAAATATCTAAATTTCAGTACCAATGTAGCCCTTTGAATTATCTTTCGAATGCCACAGGTATGACCTGATTTGGATTCTCTAAGACAAAGTTGTGTCCAATCTCCCACAATGACCTAATTATGGACTGTTTCAATAGAGCGAACTTGTACGACTTTCCACATGCCACTGTTTCATCCTTTGTATCTGAAATTGATAGCCAAGAAACTAAAGTCTGTTTACTTGCGACCAATTTTTATGGCACTCCCATCCGATGCCCAGAGAGAGAGTTATTGAAATTTTCCCACGATCACCTCTTTGAGATGAAATCCAGGAGCTTGAAAAAGCACTGCCTTCCATAGATCATATCTCCAAAAATATTGCGAACCAAGCTCTAAATTTTTTTGAAAAATTTCCTCAGGATTTCAGATTCACACCATATGAATTTCAGATTCTGAAACTTTGTAGAAACAAAGTTATAGCGCAAATGCCACAATGACCTGTTTAGGAGTCTGAAAAAAGACCTAACTTCCACAAATCATATCTCCGAAAATATTGTGAACCAAGCTCTGAAATTTTTAGAAAATATTCCTCAAGATTTCGGCTTCGCACCCTAAAAATTTCAGCTTGCAAAACTTCGTAGAAAAAAATTTATAGCGAAAATTCCACGATGACCTGTTCGGAGCAGCGAAACCGTAGAATCCAAACCTCTGATACCAAATGTTGTGTAACCAGCTCCAAAAATAGAAGAAAAGAGATATCAACGCCTTGGAAATAAGCCACTTCAAGGCGGAAACCTCCAATACATTACATGAATGAACAATTCTTGGATGATACAAATGAACAAAATCTCCTTCTATATATAGGAGTCCATGGGGCCATAATATAATCCTAGTGGGGCCACATTGTAATCCTAGCCGACCTAACAATAATAATGTAAGGGCACAATAACAACAATATCGGGGTTACAGGGGTACAACAATAACAATAAGGGGGTTACACTAACAACAATAAGGGACTATACTAGTAATATAGGGACCTAATAGCAGAAGCATAATACATAGCAGTAGCAGCATGTTGCACACAAGTAATGTGGATGAAACAAACTCTCCAAGACATGAAGGTAAGCATTGATGATCCCATTTCAATCAAATGTGACAATACAAGTGCAATAAGTATATCAAAAAATCTTGTATTTCATTCAAAAACAAAGCACATCCCAATTAAGTACCATTTCCTCAGAGAACAAGTAGCACAGAAAGTAGTGAAGTTGGAATATGTACCAACAAAGGAACAAACAACAGACATATTCACAAAACCTCTTGCTAAAGAACCATTCGAATATCTAAGAGACAAACTAGGGGTAGTGTCTGCAGATGTTACTCTCTGACATGAAAAGAAAGCATCATTCCAGGGGGAGATAAAAAAAGAAAGCATCATTCCAGGGGGAGATCAGTCAACAAATATTGTCACAAAAGAGCCAGAGCAAGTGAGCAGTGCATGGAACAGGTCCTCAAGATCAGAGTATTATGGACAAGATTTGGAAACCACACTAGGAAATGTGCAACCCTTTGCCATTGATGTCAAAGGGGGAGGAAAAGCAAGCAAAAGAAGAGTATTAAAGTATTGCCATCAATGCCAAATGGGGAGACTGTTGGAAATATTGTCATTGATGGCAAATTAGAAGAAAGGAGCAGCACCTGAACTATCAATAAGGAAAAAGAACAAAGAATAACCAACAATAAGGCAAAGGAGATAGACAAGGAGCAGAGGCAGCAAGGGCAGCAAAAAGAGGAATTGAAGCAGAAGCAGCAGAGGAATTAGAAACAGAATAGGAGGATAAAAAGGGCCTTTGTAAGTAATTTCATCTGCACATATGAGGAATCTGTTTCAGTATTACATGGGTATCATTTGGTTTAAGGTCTATGTGGTAGACTTTGAGGTTCAATAAGAAATTGTATGAGTTTGTGTGTAATTGAATGAATCTATCATAAAAATGGCAGAACCTTTATAAGGATTCCATGTATGAAGTCAAAGAGAATTTCTCTGTAAAGATAGAGTGAGGTTTTTGAATTCGCATTCAGGGTTTTACTATGATTGGGATCGATGGGTTTGAACCACAGATAATGAGCAAGTGTGGTTAATTTATATGAAGAAATGCTGGATGAGTGGATCGTAAGGGTAGTAGTGTTGTAGTGGAAGCGAAAGAGCAGCGTTATGAATGAAAGAAACCCCGTAGAATTGAAGACAGATTGCGAAATAACAAGCAGAAGGAAGGTGTTTTGTGAAGGCCAAAGGGGTTCCGCACAGAATGTAACGAAGGCAAACAGTGTAGGAATTTGTGCAGAGACACAGTATTGAAATATTAAAGTGGAACTATGAACCGGAAGACATAGTCGGACAAAGATCAACGAATGCGGAATAAAATCAAAGATAAACTGCGTTTGGAGCGGAACCCTGAGTCAATAAACAGAACCATGAGTTAAGAATATGGTGGGACCTTACTATTGAAACAGTAAAAGCGGGTTTGAGGCGAAGACTAGTGGTTTTCGCATTTCTTAAAAATGGTAAGTGGTATCAAAGAAAAAAAATGTGATACATTCCAGCGCTTGATGCATGTCTTGAAGTGGTTTACTAAAACCACGAATTTCGCATTATTTTTGTGAGTTAAGTCGCGGGGTTAAAAATTTTGCGATTTCCATCTGATTGCTAGCCATTAGAGATCGACGGCGTTCGCACCATGAAGATGCATGAAGGTTAAGGCAGGGTTATAAAGCCGTGGGCCCGACTATGTGTTGGTGCGGGAATTAAAATGTTAAATGTGAATTGAATGATATATGGTGGGGCTCAATATTAATTATGCAATATATTATGTTAATCCAAAGTCAGATATTTGCATGAAGGGATAGAAGTGGGACCCAAATATGGTTGCGGGAGCTTGGGTTTTATTCAGAATCGGAAGGTTGAATGGAATGAGCGTGTAAAGCAAGAGTTTTATCTTTGGTTTGTTATATGGTACATAGATCAACATATAATATGAAGAGTTATGATATGCGTTGAATGAGGATGTGGGCCCAAAAGTCCCTGTTGATATATGCATTAATGCATTGGTTTAACAAAGTCGACGATTATGAATTAGAAATGTTTAATTACATTCGGGACAGTGGAAGCGTTTAAAACGCATTTACATCTACAAATTATTAGTGTGGACTAGACGCTATTATATAGTGGTTGGGTTTTATCCAAAATTGGGATTGTAAGACAAAAGGAATATTTGTATGGTGTAGATATATGATGGGTTGATAAAGAATTATCATATATATATATATATATATATATATATATATATATATATATATATATATATATATATATATATATATATATATGTTGTGGGCCCGAAGACTTCATTTAATATAAGTGCTGGTGACATTCGATGGTGAGTGCAATGGTCACTTGTTACAAACGTTTCATAATGTTGGATTAAAGACATTATATATATTAAATATTATGTTGGATGTGTAATGTTAAAGCCGTGAGCAAGATATGCATTCAAGAATTATAAGCTGAGAACAAAGTTTATTGCTTTGGGCTATTCGAATGTTAATTCGAATATGTATGCAATGGGTTTTAATATGGTTTCAAACCATAAGTTTTAAAAGGTAACCTTCGCATATGAAGTCACAAAAGTGGATATTTGACCATAGCGCATAAGATGAAGAGCTACTTCCACATTAGAGTTGCTGGGTTGAAACTGTGTTGATTTGTTTTTCATAGTGTATTAAAGCAATAATTTAAACTACCAGATTTGAGGAAAAAGCAGGGGTACATGCATAGAAAGCAAGAGAATATGAAGAACTATTACACTACAACAGCAGAAAAGACAAAAACACAGTGAGCCAAGAACTGAAGGGAGTGAAATTGATTTATGTAACTGTAAATGTGAATGTAAATGATTTAAAATTATTTTTATTGTATTTGATGCTAAGGCAAGTCTCCGTAGGCAAACAAAACTCCACTGAAATATTGAAATATGTATATACTGCTATATTCCTTTGAATGAGCGGGACAAAGAAATGAGAAGAAGGAAGTCAAAGAATCATGGCTGTTCATTTTGAATTCCCTGAGGAATGCTAATAGTCAAGAGGTAATCTCTATAAATAATATTACAAATATATACAGAGAGAGGTTAGAGAATGGAGAAATGAGGTAGAGAGGGTAATAAGAAGGAGGAGAAGATAAAGAAGTTGCGAAGATTCAGAGATGATATAAGGCAGATATGAAGACTGGTGGACATCAGAGAAGAAGGAACAAAACAGAGCTGATATCCAGGTAAATCAGTATGTGTTTTTTATGAAAGAGTGAGGAAGTTGGTGCTTCCTTATCAAGTTGTAGCTAGAAACATGTCAATTGTAGCTGGCTGAGGTAGGAGCCTCCTGTAGGTTGGAGCCTACAGAAAATCAGTGGTGAGAGGGAGTTGGAGCTTGCCTTTGTATCACAACAATAATAAGATGTGGTTTTCTCCCTTATGGGTTTCCACTTATATCTGTTGTATATATGCATGATGATTATGTGTTGATACTCTATATTTATTCTGCTTATTACCTGCTGCTCACTTATTAAGATTGTTGTTCCATTATATATTAAGTTGATCTCAAAATGATTATGTGAATGAGTATAAAAGAAAGTTTAATAAGAACATGAATACATTAAACTGATTCACCCCCCCCTCTCAATTTAACCAAGGGTTCAACATATATCCCTGAATCTCTTGTGACTCCTTGTTCACCTCTTTCTCCTAAATTTTCGAATTTTGTATTATACGTTGGGACCCCGACTCACAAGCTGGAAAGCCCTGCTATTTTTCCTTTTCTTTCGATGGCCATTACTGGGAACACAATTTCATCTATGAGTACTTCTAGTGTGCATACTTCTCTTTCAGTTGAAGGAAGAGGTACAATTGCTATATCAAATATCACTCCTAGTATTGAAATATTTTTCTCTACCTCCATTCCATCTTCGAGTGGGGTCACCCAATATTTTTATTCCCACACTAGTTACTTTTCATTTGGGATGGATTCTAGTGCAATTTCCTTAGTTCCTTTAACCGTTTCTTCTGCTTTCTTCACACCTATGTCTTCTATGGCTAGTGGTTAAACATCTTTCAAGAATTTTCGCTTTGGAAGTGTTCATTGTCAAGAATTTGGAGGGCTTGTGATTAATATAAATTCTCTTCTTGATAATTACTTGTGAGCTAGCTTGTGTTACTTATGTATTTTCTTCTTTTAGCTTAGTTAAACTTTCATCAAGTCAATTATCAAAATGCACAAGACACCAAAATTTAGGCTCTTAGAGCCAGGGAAAAACCTCTCCCTCTTGGAGAGTAAAAGCCGCAAAGAATTCTTCTTATAGATATTCAAATGACAAGTACCATGACCAAGACTCAGACCCTTGACCTAGATATGCTTCCAAGACCTTGATCTTCACCTTGTATATGATTGTATTTGAATTTCTTGAACTGTGGGAGGGTAAATCAAAGATTCACCTTCCTCACTATTGCTGCCTCTTCTCCTTATGATGATTGTATCAACTTCAACGAATGCTTTCTTTAGATCAATAGCCTATTCTCTTCCTGCACTTTTCTGCAACCTAGCTTCAGCAATCTTCAACCTGTACCTACTATACTCTTTCTGCACTTCTCCACAACCTAGCTTCAATAATTTGCAACCTGTACCTACTTCCTACTCTTCTGTTTCAGATCCGCATATATTCTCTGTTTTGAATCCGCATTCATATGCTACCCTTTTATCCGTGATTATATATACTCCCTTTTATTTGCAGTTATGTACTGTCCTTTTTATCCGCAATTTCTTCCTTTGGATGTCCACAAACTTCCTGAGATAGGTCCGCAATTCTTCCTGAGATTAATCTGAATTTCTTCTTGAGATTGATCCGTATTAGGTTTAGAGTTACTCACATTCATTTATTGACCAAATGATCCATAGTCTGGGGTAATATATAGTGATCTGTTCTCATATTTTATGCCGACATCCAAATGTAATCAAGCCGACTGTAGCACAACATATAGGTTGAATTGAATTGTAATTTCTTCAACATTTCATGGGGGGTTTTCTTCAGCAGCGTTGAAGGTTGTCTTCCCTATATCATGGAGCTTTTCTTTAATATTATATGAGGGCTACTTTAAGCTTCTTCCACAAGGTCTTGGAGCATATAACAAAACTAGATCTGACACTTAACTCAAACCTAATGGACATCAGAAGAAGTCCTTCTACTTAATAAATCATTCTCATGAAACCCATGAAGCACATACAACAACAATATATATTATTTTGAATTATTCTTTTTCATAATTACATAATTACATGGTTAACATAGAATGACTTATTTGCACTTTTCAACACTCCCTCTTAACTAGGGAGGTATTCATACAGGTAGATGGTCACTTTTAAACTGAAGAATCTCATAAGAAGAATCGGATTGGTAATCACATATGTATAACATCATATCAACCAACATTTTCCTAGTGCAAAGCCTTGACTAACAGCCCCATCTCTCACGAGACATTGAGCTACAATTCTGGCGAGACACATGACTAATAGACACCATAGTCATTGTCTCTCCAAAGTACATACCCCACTTAGGTGTTCCAAGAGTATGACCTTCTTGGAATATTCTTCTCTTGGGTAGCCATCCCTTAAATAATATCGGTCCATGACTATTATTATCTTGAATGAAATATCTCATTCTCAAAGAGTATCAAATGCCAGATGATTACCCAATCCTCCATTCTATCTTCCAGGTGAAGACCAGAATGATGTGTCTATACATTCTCTTCACATGGACTTCACTAAGACTTACGGTTATTAGTCCTGGTCTAGTGCATGGCACATGTAATAGAGAATCACATACGTCACTCCTTCTTAACACAGGAAGGAAATATTTAAAGTTTCTTCCAAGAAAGAAACTTACCACCAGGCTCCTTATTGACCAGGGTCCTGCAACATCAATCCAACTACTCATGAAGAATTCCTCCCCTCGATGTCATGGTTTTCGATATTGATCAATCTTCAACTTTTGGCTTCATAGGGCACAAATCATCCATCACTTTTAGTCACGAGTCATGTCCACTATCAGAAAGTGTTTCATCAGTCTTTTCTCATCTGGTCCACCACTATTCCATGCTTCTTACCTTCGAATCATCTCCAAGGATCATACATCCTTTCTCATGATTAGAATCCCTGCATAAATTCATCCAGATAAACATATGCATATGAATTTTTAGAACATAAGTTACCTTAGTGATGATATTTCACCATGACATCTTCCTGTAGGAATCGACATCCTTCATATAAATTGATACATCTCCTATTGATATGTTTTTTCCAAGGGTCTTCTTCTTTACCAAACTTCCACCAGAGTCTACATATCTTCTTAGGAGATATCCTAGTCACATATTCTTGGCCTCCAGATGATAATTTCCTCTTGGCATGGTTGCGTTTCATGATCTCTTCCTATCTGCACATTCTTCATTCCCAGTATATTACAAAATTTCCAATTTCTTGTTTATGTATGACCACCTCATATTTTATGAGGACATATTATGTTAAATTCATCTCTCAGTACATCGAGAGATCCTCCTCATAGATAATACTTCTAAATGTGGAAGTCTATTACCTGCAACCATATGAAATGACTTCACAACATCAAATATTAGCATATATGTCTGTATACCTCATACTTATTTCCCTTAGTCATCCTGTAGCAATTTCTCTAAAATGAAGAGCTTCATTCCTTTGGCCTACTCCATCAATATGTCATTACATCCAGAATTATGTATCCATGATGACCCTTGATCTTGATGACTGCTTTACTTTAGTAATGTTTATCAGAGAGGCTTTCCAGAAGTTGTTTCACCGAGATCTCCTTCCATGCTTCTATCATGATGCTTATTAATGTACATTGCTTCCTAACATAATATTTTACAATCAATAGAAATCAATTAAAGGAGAAAAATATCCTAATCGTAGTTGAGATCCCTCGCTTCTTCTTTATTATCTTTATTTTCATTAGGTTCTTCTCTTATATGGGCTTCTTCCTTTTTCCTCTTGTCCTTTCTTAATTTAGGATAATCTCGTTTATAATGCCCAAGATAATTGCACCCAAAGCATCGTGCTTTGTCCACATTTCTATTCTTATTTTGAGGACCAAATTTACTGAATCTTCCTTTCTCCCCGGATATGGTGGCAAAGGCTTGATTCTTTTCTCTTGATCCTTCTTTCAATCATGATTCTTCTATCTTACCTAGACTTTGGAATGTCATGACTTCTTCTCTCCCATATATGCTGGAAGAGTGATCTCTCCATTTTTTCAATAAGACATTTTGTACCATAATGAGTATTTCTCTATCAAACATTACTTATCTCAACTTCAGTAGTTGATCTTGTATTGCAAAAATCTCCATCACATATGGAATTATTCCTTACTTTGACATTCTCAATTTGTATATTTTTTGTCTTAGGGATATTATTTCCTTTGTAGAACCTTTTCGAGAAGAGTTCCACCAACTTATCATATATTTCTTTTAAGGATTATAGCTTTAATACATAGGGAATGAGAGATTATTTTATGGATTCTATAAGAATCCTTCAGGATTTTATGTCTCCCTGCATGTATTTGATATATGCTAGAATGTCTTCTTTTGGAGGTTGAATTGTAAATCCTTCTATGAAGCCCATAACTTCATTTTCAATTAGCTTCAGATATGTCTTTTTCTTCCATGAATTTAAGTTTGATAACCCAACCAATTTGTTGCTTTCTAAACAATATGTCATTTGGACATATTTAGATGAATTCATAGATACTTACTTGAGAGAGTGATTTTCTCCTTTAACATCTTTCTTGATGATAACGAAGAGGTTAGGAACTTCTTCCAAGATAAAATCCTTTAATCTAGCTAATCTTGGATCCTTGATGGTAAAGGATGTTTGAAGTAGCTAGATAGTATTCTTTGCAAACTGATTTGACTTTCCAACCCAAACTTTGATCTATGCTTCCTTAAGCATCTTTGTTGATAATCAACCCTTAAGATTAGCACCTTAGCTCTGATACCATGTTGAGAATTTGGAAGGCTTGTGATTAATACAAATTCTCTTCTTGATAATATTTGTGAGCTAGCTTATGTTACTTATGTCTTTTCTTCTTTTAGCTTAGTTAATCTTTCATCAAGTCAATTATCAAAATGCACAAGACACAAAAAGTTAGGCTCCTAGAGCTAGGGAAAAACCTCTCCCTCTTGGAGAGGAAAACCAACAAAGAAGTCTTCTTATAGATCTTCAAATGACAAGTACCATGACCAATACTCAGACCCTTCACCTAGATATGCTTCCAAGACCCTTATATTCACCTTGTATATCCTTGTATTTGAATTGCTTGAAATGTGAGAGGGTAAATCAAAGATTGATTTACCTTCCTCACTATTTCTACCTCTTCTCCTTATGATGATTGTCTCAACTTCAACAAATTCTTTCTTCAGATCAACATCCTATGCTCTTCCTACACTTTTCCACAACCTAGCTTCAACAATCCACAACCTGTACCTACTGTATTGTTCCTGCACTTCTTCGCAACCTAGCTTCAACAATCCACAACCTGTACCTACTTCTTGCTCTTCTGTTTCAGATCCGCATATATTATATGTTCTGAATCCACATTCATATGTTTCCTTGTTTCCCTTTTATCCGTGCTTCTATATAATCCCCTTTATCTGTAGTTATGTAATGTCCTTTTTATCCGCAGTTTATTCCTTTGGATTTCTGCAAACTTCCTGAGATAGGTCTGCAATTATTCTTGAGATTAATTCAATTTTCTTCCTGAGATTGATCCGTATTAGATTCAGAGTTATTCACATTTATTGCTTGACCAAATGATCCACAGTCTAGGGTAATATATCATGATCTGTTCTCATCTTTTAGGCCGACATCCAAATGTAATTAGGCCGGCTGTAACACAACATGTAGGCCGACTTGAATTGTAATTTATTCAACATTTCATGGGGGGTTTTCTTCAGCAGTGTTGAAGGTTTTCTTCCCTATATCATGGAGCTTGTCTTTAACATTATATGAGGGCTATTGTAAGCTTCTTCCACAAGGTCTTGGAGCAAATAACAAAACTAGATCTCACACTTAACTCAAACCTAATGGACATCAAAAATAAGTCCTTCTACTTAATAAATCATGCTCATGAAACCCATGAAACATATACAACAAAAATATATATTATTTTGACTTCTTCTTTTTAATAATTACATAATTACATGGTTAACATGAAGACCGACCTAGTTACACTTTTCAACAGTCATATCCGTCATTCCGACCCTTCTATAGGCTCTTTTCCTTTCTTCGCTCAAGGTCAAGGTTTCAATCCTTTTTGAGGAGGTCAAGGATGGACTAACCCTGCTTTTAGTGGTTTAGGAACCGAGAGTTAGTTTGTTTCTGGTCAATAGGGGAATATGCCTTTCCCCTCCGTAGGAACCTCTCAGGTTTTTTTCTCCCTTCACCAATGCATGGAACCCTTACCAAGGGCTCTCCTCTCCTTTCAATACTTCGATTGGGGGAAAAATTCCTGGTTATGGTAACCATTTGGCAGGAGGTCATGCTTCAAATTTTTCTGGAGCACATGGTTTTTCTTATAGTTTAGTTTCTTCTATGAACAATTCTTGGTAACTTGGTGCCTTAACAAATCCAAGTTATTCTTTTCAAAATGTTGGGAATCCCTCTCATGGTGGGTGTAATTCTCAAGGTCCTTCGCGCTTACCATACTTGACAATCTAAATTTTCCAGATCTTTCAAAATTTAGTAACTATCCAATTCGATATAGCCTGGCTTGGCCTCTGGGTCCTACCAAAATTCCATCAGATATCCCAAAATTCGAAGGGAATTCTGGGGAGGATCTAGCGAACCATGTAATAACGTTCCATCTATGGTGTTCATCTAACTCCTTATTGATGATTCAATTAGGTTGATATTGTTTCAACACACCTTGACCATAAATGCTTCCAAGTGGTACATGGAGCTTAGTGGGAATACCTTTGCTTAATTTGGCGAATTGGATACTATGCTTGAACCATTTTCAGTTCCTCATTCGGTATGATGTTGGAACTGAGCTATTGGCCATTTTTCAACAAGATAATCCAACCCACATTTATGACCATATTCATGAATGGCGAAGAAGGAAGAGGCTCATTAAAGCCTATATTCCTAATGAATTCCTTATGGAATGGTTCTTAAAATATTTACAGCCAGAAATATCAAAGGATGTATCACTCTCTGGGGTATTTACTGAAGAGAAGGCTATCTTTAGAGCCCAGTAATTTTAACTTATATATTCTTAGTCTGGGATTATTAATAATATTTTGTCGGACGCTCCTTGATTCAAGATAGATTTAGACAAGCCGAAGCCAGGTCCCCATGGCAATGGAATAATCAAATTGATCGATAAAAATATGGATAACCTCTTAAATCAATTGATTCAGGCATTGTCGTCAGTGTCTATGTATTATCAACCATTAAATATTAGCGTTTTCCAATCCTCTAACCCCAAAGGAAACCAAAAATCTGATGGGAAGAAGAAGGGACGTAATAAGAAGAAAGATAAGGATGGGAAGGGTAATGCGAACAAACCCAACAATAATGTTGGGGAGGGTAAAAAAGAGTCAAAAAAGAAAGTTAAGTATTCTTTCAAATTGTGCATTGGAGACCATTTAATTCATCTTTGCCTGAAGATTTAGGATGCTCAACACTTTTTAGCTTAGTAGGGTTCTTCAAGATCCTAGGATATCCTGACTAACCCTTTTCCCCAAGGGAAGCAAATGCTTGCTGGCGTGTGTTAATACTGGAACCCCCATAGGGGGAAACCAGGAAGGAAAAAATCCATTAAATGTATACATGATGAGTTCTCATGTTGACGTTGCAAAAAGGTCACGTGATTATGGTGAACCAAAATCCTCTAAGGTTAAGGATTCTCCTGATGTTTCAGAGCCACTCCATATTGAGAGGCCCACAGTTGAGCCTATACCTCAGATGTCGAAAGGCTCTACTAAACTTTTGGTGATTAATCATAATGCTAAGGCAACCCAGAACTACTGCATTGTAGAATATCTGGCTCAAAGCCCTTGTGTGATGTCTACATTAGAGGTACTCCAATCATGCCAAACATAAAGGAATGCGATTCTCACTGCGATTGGGGAAATAGATCCAAAAAACTCTCATATAATTACATTTGACATGTCAAATATTAAGAAGAGACTCCCTCATCACATGAACTTCTAGATTAAATATACATATTGGAAGATGAATATTTTCAAAATGTAGTTGATGAAGGAGCTTCCACATGTGTCATGTCCATTGAATGTTGGAAAGCGATCAAATCTCCTCAAGTTTTTCCTTTGCCTACTCTCTTGACTTCATTTGATGGTCATTCTCATAGGCCACATGGAATTGTTCCAGCCTTTCCCATCCGTGTTTGGGGAAAGGTGGTCAATATTGAGGTAGAAATAGTTGATGATAATTTGGACGATAACCTTATATTGGGACGAAATTGGATTTATGAAATGGATGGCATTGTATCATCATTATTTCACATCCTATGCTTTCCCCATGATGTCAGAATCGTTACTTTTGATCAGATGGATTATTCTCTGAAAGACTCCAATGCATCCTATGATTCTACTATTTCCTTGGTGAAAAATTCCAAGCATCCCATTGAGAATATAGGAGTCATAATGTATTCCTTGTTGATGGGTACTTTTGATCTTCCATCTCCTATCGCTCGAATAATCTCCATTTCATTATCCAAGGCCCCTTCTTGAATAGAGCTCTTCATACCTAATTATTTTTTAGACCCTTCGGCCTTACCCTCTTCTATGACCACATTAGAAGAAGGGAAAGTGGGTGGAATGGCGTATCCTATGTATGCAACCAAAGTTTCTTATCAATATATTGTTAACACTACAGATTCCAATCCTACTCCTCTTTCGTCGGAGGATTTGGATGGAGATGTAGCCTATGGCTTGGACTATTAACTCGAATTCTTCTATGGAATTCCTTGATACTGTTTTTCCATCCGAGGAGGAAATCCTAGAAGTGATGATAGGTGTAGAAAGACCATGGAATGATTTGCATGATCGGTCATATTTCCTCCAAGACTTGCGTGAAGTAGAGTCAAGTTTTTCTAGCCTTTCGTCAACTGGTGATGTTCACACAATCCTAAATCCTTTGGCTCCAGCAAAGATTTTTTCCAAAGGTAATATGTCTATCATTTCAAAAGATATTTCGGGGAGAATCTCCATGGATCCCAATATAATAGAGAATGTTTTCATCGGAGACGAGTGTTCCCTTGAAGAAATTCAAATCTATACCATTCTTTTCAAAGAATTTTGGGATGTTTTCACTTAGTCTTATGAGGAAATGCCTGGAATTGATTCATCAATTGTCTAACATGAGATCAAGACTTGCAAGAATGCTAAGCCTATACGGCAAAATATTTGGCCGATAAACCCTAGGAAAGTGAAAACTATCAAAGCCGAGGTTGAGAAGTTGCTTAAGGCGGGTTTCATATACCCTATTTCTTTGACTGAGTGGGTTTCAAATCTAGTCCCGACTGATAAGAAACAAGGAAATATCTGCGTGTGCATAGAATTTAAGGATTTAAATAAGGCTTGTCCAAAAGGTAATTTCCTCACACCCTTTATTGATCAGATCATTGATGAGTGTGTTGGAAATGAGATTTAATCCTTCATGGATGGTTTCTTGGGTTATAACCAAATTACTATTTGTCCTCAAGACCAACATAAGATAACTCTTATCTGCCCCTAGGGTACCTTTGCATATAAAAATATGCCTTTTGGCCTTAAAAATGCTGGAGTGACTTTCCAGAGGGCCATGTGTTATGCTTTCCACTATATCAAACATATTATCGAAGCTTATTTGGATGATTTAACTTCTATTTCTCGAAAGAAAATTGATCATCCCCATCATCTTCGATTGATTTTTGAGAGATATCGTTATTACCAAAATCTAGTTGAATTTGAATAAGTGCATTTTTGCGGTCACATCTGTTCGGTTATTAGGATTCATAATGTCTACTTAAGGGATTCATGTAGATCCTTTCAAGGTTGAGGTAATACTTCAGTTTACTCCCCCGTCTACCATTCATCAACTTCAAAGTCTCTAAGGAAAAGCCAATTTCTTGAGGATATTTATCATCAATTATGTTGACATTATGAAGGGATTTATGAGATTGTTGAAAAAAGTAGTTCCATTTCTATGGGATGACTTCGCTCAGTGCTCGTTCGATGCTTTGAAAAATACATTAAACTCTTCTCGTTTAATGAGTCCACCTTATTATAGCAGGGATTTCCTCTTGTATCTCGCTGTAGCAGAATCAACCATTGGTATGGTTCTAGTTTAGGAAGACGATGCTCTCTGTGAGAATGTGATTTATTATCTAAGCCAAGGCTTGGTAGGTCTTGAATTACGATATTCTCCTATAGAGAAATTAACTTTGGAAGATGTCCATGCTATCTAGCGAGTTAGACATTATATTCTGCATCGGAATTTTTTTTCTTTGGAAGCTGTCAATCCATTTTAGTTTGTTCTCAGTAGGCAAGTGATTGTGGGAAAATATAATAGATGGATTCTTATTTTACAAAAATTTGATCTTGAGTTATTGTCAACTAAATCCAAGAAATATTTAGTATTCGCAGAATTAATCTCAGATTTGTGTTGTGAAGAAGAAGTAGCTATGAGGAATCATTCCTTGATGAACATCTTTTCCTTATTTCTTCACAAGATCCTTGGTATGGGGATATTATTTTATATCTTTAGACTTCAAAGTTTGCCCTCAATTTTCGAATGATGAGTGAAGAAAATTGCGTCACTTGGCTAAAATTTATGTTATCATTGGTGACACTTTATATCGTCACGGGGTTGGTCCAATCCTTAGACACTGCTTAACCCTAGAAGAAGCTGAGTCAGTGTTGAATGATTGCCACAATGTAGCTTATGGTGGTCATTTATTTGGGCTTGCTACAACCCAAAAAATATTTCGTGCCAACTATTTTTTGCCTTCAATCTTCGAAGATTGCATTAAAGTAGTTAAGAAATTCCATCCTTTTCAAGTCTATACCCGGAAGAGGCACGCTAATCCTACTTCGCTCTTTACTGTTATTACCGTTGGTCTCTTCAAAAAGTGGGGAATTGATTTCACAACTTGTAACCCGCCTTCGGAAAGGGGTCATAAGTGTATCATTGTAGAAGTGGACTACTTCACTAAGTGGGTTGAGGCTATTCCTACTTTTGTGAATGATGGTGAAACAACAACCCTGTTTATATTCAACCAAGTCATTTCTCGTTTCAGTATTCCTAAAGAGATTGTCACTGACCATGGCAATCATTTCCAGAACAACATGATGGCTGAATTCGCTCTCAAGTTAGGTTTCTGGAAGGAGCCATTAGGGTAAATTAGAGGTATGAAATTGGCCTCCTAAGGAAATTATAGAATAATAGTGGAAATAATAAAATAAGATTAGATTACATCATCAAATTTTAGAAGGAAAAAAGAAAAAAACTACTTTTTTTCAACTCGTATTTTCAACTTATCTTCCTATGGGTTTACTAAAATTTCAAGCGAGAACACTCGTTGGATGAAGAATTTGATTCCTCATCCAAGGAGTACCCATGTTGCATACTTTATATAAACCCTACTACACGAAAAATGAGAAATACATGAAAATTGTGATTGTAATCACATGTTTTCATGTATTTCTCATTTTTCGTGTAACAGGGTCCATCGAAAGTATGCAACATGGGTACTTTGATTAGGAATTAAATTTTGAATCCAATGAGTATTATCCTCCGAAATTTTAGTAAAACCTTAGGGAGATAAGTTGAAAATACAAGTTGAAAAAGTAGTTTTATTATTTTATTATTTTTTAATCTTTTTACCTTTTTACCCCAAAAATGGTGAATCATCTCCCATGGTTTACATCTCCATATTGAATCCTATTGGTTCTTATGAAGTTTATTTTAGTTGTACATTTTTCTGAGGAGGCCCATTTTAGACCTCAAAATTCCTCTAATGCATTCATCTCATTACTCTCCTCAAGCGAATGGGAAAGTGGAAGTCGTGAATAAATCCTTGAAGGTTATCCTGCAAAGGAAAATTAATAAAGCTCGATCCAGTTGGCACATTATGCTATATCCTGCGCTTTGGGCATACCAGATTTTAGTTAAGGCAACAACTGGTTTCACTCATTTTCAACTATTTTATGGGTTGGAATCAATCTTCCGCATGGAATATGAAATTCCTTCTCTTCAACTAGATGTTGAACTTCTGCCAGACACTAGCAGTCTTGAAGAGCGCCTCTTTTTTTTTAACATCTTGATGAGCAGCGTTGATATGCGACCACGATCAACAAAGCCCATAACAAGAGGGTGAATGAATAATATGGTAAGGTTGTGCATCCTAGTGTTTTATCTGAAGGCGACCTTGTCTTGATCTATGACCAAGACAAACATGGCTTGGGGGAAGAAAATTTTAAATCTATGTGGCGCAGTCATTTTATCGTTAAAAAAGTGTTGAAAAAAGAAGCTTACAAATTGGTTGATTTTGATGAAAACAAGCTGGCAGAGCCTAGAAATGGGCTCTATCTTAAAAATTATCATGCCTAGCATTTACTTGGTTTTGTAGATATTATATATTTGTGCATATCTCTCTATAGGTTTCATAGTGACATCGATATTTTTAATCTGCCTTGGCAGTTATTGATGGATGACATGGTCCATTTAGGATTCACCAATGGTGCTAGTCCACATACCCATAATTTGGCTTCTGCGGCTTGGGTAATTTACTATCCATCCGGTCAGTTGTTAGTTTCAAGGGGCATATGTATTGGTCCTACTTCGAATAATGTTTCCGAATATACTGTTGTTGTTAAGCTACTATTTGAAGCAATATCTCTTAGTGTTGATTCATTAGTAGTGTACTTGGATTCACAACTAGTGGTGTCTTAGTTAAATAACATCTATCGTGTTAGAGATGCTTATTTAGATCGCCAAATGCAGCCTTCGCTTGGACTCGTGTATAAGCCACTTTTTGACCATGTATTTCTACAAAATCAACCCTGTAATCACTTAACCTCTGCAACTCGACACCTTATCCCCTGTGGAGAGAACATCCCTTTGACGTTGAACAGTTTTGTCACCTTGCATTGAGCATAGGAATGCTCTTGTCCTAGGAACTAGCACATCTGTATTCAGATGCTCATTCTTTCCACTATACTATAGGCATTATTTTATTTTATTTTCAGGATTTTAATATGAAAAAGACAAAAAATTATATATTTAAAAAAAAATTGGGAATGGGACATTTCTTCCATAATTGATGGCAACAAGAGTTAGTTGTGTCACCCTTGAACAAAGAAATCAAAAGAAAGTCTTTCCTCAATTGTGATGGGCTTTAGTTTGAATTAGGAGAGCCATAACCTTGTTATTGAGTCAATACTCCCCCGGTTGGTTATCTCTTCCAATCATATGGAGAGTTTGTTTATTCTTCCTGCATGACAAACTTATACAAAGTTATCATATGCTACCATATAGTCACATTTGAGTCATGATTTTTTTCAAAGGAAGTAAACCTAAGTCGACCTTTCTGTGGTTTCTCTTGACTCACTTTTCGGTCGGCCATACCAGATTTGTCAGAGTTATGTTCTATCACATCAGCTATTTGGTCCATTTCTCATGCTAGTTAAGAAGGTTTCCATTGACTTCTTGCAGGCGGGTTTTATCTTATCGACTTCGAAAAATTTCTCTGAGAGTAGACCTAGAGATGCACCCTGCCTCTATTTCCATCATTGATAGGTGGCCTTGTGCTTGGCATCGATAAATATCATGGGTCTTTGAATGAGAGGTTTCCCTTGTGTTCGATATCAACCTACATTATCACACATTGGGATTCATGCAATACCTTGGTTTCCATTTGAACCTATTGGTGGATTCCTCGCCTCTATGTCAGCTTTCATTATTGGTTAGTTCAAAGGGTTTCTTTCGTGCACTAGCCACATCTTGTGTACACCAAAAACCTGCTTCGGTTTGGTTACTTCATATTTCTTAGTTCGATTCCTTCCAAATTATTGGCCTATGGGTTACACTCGAGTTGGATTGATATGGGATGCCTTAATGCCTTCTTTCCAACAAATATTTTCCCATCGAATCCAAATCATTGCTCTGGGAATAAGGTATAGAGTCATTTTTCAGTACCTTAGGGCTTGCAGTCATCAATGGAAGAATCCTTCGCTATCGACAGCGAGAATACATCAATGTATCCTGATTGGTAGATTCTCTCAAGTGTTTGACTTCAAATTATTTATTTTCATTTGTTATATTGTACTGGGGTACCTTGAATCTCATCATCATTATCAGTGAGTTGTCTCATGTTTTTTAACAATATACATCAATGACTGTAATAAAATGATTTATCACATGGTTGGCTTCAACTCATTTATTCCCATAGTGTAGAAATGTATCATGATGGTCAGTGAAGACCTCGGGTTTGCATCAACATTTTTTGATTCCCTTGTTAGCTCCTTCATTTTTCTGCCAGTGACACCATCCACCTTATAAGTTGCAGTTCATCACAACAACATCTTATATGTTGGCACTTGAGTTGCGTGCAGTACCATTATTCCAATTTAAATTATGACTCGGTACTTTGTGGATCAATTATGTGACATCAGTGATCGTATATATCTTTTAGCATCACTGATCAATTCTTCTATATGTGATACTATGACATGACCTTGCTATGTACTTTTGAGGCAATGATCAGATGATCCACTATGTATTTCTTAGTATCCTTTGTACTTGTATACATATTGGATCCACTCTATAATTGATATGCGAACATGATTTACTACCTCTGAGCATGGGTATGCCCACCTCAGACATAAGCTTGTTTTTTGATCTCTTCCATTGGTTTTTGGCAGGCTGAAATCTGGTGAACTCCTCCCAAGTCCTTGCATGATTATTATTATACACTTAATACATTTCGGACATCATGTGCCCCTTCTGACCTCATATATTAGAGGACATCTGTTATAGCATCATTTTTCAGTTCTGTATACTTGATTCTTTGAGTTATGGCCTTGGGAAAACCTTTCCCTTCAGACTTGGTCCTTTATCAAAAAAACATTATTTTAAATTCCATACGTGACTCTTCCCTCTCAAAATCACGTGCACATGCGGGTCGATCTATACCCAACCTGCATATATAGTTTGAAATATGAAAAATATAAAATCCATATTTTTTGGGTGGGGTTTACGGTTTACATCGGAAGCCTACCTACAGTAGCTCGTGGCCTAACTGTATCCCAACTGAAACAACTGTTTTGGGGTGGTATAAATACACCTCATTGGAAGGACTAAGGGGAGGAGAAAGATAAGATATTTATACTATAGCCATTTAGTCCATGATCAAGTCTTATTTATCCTTGTGCCTCATGTACTCCCTAATTGTGGAAACCCTTGTTTCCCTCACATAGATTTTCATTCCTCTTATATGAAATCCATGTGTATGCATTTGGAAGGAGATTGTTGAGGCTTGGGATGGATGGATCCAGAGGACTGTTTCGCTTGGAGCCATGGCTGAATCAGGTGGTATTCCTCCACACCTCTACATTCATCAATAAAGAAGCTATTTCCTATTATTGATATTCATGATCTTGATGCTTTATACATGTTATGATCTTATTATGAATGATTTCGTGTTTTATGCTTATATTCTTATATTATCTAATGCTAATATCTTGAACATGCTTTGAAATATTATTAGTATATGTGATGTTCTTGAATGAGTTGTAGGTTTTGGAGCACTAGGAGAAGTAGAGGGTTTGAACTCTGTGGGATTGCCTTCAAATGTAGGACCTACGGGTACTACTCCTTCTTCCCATTTTAACATTTTAAGTAATAGGATTGCAAGTTTGTATGCTTCTTGTTGTTGTATGCCTCTTTCTCTATTGGGGTTTCCAACCTAGCCCCTAGGGTATATTAACCCGTAACAACTAGTTGAAATAGTCATATTTACTACCTTTACTCTCATTGATAAGTGTTTGCTCTATTTCATCTCATAAGTAGAATTTCATCACTTTCATTAAGGTTTATCACTCTATTGAATTCTTTGGTCATTTGTTTCTTAATTCCAATAGAACAAAATTCTTCTTTAGCATTGAAATTGAAAACTTAATCTCTTAGTACATATAATGTAGTGTACTTCGCAAGTGTACGAACTTGGATTAACATTTTAATGTAAGCAATTTAAAGCACAATTAAATTACCCAACACTCCCCGAATTCTTCTCACTATAATAAAATTGTATGTTTAATCAATGTTATGTGCAAGTGATCTGAATATGGGAAAAATATATTTGTTGTGCTAGCTCCCTCATCAGTATAAAAAAAATGTGTTTAGTATCGTCTCAAATTAGCAAGTTGTGAAAGGATTTATGTGTCAAGTTTGAGTGTCTTTTATGAGAAATTTATTAAGTAAATTAGTTTTTAAAAACACATGTACAAAAAATTAATTGTAGAGAAATAACACACATCAAACACATTACACAATAGCTGATAATAGAGTTCACCCCTCCTGGGCTACATCTCCATGGACCTGCTTCAAATGGCTAGGCCTTTTTTGGATTAATGGTAAATTCTATGACTACATGCACCTATAGTGCTCCAATAGCTTTGTAACCTACTCCATTGGTTTCAGAAGACCCTAAAACCTCAAAATAGACTCTTAAATCTTTGAAAATGGTCTTTAGATGATCTAGGCATGACCTCCTCTCCTGGTGGCCCTAGGCTTCTTTGATCTTCAAAGTGGAAAAGTCACTTGCAAAATTGCTCCAACACCTATGCAACCTGGACCATCATGCTCATACCATCAAAATCATCTACGAATGACTCTTCTTGAGCCAAAATTGGTCGAAATATGCCAAAGTTATGGCTTCCCCAATTTTTCCTAGAAAAACCCCACTAAAACTGGAGAAACTCTAGTTAGCGCAGCTACATCTAAAGTCTCGTCGTAAATGGAAGAATTCACCAACATCGCTGCAAAACTTAAGCTGAAATAATTAAGTGATAATCTTGTATTAATGTTGGGATAAGCCGTAGTTAAATGCACTAAGCACATTTTATCATAATCTTGAATTAAATCGAGGATTAGTGCTTAATCAATGGATTATGGGTAATTAACCCCTCTCTATGATAATTTTGCGCATTTGCAATAGCCTCCACCCCTAGTCATAGAGTAAAGACATACGGTGAGGGGGGTACCCCCCTCCTCCCACCGTTGAATGATAATATAACCTTTATAGATATGTTGCACACTATATAAATTAAGATTCATTGCGCAATCCATTTGTGTTGTGTTGTGTTGGTGGGGGGGAGGTTGCGGGGTCAACCCTGACCTATGCCCTTCCACTTGTGTAATAATTTTGTGCCACAAACATTAATCCAACCTTTAATAAATATAAAAATTTTCCCATAGCAATGAAATTTAGAATTTGACCAATAGTTGAAAATTGGACTTTGGAAGGGGACACGTGGCGGCCTCTGGGCTAGCCATGTGTCCTCATGCCATTGGTCCTTAAAACCTCCAATAAAATTGAAAAAAATTACCCCCTTAGCAACGATCCATAGTATGACACTTGGCATGGTGTCATTAGGCGAAATGGAGGAATATTCCTAGAATATACTTTTTTGGTTGACTAGGCTACCATGTCACCAATCTGTCGTTTTCTGCAAAATTTTTAATTGTTTAGGAAAATGAACAACTTGCTCTATCTTCCTCACACAGACTCTGTTTTGAGTGAAACAAAGTATGCCAGATTCCCAGTGATAAGGCCTATCCAGTCATTCTGGTTAGTATCGATTTCGAACACTTTGAATTTTTGGCAATTTTTTGCTCCCAATCCAGATTCTGATCACTCCTTCCCACTGACAGGATTTTGGACCCACAAAGTTGGTTATCTGATAAGAGATAAATAATATTCTCTTTCCCAAGTTCTATCAACTTGATTCTACTTGGAAAAATTGACATGACTACCACTTGGGTTCCTGACATGCCTTGCCTTTCAAATGGCTTGGTGCTTCAACCAATGTCCTTGTTTTGTTGTTGACCCAATCCAACACTTGATGGTTTCTTGCTGACTTACTAAACACCTTGTTGTACCAAAGCGATCCGTCGGTGCTTGGAAAACTATCTCATGGCCTTCCCACTGAGAATCATGTTCCTCATTTGCACACACATGCAATCGATGCAAGATTCTCCTTGGAAACCACTTTTCCAAGTTAAGCCCAATTGCAACAATGAGTTCCAATATCAATAATAATATGAAAATAAATGACCATTCCTTTTACCTCCAAGGTTTCAAATTCCACTTTTGGAAGAATGCATTCACCATCTCTTCTGCTTCTTGGCGTCAACACATCAATGGTCTACAATGGTTGTTGTTTTGGCTGCAATATTTTTGGAATCTTGTTCACTTTCTAATTCTTGATTACATCATCCTCCAGTTTGACATGCTACTCTTTCCATGATTTGAGAATGAAGGCTAGTCATGAGCCTCTCACTCAAGAGTGGACCTTCCAAAATCCTGCGACATCTTGTCACAAACACAAACATTAATCCGAAAAACACATCATGCAATAAATAGAACTTGATGACATATCATTTTTTTTCCTTCAAAGAAACAAATGTCACATCATGTGAACATCTCCATGTACTCTTACATCTCGGTGTACAAAACTTGTCGACCAAACACAAGTCGACAAAACATGCCTCTTCAAACAAATGACTCTCAAGTCAAACAAAAAAAATGTACAAATTTCCATCTTTGCTGCATCTAAAGTCAACATAACTCTAATTTCATACACCTTCCTAGCGTAAACATGCAACATAATTTCAAGAGAAAATAAATGCATCAATAAGGAAATATTTTCATCAATCATCAAAATAAATGAAAGGCCTTAATTGGATAATAAATCTAACAATCTCTTTCCAAACCACTTCAATGGCACTTCTTTCAGCTGCACTTCATCATGTGAACCATCATGACGCACATAAATTATGGAATCTTATTTTCCATTCTTTTCAAGATCTCTCTCCACCTTCTTCAAATGTCGTGGTTGAATCGTTGGATGCAAAGTCCAACACTTTTCTACAATATGACCTTGCTTATGGCAATGAGTGCAAAACAATTGCATATTGTTTTCAACATGGTTTGCATTATCCAATGGACCTTTGGCTTTTTGCCTCCTTTGCTTCAAAATTTTTCAGTGCATGGATATATTCTTCCAACACCTTGAAGCATTATGGTTGTTCAAGCCACAAAAGGAACATGCAAATTTTCTCCAAATCTTATGTGAAGATTTTTCAAGTTTATCATAATCAACAGAAACTTGATTAAAGGCAGATTTATACCTTGAACATTCACCTTTGTTTCCTTCTTGAGGAGGTTAATTTGATGAGGTAGTGGCTATCTTTGGAATACCAACGATCGCTTCAATGAATTTATAGATTTCAACATCCTCTTATTAGCCATTTCCCTTATTTGCATGCTTATCAACATCTTCTTGCAAAGTGGGTGTAAAACTTTTGCATTCCTCATTAACACAATCTTCACAAGCTTGAGGCAACTAACATGAAATGAAAGTCCTTCTGGAAGACCTTCATGTGCCTTCATGGCTTTGGAGCATTCTCCATCATGTTGTCCATAACCAAGACCCAAATACCTAGTCCTTTCCTCAACAACAATTGGCTCAACTTGCCTTGTGCATGTTTTTCCAACCCTTTACCTTCATAGCCCATATTCATCAATAATTTGGACCCTATTCCTCTAGTGTGTCTTTAAAAATAACCTACACATTCATCTCGAGAAGAAATAAAAGATAAAATTGAATTGCATACTTTTTTTTCATGCACATGTTTGGCTAAAGTTTCCTTGGAATCATGGATTTGAGTCTCCATCTCATGAAAATTTGCAAGGTTTTCAATTACAATATGGAGCAGAGTCTCCATCTCATGCATATTTTCAAGAAGCTCTTGCTTCTCCTTATTCATGGAAATCAACTGCTCTTGAAGTATAATGCTCTCCCTCTTATCTTCATACATCTCTTGCACCATATCATTCATGATTTAGAGCTTCTGTAAAATTTATTTATCAAAGAGTCTTGCTAAGGAAGATTGATTAGAAGCAATGCTTGACGAAGCTGCCATCACACTTGCAATGCATAAAAATATTCTTTGTGGTGATTTGAAAACCGAGTCCTCAATCTTGAACTTCTCCTCTCTTCAACTTACACGCGTAAACTTGCACACAATTAAATTCTCCTTGCACAAATGCATGCAAAAATGCAAAACCAATAGCTAATTCTTCTAGCTAACCTTGGAAAACCATCTAAGGGATAAAATGAGCTAAAATGTGCTTTGATACCAACTTGATCTGAATAAGGGAAAACTAGTTTTTCTCTATTAGCTCCCTCATCAGTATAAAAAAATTGTGTTTAGGATCGTCTAAAGTTAGCAAGTTGTGAAAGGGTTTATGTGTGAATTTTTAGTGTATTTTATGAGCAATTTCTTAAGTGAATTAGATGTTAAAAACACATGTACAAATAATAAATTGTAGAGAAATAACACACATCAAACACATTACACAATAGCTGATAACATAGTTCACCCCTCCTGAGCTACATCTCCATGGACCTGCTTCAACTGGCTAGGCCCTCTTTGGATTAATGGTCAATTATCTGATTACATGCACACACATTAATCCAATTTCTTTGAAACCTACTCCATTGGCTTCAAAAGACCCAAAAACCTCAAAATAGACTCTTCAAGCTCTGAAAATGGTCTTTAGATGATCTAGGCATGGCCTCCTCTCCTGGTGGCCCTCTACTTATTTAATATTCAAAGTGGAAAAATCACTTACAGTAGTGCTCCAACACCTATGAAACCAGCACCATCATGCTCAGAGCATCAAAATCATATAGGAATGACTCTTATTGAGCCAAAATTGGTCGAAATATGGCAAATTTATGGCTTCCCCAATATTTCCTAGAAAAAATCCACTAAAACTGGAGAAACTCCAATTAACGCAGCTAAATCTAGAGTCTCACCGCAAATGGCAGACTCCATCAACTCCGCCGTAAAAATTAAACTGAATTAATTAAGTGATAAGATGGTATTAACGTTGGGATAAGCCACAGTTAAATGCGCTAAGAGCGTTTTATCATAATCCCGAATTAAATCGAGGATTAGTGCTTAGTAAATGGATTATGGGTAATTAACCCTGTTTTAAATGATAATTCCACACATTTGCAATCACCTCCGCCCCTTGTCATGGAGTCTCCCACTGTCGAATGATAATATAACCTTTATATATATGTTACATGCTATATAAATTAACATTCATTGCGTAGTCCATTGGTGTTGTTTTGTGTTGGTGCGGGGGTAGTCACACGGTCGACCCCGACGTCCGACCTCCGACCTGTGTAATAATTTGTGCCACAAACATTAATCCAAACTTTAATAAATATAAAAATTCGACCATAGCAATGACATTTGGAATTTGACCAATAGTTGAATGTTGGACCTTGGAATGGGGCACATGGCGACCTCTGACCTAGCCATGTGTCCTCATGCCATTGGTTCTTAAAACCTCCAATAAAATTGAAACAAGTCACCCCCCTTAGAAACCATCCATAGTCTGACACTTGGCATGGTTTCATTGGGAAAAATGGAGGAATATTCCCAGAATATACTTTTTCTGTTGACTAGGCTACCATGTCACCAGTCTGTCTTTTTCTACAAAAAATTTAGTTTTTTAGGAAAACAAACAACATGCTCTATCTTCTTCACATGGAATCTGTTTTGAGTGAAACGAAGTGCGATAGATTCTTGGAAACAAGGCCTATTCGGCCATTTTGGTTAGGTTATATTCTGAGCACTTTGAATTTTTGGCAAATTTTTGCTCCCAATCCAGATTCCGATCACTCCTTCCCATTAAGAGGATTTTGGACACACAAAATCTAGTTATCTGATAAGAGATGAATACTCTTCTCTTTCCCAAGTTCTATCAACTTGGAAAAATATCCATGACAACCACTTGGGTTCCTGTCATACCTTGCCTTGCAAATGGCTTGGCACTTCAACCAAGGTCCTCCTTTTGCTCCTGACCCAATCCAGCAATTGATGGATGCTTTCTGATTGAATAAACACCTTGTTGTACCAAAGCGATCCCTTGGTGGTTGGAAAATTGTTTGATGGCCTTCCCACTGAGAATCATGTTTCTCCTTTGTACACACATGCAATCGATGCAAGCTTCTCCTTGGAAACCACTTTTCCAAGTTAAGCCCATCTGAGTGAACTACAACAATGAGTTCCAATATCGGTAATCACAAGAAAAAAATGATCATTATTTTTACCTCCACATTTCCAAATTCCACATCTGGAAGAATGCATTCACCATCTCTTCCGTTTCTTGGCGTCAACACATGAAATGGTCTACAATGGCTATTGTTTTGGTTGCAATATTTTTGGCATTTTGTCCACTTTCCACTTCGTGATTCCATCATCCTCCAATTCGACATGATGTTCATGCCATGATTTGAGAATGAAGGCTAATCACGAGCCTCTCGCCCAAACGTGGAACTTCCAAAATCCCACAACATCTTGTCATAAACACAACCATTAATCTGAAAAACACATCATGCAAGAAACATAACTTGACAACATATAATTTTGATCCTTCAAAGCAACAAATGTCACATCATGTGAACATCGCCATGTACTCTTACATCTCGGTGTAAAAAACTCATCGACCACACACAATTCGACAAAGAATGCCTCTTCAAACAACTGACTCTCAAGTCAAACAAAAAACATGTACAAATTGCCATATTTTCTGCATCTAAGTGAGTCAACATAACTCTACTTTCAAACACCTTCCTGGCATAAACATGCAACATTATTTCAAGGGAAAATAAATGCATCAATAAGGAAAGATTTGAATCAATGGTCAAAATAAATGCAAGGCCTTAATTGGATAAGAAATCTAACCATCTCTTTCCAAACCACTTTAGTGGTGCTTCTTTTAGTTGCACTTCATCATGTGAATCATCATGACCCACATCAATTATGGAATCCTCTTTTCCATTCTTGTCAATATCTCTCTCCACCTTCTTCAAATATTGTGGATGTTTTGTTGGATAAAAAGTCCAACACTTGTCTAAAAGATGACCTTGCTTATGGCAATGAGTGAAAAACATTTGCATCTTCTTTTCAACATGGTCTGCATTATCCAAAGGACCTTTGGCTTTTTGCCTCATTTTCTTTGAAAGTTTCCTGTGCATGGCTATATTCTTCCAACACCTTGAAACATTATGGTTATTCAAACCATAAAAGTAACATGAAAATTTTCTCCAAATATTATGTGAATATTTTCCATGTTTATCATAATCAAAAGCAACTTGATAAAGGCAGATTTATACCTTGAACATTTCCCTTTCTCGCCTTCTTGAGGAATTGAATTTGATGACGTAGTGACTCTCTTTGGAATACCAACAATGGCTTCAATGACTTTAGAGCTTTCAACATCCTCTTGTTTTCCATTTGCCTTAGTTGCATGCTTATGAGCATCTTCTTGCAATGTGGGTGTAAAACGTTTTCATTCCTCATGAACACAATCTTCACAAGCTTGAGGTAATGAACATGAAATGAAAGTCCTTCTTGGAACACCTTCACATGCCTTCATGGTTTTGGATCATTCTCCATCATGTTGTCCATAACCAAGACCCAAATACCTAGGCCTTTCGTCAACAACAATTGTCTCAACTATGTCTTTTGTATGTTTTCCCAATCCTTTACCTTCATATCACATATTCATTAATAATTTGGATCCTATTCCGCTAGTGTGTCTTTAAAAAGAACCTACAAATTCATATTGAGAAGAAATAGAAGATAAAATTGAATTGCATGCCTCTTTTTCATGCACATTATTGGCTAAATTTTCCTTGGCATCATGGATTTGAGTCTCCATCTTATACAACCTTGCTAGGTTTTCATTTGTGTTGGAGTGGGGTCCCCTAAGTCCGACCATTTTTGCTATATTTTGTAATAGATTAGTCGTGCACAGGGGCTTTGGGGCGGTTCAAAGCCCCTCTTGAATTGTAATGGGTCAAAGGGGAGCCTCAAACCACGATTTGTGAACCATAGAGTAGCGCAGGCTAATAGTATAAATAGATGGCTAGATCGAGTCTAAGAAGTCAGTTTTTGGATAAGTCTGAATGTGAATGTTAGATGTGGAAACTTGGTGATATTTTGTGTGGATTGTTTGGGTAAGAAGGATATTGCTGGCTGTGTGCGCGGAGACCTTAGTCTTGCTGTGTGTGCGGAGACCTTAGTCTTGCTGTGTGGGGACCCCGCTGGCTGTGTGCACAGGTTGTTGAATTGTTCTGTATGAAGGATCTAAACTGATAGTAATAAAGGAATATTGTTGTGGATATTTGAGTTCTATATGCATATGTTGTTTATGTTATGAATGTTTCTGCATCTTATTTCTGATTTCTATACTTCCTGCGAATAGATATCTTGCACAACTTTGTTTGAGTTTATATGAATTCTTATTGGATGGATCTGATGGTATAGGGATTTGATATTATGTGTTGAGGGTTATTACTTGATTTATAGTTGATGTGTTAACTTGCGCAAGGCATTCTGCATATTTGACCTAAATATGTCTCTTAGGATTTACTGGTTAGGGCTGCTATTGTGAAGGTTTGTTCATGTTTATTTGGGATATTAAGGCACCCACATCATTCAAACCTCTCTCAGAGTGAAAAAACCTGGTTCCAGTACCCCCCCATACTGCTTCGGGTGAGACTTTGACTTGTGCAAATAGGTCACTACCGAAGGGGCCAGTAGTAAGAGGGTTTTGTTGGTTAACCTCAATTCCAAACTTGGGTCAGGACCCCTCAAGCCAACAAATGGTTTCGTTGCCGGGACCAGGAGAATTTTGAGAGAGGTTGGGTGATGCCACGAGGTCATTGGCAACCATTAAAACCTGAACTTGAGGACTGGTTTGAAAAACAGATTCAGGAATTTTCCCTAAAAGAAAAAAGAAGTAATAAGCTATCTGTTGAAGATTGGAAGAATAAGTATATTTTTACTGAGGTGCATAAGATATTTTTCATAACCTTTGCACACAAACTACAAGAGTGGTTGGCAATATTAGAAAAATTCAAAACCCGTTGGAAGGATGATCAGGTCACACATTGGACTCCTGAATTAATCCAATAGTTGGAGAAGACTGATAGTTCCATTACCCAAACTGTAGATCACTCGGTTGACAATGTCTTGCGCAGGTTTGTAACAGAGTTTTTAGTCGATCAATTTGTATCCTACTCTAAAGCTGAAAGGATATTTTTCAAGAGATTCAGGGGTAAGTTCTTACAAACTTTGCCTCTACTGATTAAGATGTTATTGTGTGAAAAGGGTATTTTGTGTAGCCACACCGAGTGAATGACCCCTGATCAGAGCAAAAGAACTCTGCGCAATAGTAAATACTATCGGGTCAATCCATATAAGCTCAAAAATGAAAGTGCTCAGAATTGTTTGGAAGCTGAATGACCACGGTTGGCCTGTCACCAGGAATCTAACGCAATTCGTTTCGTCGAAAACCGACTCTGGATGAAGAAGTTATAGCTTGCTGACCACTGTTCAGAATAGGAAAATTAAAAAAAAAACAGTGACATGTTGATAACATGGAAGCTCAGTCAGCATGCAGGGAATATTATTTAGTTTATGCCCAATGGCACAGTGACAAGTGTCATAATAGGATTCCCCAGTTTGGTTTGAAAGTGAATTTTTTTTAAGGATCTCCTCGTAAGGTTGAATTCAATTTTTTTTTATATGAGGGACAACCCAACTAGAGGCTGACATGTGGTGCAGCCAGGGGCTATCATGTGTCCCCTCTAGTGGACCCTCTCCAAATCCTAATTTCGAATTTCAATTTATTTATGGTGGAGGGATTCATTTACTATGGTGGCATGTTATTTTTTTTAACTAATGTCAAAGGTTGGCATTATGTTATAAAGTCTGAATAGTGGTGGATTAAACATATATTGGGCACAATTACATGTTAAACAAAGTCTGAGTTATGTTTATATGAGGGCACATATTTAAATGTTGGAAAAATATATGTATAGGGGTGGAGGTCAGGGTCGAACCCGTGACCTCCCCCCAAACGTTAACACATCTTACCAACAAACAATGGGGTGGGGCTTGTAAATCCTCTGCGTCCGAATTATATTTGAATTATATGTGGATCTTCGATGGCGGAAGGGAGGGGGCTAGCTTGCGGGCCAACCCTCCTCCCCACGTGACCCTTCCACTTGACTGCCGACCAACGCTCATAACAAACATGCTTAATGCGCAATTAAACAATGTTTATCCATCTTAATATGCCATTAAAAACTAATTAAACTCCTAGATTAAAACGAAATTTTTTTAGAGGCTCCACTAGAATCGGTGGAATCCCCAATTTGTTGGAATTATTTAGAGTCTTCTCCATATTTGGAGGAGAATTCTAGGGAAAAAATGAATGAGCCATATCTTAAGCAATTTTCGACCAATTTTGGCTTAGGAAGAGTCATTCATAGCAGATTGGAATGCTCTAAACACATTGGTACAGGTTGAATATGCAGAGGAGCAATTATATAGGTGTTTTTGTCACTTTGAAGAAAAAGGAAGCCAAGGACCACTAGGAGGGAAGGCCATTCCTAAATCATCCGAAGGCCTAATTGAGTGAATGAATAATCATTTCTGATAGATTTTGACATTATGAACTCAATGGAGTATGTTTCAGGAGCATTTGATGCAGTTAAACAACAAAATTTTCACTATTGAGCTAGTACAGAGGCCCAAGCCATGGAAGCTGGACCAAGTAGATGTAGCCCAAGAGGGTTGAACTCATTCATCAAAACTCTATGTTGATGAATCAATTGTGATGGTTTGCTTTGTATTTTGTTGCTCCTATTCAACATTTGATTTTAATACTTTATGCTCTTGAATTCACTCATAAAACTTAGTTAATTTACCTATTTAACACACATAAGCACCAAGGAAAACTATTTACATCAAGCATAAGATCAGTAAATAAATTTTAAATCTAAATATGAAATTAGCAGAACAAAAATAACATTCATACTCAGATCAAGTTAGTATCAGAGCTTGGTTGAAAGGTAAGGTTATTTGCTTGATAGTTGCTTGAGTTTTGTGCATGTTTAACACACATAAGCACCAAGGAAAACTATGTACATCAAGCATAAGATCAGTAAATAAATTTTAAATCTAAAGATGAAATTAGCAGAAAAAAAATAACATTCATACTCAGATCAAGTTAGTATCAGAGCTTGGTTGAAAGGTAAGGTTATTTGCTTGATAGTTGCTTGAATTTTGTGCATGTTTAATGGTTGCAAATTTGTGATGATGACAAGGTTAAAGATGCAGAAAGGTGAAGGGAAATTATTGGTTGCCATTCTTGAGATTAGGACCTGTTGTACGATACAACAACCCCCCCATTTTTAACTTGTTCACTTCAAATAATGGGGACCCTTGCTATGAAATTTTAGCTAAGTGCCTTTTAAGATTTTTATTAAGTTAATTACCTCATGATTTTATTGATTTTTCATCTTCTTTAGATTTTTGTTTTGATTGCTTGGTTGAAATCGATTTTTTTTATAAGCTTTTCATTGACGCTCGTTTCACCTCATTTGGTCAACCGGTTTGTAAATGGCACTCCTTTGAAGTCTAATCATTTATGTCGTCTGGGTTAAAAAATGCGTAGAATGTACAATATTCCATTTTTTTTTTAATTAAATTAGTTGAATAATGCATTTAGTTTAAATATTAACCCCTAGTTAGTTATTTCTAACAATTTTAATTTTTTATACAGCCAAATCATAAAGCATCGGGATTTCAGTCATTTATTCCAATTTTCCAATTTTCAAATAAATTACTAATCTCGAAAAAATCCAAAATGTCGAAGTGGTTGTAATTCATTTTTATCAAAGTGGCTGTAGTTTAGATAAGAAGAATTCATAACTTAACATCATTAAAATAAAAAACATAAAAAAATAAAAAAAAATTAATCACATTGAAAATTTATGATTACATCGCATCAGAGTAATCCATCGGATGCATTTTTCAGAAACTCCGATAACTCTCCTTTTAAAAAACCCCCGATGCGATGAGTTTGTTATATTTCGATACAATGAGGTTCATGAGTTTTTTCGATGCGATTGATTTCATTTGTTGCGATGCGATTAGGCTCATTTGTCTTATCCCCGATGCGATGAGTTAAAAACTCACATCGCATTGGAAATATCCATCGGAGCATCCTTTAAAAAAAAAAAAACCTCGATGACCTTCATTTGTTTTTTTTGCGATGCGATGAGTTTGTTATAACTCATCTTCCGATGCGATTGAGTTCATTTGAGTATTCTCATACGTTGGTATTAGCGTTAATGGTAAGTCTTATAAGTTAGTTTAAGTGGTAGGTTAGTTCTAATGTTAAATTAGCATATATGAACGTTAGTAGTAAGGTAGGTTAGTTTTATGAATAGTATAGTGTTAGTTGTTAGTATAAGTGGTAAGTAGTATTATTTTAAATTAAGTGTAATATTAAGGTCACTTAGTGTTAGTTTAGTTTTATGTTAGTTTAAAGTTAGGATAGTTCTAATTTAATAATATATTTAATATTTAAATTAATTTAAATTTAGTTAAATTAATTAATATGTAGAATATAATTAATTTAATTAAATTATAATTAATTATTAATTAGATTAAAAAGTTTATAAATAGTTAATTATATATTAGTTAGTTAGACTAATATTAATTAATAAATAGTTTATTAAATAATTAGTTTAGTTTATAATTAATAATGTAATTATAATTAATTAATAGATAATTAAAACTTAATTTAGAATTAGATTATAACTAAATTAGATAAATAATATAATTGCAATTAATTAGAACTAATTAATTAAATATCATAATCTAATTTAGGATTAGAATTTAATTTAAAATTTTGATTATTTTAGCCCAAGCAACAAAAATTCTAGATTTTTGGCAATTTTAATATATCAACTTTAGAGGCTCATAAATGTGTTGGGAAAAATACTGAGAGGGGGGGGTGAATCAGTATTTACTGCATACTCAAAATTTTTTACTTTTTCATGCTCTAAAACCCATACGCTACTTTTATGAAGCCAACTAGCGTATACACGCGGATACCCTTTATGAAACTCGCGTATACACAGATATCTACTTATGTCATTAGTTCTTCACTTAAATCATTCCATCATTCATTCATTAGATGTTCTACAAATAGTAAACATGTGCAGTAAGAACAGAATAAACCATTACACAAAGTATCACACATGAACACCAGGATTTTTAGGTGGAAACCCAAGTCGGGAGAAAACCACCGCTGCAGTTGCTCAGCCTTCAATATTTTATTATAGAGAAAACATCTTACAACATATGTGCTGGCGCAGACTTGACCAGCACGCAGGCACCCACCTGCGCTCGTTTACCAGCCTCTCCTGGAAGGGAGCTACGACCCCCTGACTCGTTTACCAGCCTCTCCTGGAAGGGAGCTACGACCCCCCAATCTCGTTTACCAGCCTCACCTGGAAGGGAGCTACGACCCCCTGACTGAAGGCTACAACCCTCAGCACCACCTTGGACCACGTTTCATCAATTTTCACACTGGATCCAACAACATCAATAGAACAACACTTGCAGGCCACAATTCATCATATTTTCATACTGGACCCTTTCCATTCTTTTAAGCACAAACATACATCACCAACAGATACTTATCAACACAGATCAGATAGCAGAAACACAGCAGAACAGATCAGATATTTCATACCCCTTGCTTCAGCAAACCCTAGTTTGCATACGCGCTTTCCCTTTACCGATGTCGCGTATATACGCGCTTTCGTCCACATCAACCAGCGTATACCTCAGTACATATTTCATTGCGCATACGCGCTTTCACTTCATCGAAGCTGCGTATATACGCGCTTCCTCCGCGGCGAAGTAGCGTATAGATCTTCAATCATTACGGAGCAGCATACTTCATCAGATCAGATATTCAGTTCAGATCTAACCCTTTACTTCAGACAGATGTTCGCCTAGATGTTCGCCTCATCACAGATCTAGGCCTTCCATAAACAGATCTAGCAAATACAAGTACATTTCAGATCTAGAAGTCCCGCTTCATCATTTCTTCATAAGTGCATCATAGATTCAGATCTATCATCAAACCTTTACCCTTTCCATACAGATATACTTCATAGAGAAGTATTCATTCAAGCTCAGACATCTTGCTCCCACACTCATGTTTTGCACAATGAATTTCTTCTCCTTATATAGGTTTATCCTTTTCCAATACCACGGGCCCCTTTTTCAATACCATGAGCCTTCAATACCATGGGCCCCCTTTTTAAATACCATGAGCCAAAACAATACCATGTGCCTTCAATACCACGGGCCCCTTTTTCACTTTATGAGCGCTTTTTCCCATACGCTACTTGGAACGTTCTTTTCCGCGTGCATACGCGACTTCCCTTAGACAGATCCGCGTATACATAGAGACATACTCTTTTCATCATACTTTGAGCACATTATGAATTCCTTTCTTCATTGCCTTTTGTACACACTGTAGATACATCATATTTTCTTCATCAGGAACATATTCTCTCAAGCACAACTTCATCAAGTAAGTTGTCATCATCTTCATCAAGTGGGTTGTCTTTCAAGGACAACACTCAGCATCATATTGTCAACAAACATCATATCACATCAGATTTACATCATTTACCAAGTCCATCAAGTCAAGCATAACTTCATCAGGTGGATTGCCATCAAGGACAACACATGTCAACAGTCGCATGTCTTCATCTTCATTCAGTGGGTTGCCATCAAGGACAACACTCTCCATCATATTTCCAACAATCTCCCCCTTTGGACTTGATGGCAACCACGATGGTGTTTGGTTACCATAACAGATAGATACAATGACACTATGTCACTCTATGTCACTCTCCCAAATATTTGACATCATTATCTTCTCTTCATTCAAACACCATGTCACTCTCCCCCTTTGACATCAAGGGCAAAGGGCGGATCAAAACCAGCACACTCACCCCCTTTTCTCCTCATGTAGAAGAAGCGTTCTGCAGATCTGATGTATACTGAAGTGACCAAGCTCCCCTGAGTTCATGCTGAATATTCAAACATATTTTCAATGAAATACATGACTCTATGAATTTCCTATCACCAATGACTCATACTTACATCAAACATCCAACCAAGTGGATTTACATATGAGACTCAAGTACCCAACCAAGTGGGTTTACAAATTTGACTCAGCTACCCAACCAAGTGGGTTTACAAATTTACAAGTCCTTACATGACTGAATATTACAAATGTTACATCATGGGTCGCAACATGACCTTTTCATCAAAATAAAAATATGACTTTAAGACCAATACCAGGAAGTCCTCAAGAATGAGAACAATTTTCAGAATCAACTTAATGCCAACAATGCATTATACTCAGCAACGCTAATGCTCCCCCTGAATCTGTCCATCCAAGCATCCTTTCCATATGACTAAGGCTCCCCCTTAGTTTGTGCATCCTGAACACTTTCACCAACAAATCATCAAGGCATCTTTATCAAACATGAGAAATAGAATTATGAGAACTGGAACACCACCAGAGATACCAAACAGTATCAGATATACCAATCAGCACTGCAGCTGGGCTGAAGAGAGCTGACTCCAAAAGGAACATGTCAGCAATCAGACATACGCGGTTTTCTGTGGAGGAACTCGCGTATATACGCGACTGTGTTTCAGGAAACCCGCGTATCCACTACCATCTTCTATATTTTGACCAGATCTGATCCTCTATGAGGAAAAGACAGTGTTCAGCTTCTTTCTGAGATATTTGACTGCTTCCCTGGACTACAGATAGAACAGAGTAGTTGTGTCTTCAAGCGTCATCCAATGGTGGTAGCATAAGCGCATTAGTAACCAAGTCTTCATATTCCGTGCAGCATCAATACATTCTTTCCAAGAGAGATTATCATACCATAACAGCATCTTCAAATAAGTGTCAAGCAATCATCCATGTGGTCCAATATCACCATGATCTTCAAGATTTAACATGAAGTAACATATGTAGGCAAAAGATCTCAACCATAGTAACAAACTCTGCATGATCTATTCTTATTTCTGAATCAAACGACATCCAACTCATCCGTGTGTGAGTACAAAAGATACTTATCAGCAGCCAGGGCTCAAAAACTCATCATAATAAACCATGTACCAAGTCATCATCATTTGAGCATGACTATCACAAAAACCAAAGAATAAGCAGTCATATTGCCAACAATGCAATCATTAGTATTCAACCTGCTGCTCCCTCTAAACCAGAGCTCTTCCTTAACTTGTGCAATCTGAAACACCTTCATCAGCAAGTCATCAGCAACAATCTCTGCATGATCTGTCCTCATCTCTGAATTATAAGACTTTCATCTCAACAACGAATGCTCTTCATCATAAAGCAACCAAGCTTCATCCATAATCTTCAACACAAGTACCCATGTATCATTTCATTATCATGAGTATAACCAGAATAATGCTAACAGTGCAATCATCAGCAGTCAGACTGATGCTCCCCCTGGACCTCTGCTCTAGATCTTCAGCTATCAGATAAATTCTCTTATCATCAATGCATACGCGACTTTGTCTGCTGTAACTCGCGTGTATACGCGAATTTGTTTAATAGAACCCGCGTATGGAAAGTGAAATATAGAAAATTTCACACCTTCATCTCCTCCTGCAAATTTACCTTCTCTTCCTGTCTTTTCTTCACACCAGATGCACTGTCAGAAATACATTTAACAAGAATAATCAAATCAACCATGAGAGACATCATTCATTGCTCCCTTTGTGACGATACATTACTAGATCTCATAATGTATCCTACATCATTCTTGCAGTCAATAAGAAAAGTCAGCTTCAAAAGCGGATGACTGCAGTAGGGTCAGAATTCCCTACGTTTCTGATCGGTCCTCCATCTTGAATTGAGTGTTTTCTTCAAGAAAATCATTGTCTTCTAGAGCATCCACAAAAGTATCCTTTTCTTCTCTAGATTGATTCTTATTCCATCCCTCCATATTTTTCCAGATTTGTTTAAACTTTCTATTTGTGTGCTGGAAGTTATCCAATTTCTCATATCTGTTCAACCTGCATTCCTTTTCTACATGTCCATACTTGTTACAAGAATAACATCTCATGTGTCCAGAAAAATAAGCATAAGAATCATAATGATTATTTCTAATCTTCCTCCTTTTACAATCAGCTGCTTTATGTCCATAGATGTTACATGAAAAACAATATCCCTTGAAGAAACTAGAGTACCTTTCTGAGTAGAACCTGTTTGTTTGTGGCTGAAATGATCTGCTCCTGCAATTTGCTGCAACATGCCCATAATTATGACATTTAAAACATTCAACGTTCTTGAATGAATTCCTTTGAGAATTCATGATTGTTGGTTGTCCTTTTGTCTCTTTCAACACTTCAGGTTTTGCATTGACATCCTCTGAATTTTTGGCACTTCCTTGTGAGCTAGATTCTCCTTTAACAGTTTCATGGAAACCAAGACCATGTTTGATAGCAGGAGACCTTTGATTACACAGAATATTGTCCAAGATATTAGTACTATCTTGAAATCTCAAAATTTTAACCTTTTCTTCTAATTTACCTTTGAGAATGTTTACCTCAACCTCCAAGGCTTGACATTGCTTTGTCATGCTTTCTTCTTTCCTTCTTCCATCTTCTACTTGATCCTTCAGATTCAGAATCTCTTCTTTCAACCAATTTTCGTTTTCTTCACATGTTTGTTCCAGCTCTTCATTCTTCTTCTTTTATTTTTCCAGATCTTCTTTGAGAGAGATGATTTCTTCTTCAAGGCCTTCCTTTTCAAATGGTTGTAGAGGTTCCTCATTCTTCTTACTTGATGCTTCAAGATCTGCTTTTAGAGAGATGATTTCTGCTTCAAGTTTTTCACCTTGATTGGTTGCATAAGCGTACAACCCTTGATACTTGTCTATCTGTCCATTTAGAGTTTCTATCTTTTCATTCATCCTAGAGATCACATCTTTGTAGATAGATTCCTTCCTTTCAAATTGATGCCAATCATTACTTTCATCATTTGCTTCTAGATTTTCACTCCTTTTAGATGATTTCTGTTGATCTTCAACTTCAATCTTGACATCTTCTTCTAGATCCATACTGTTACCTTCACTATCTTTGCCTTTGTTTGCACAAAGAAGATTACAAGGACTGCAATCACTATCTGATTCATCTTCTTCAATTTCTGCTATACCTGTTTTCTGAGCTATCTTCTTGTTTCGAGTAGCCTTCTTCTTTTTCCTCTTTGCCATGAGCACTTGTAGAGCTTCGTCATAATCTGTTTCATCTTCTTCAATTTTTTCTATACATGATTTCTGAGGTATCTCCTTTTCTCGAGTAACCTTCTTCTTTTGCTTCTTTGCCATGAGCACTTGTAGAGCTTGGTCAGAATCTTCTTCATCTTCACTGGACACTTCATCATCATCTTCATTTGCATAATAACTCTTTCTCTTTTCAAATTGTTTCCCTTTATCATGTTTTTCTCTATAAGGACATTTAGCAGCATAGTGACCAACTTTTCCACACTCAAAGCATTTGAAGGGAAGCTTACCTTTGAATCTTCCAGTACCTAGTTGGAGTTTTCTCACGAAATTCGCTTCTTCTTCTTCGGATATATAGCTGGTTTCTTTGACAACTTCCTTTTCTTTTCCTCTTGCAGATACCTTAAAATCAGCTTCTCTAATTTGAGAAGGACCTCCTTGTCTCATTTCAAAAGCAGTCAGAATACCATGCAATTGAACAACAGTAAGAGTTTGCAGATCTTGCCTTTCTTCAATAGCTGAAACTTTAGAGTCAAATTTCGAAGTCAAGGATCTTAAGACCTTTTCCACCAGAGTAGTATCAGTTATGGTTTCACCCAAATTTCTCATTTGATTTACAATATCATCTAGACGAAGAAAGAAATTGGCAACACTTTCATCACTGTGCATTCTCAAATTTTCATATTCAATTCTAAGAGTTTGGAGTTTTGCACTTTTTACCTTTGTGTCTCCTTCATAGCTTAGAATGATTTTGTCCCATATTTCTTTTGCTGAATGTAGCTGCATCACTTTAGCAAATTCTGATTCATACATGCTTCCTAACAAGACATTCACTGCTTTGGCATTGATTTCATACTTCTTCCTTTCTGCTGCATCGGTAGGAATACTTGCTGGGTATTGATAACCTTCTTCCACGATTGCCCATACATCTGCACCAAGACTTTGCATATATGATTTTGTTCGTACCTTCCAGAATATCAGATTGCTTCCATTGAATAGAGGTGGCTTTATAGACATCACTCCTTCTTGACTTCCCATTGCGACGGATCTCCTTCAAGCGATCAAGCTTCTGCAGAAGAACCTGCTCTGATACCAATTGTTGGGAAAAATACTGAGAGGGGGGGGGGGTGAATCAGTATTTACTGCATACTCAAAACTTTTTACTTTTTCATGCTCTAAAACCCATACGCTACTTTTATGAAGCCAACTAGCGTATACACGCGGATACCCTTTATGAAACTCGCGTATACACAGATATCTACTTATGTCATTATTTCTTCACTTAAATCATTCCATCATTCATTCATTAGATGTTCTAAAAATAGTAAACATGTGCAGTAAGAACAGAATAAACCATTACACAAAGTATCACACATGAACACCAAGATTTTTAGGTGGAAACCCAAGTCGGGAGAAAACCACCGCTGCAGTTGCTCAGCCTTCAATATTTTATTATAGAGAAAACATCTTACAACATATGTGCTGGTGCAGACTCCTACCAGCACGCAGGCACCCACCTGCGCTCGTTTACCAGCCTCTCCCGGAAGGGAGCTCCAACCCCCTGACTCGTTTACCAGCCTCTCCTGGAAGGGAGCTACGACCCCCCGATCTCGTTTACCAGCCTCACCTGGAAGGGAGCTACGACCCCCTGACTGAAGGCTACAACCCTCAGCACCACCTTGGACCACGTTTCATCAATTTTCACACTGGATCCAACAACATCAATAGAACAACACTTGCAGGCCACAATTCATCATATTTTCATACTGGACCCTTTCCATTCTTTTAAGCACAAACATACATCACCAACAGATACTTATCAACACAGATTAGATAGCAGAAACACAGCAGAATAGATCAGATATTTCATACCCCTTGCTTCAGCAAACCCTAGTTTGCATACGTGCTTTACCTTTACTGATGTCGCGTATATACGCGCTTCCGTTCACACAAACCAGCGTATACCTCAGTGTATATTTCATTGCGCATACGCGCTTTTACTTCAGCGAAGCCGCGTATATACGTGCTTCCTCCGCGGCGAAGTAGCGTATAGATCTTCAATCATTACAGAGCAGCATACTTCATCAGATCAGATGTTCAATTCAGATTTACCCTTTTACTTCAGACAGATGCTCGCCTAGATGTTCGCCTCATCATAGATCTAGGCCTTCCATAAACAGATCTAGTAGATACAAGTGCATTTCAGATCTAGATCCCCTTATTATTCATTGGTGCATCATATATTTAGATTTATCATTCAAGTGTAACCCTTTCCATTCAGATCTACTTCAGAGAGAAGTATTCATTCAAGCTCAGACATCTTGCTCCCACACTCATGTTTTGCACAATGAATTTCTTCTCCTTATATAGGTTTATCCTTTTCCAATACCACGGGCCCCTTTTTCAATACCATGAGCCTTCAATACCATGGGCCCCCTTTTTCAATACCATGAGCCAAAACAATACCATGTGCCTTCAATACCACGGGCCCCTTTTTCACTTTATGAGCGCTTTTTCCCTTACGCTACTTGGAACGTTCTTTTCCGTGTGCATACGCGACTTCCCTTAGACAGATCCGCGTATACATAGAGACATACTCTTTTCATCATACTTTGAGCACATTCTGAATTCCTTTCTTCATTGCCTTTTGTACACACTGTAGATACATCATATTTTCTTCATCAGGAACATATTCTCTCAAGCACAACTTCATCAAGTAAGTTGTCATCATCTTCATCAAGTGGGTTGCCTTTCAAGGACAACACTCAGCATCATATTGTCAACAAACATCATATCACATCATATTTACATCATTTACCAAGTCCATGAAGTCAAGAATAACTTCATCAGGTGGTTTGCCATCAAGGACAACACATGTCAACAGTCGCATGTCTTCATCTTCATTCAGTGGGTTGCCATCAAGGACAACACTCTGCATCATATTTCCAAAAATCTCCCCCTTTGGACTTGATGGCAACCACGATGGTGTTTGGTTACCATAGCAGATAGATACCATGTCACTCTCCCAAAAATGTCACTCTCCCAAATATTTGACATCATTATCTTCTCTTCATTCAAACACCATGTCACTCTCCCCCTTTGACATCAAGGGCAAAGGGCGGATCAAAACCAGCACACTCACCCCCTTTTCTCCTCATGTAGAAGAAGCGTTTTGCAGATCTGATGTATACTGAAGTGACCAAGCTCCCCTGAGTTCATGCTGAATCTTCAAACATATTTTCAATGAAATACATGACTCTATGAATTTCCTATCACCAATGACTCATACTTACATCAAACATCCAACCAAGTGGATTTACATATGAGACTCAAGTACCCAACCAAGTGGGTTTACAAATTTGACTCAGCTACCGAACCAAGTGGGTTTACAAATTTACAAGTCCTTACATGACTGAATATTACAAATGTTACATCATGGGTCGCAACATGACCTTTTCATCAAAATACAAATATGACTTTAAGACCAATACCAGGAAGTCCTCAAGAATGAGAACAATTTTCAGAATCAACATAATGCCAACAATGCATTATACTCAGCAACGCTAATGCTCCCCCTGAATCTTCCCATCCAAGCATCCTTTCCATATGACTAAGGCTCCCCCTTAGTTTGTGCATCCTGAACACTTTCACCAACAAATCATCAAGGCATCTTTATCAAACATGAGAAATAGAATTATGAGAACTGGAACACCACCAGAGATACCAAACAAAGATCGATATACTAATCAAAGATCATGAAATGGGTCGAAGAGAGTCGACTCCAAAAGGAACATGTCACAATCGACATACGCGGTTTTTTGTGGGAGGAACTCTGCGTATATACGCGACTCCATGTTTTCAGAAACCCGCGTATCCACTCGCGTCTCTCATCTTCTATATTTTGACTGCATTCGATCCTCTATGAGGAAAAGACGTTGTTCACCTTCTTTTTCGAGATATTTGATCGTTTCCCCCCGGACTAAGCGATAGAAATCGCAGTAGTTGTGTCTTCAAGCGTCATCCAATGGTTGTAGCACAATAGTGACCAAGTCTTCAAACTCTTTGCAGCATTAATACAATCTTTTCAAGAGAGATTATCATACCATAACAACATCTTCAAATAAGTGTCAAGCAATCATCCATGTGGTCCAACATCACCATGATCTTCAAAATTTAACATGAAGTAACATATGTAGGCAAAAGATCTCTCAACCATAGTAACAAACTCTGCATGATTTATTTCTGAATCAAATGACATCCAACTCATCCATGTGTGAGTACAAAATATAATTATCAGCAACCAGGGCTCAAAAACTCATTATAATAAACCATGTACCAAGTCATCATCATTTGAGCATGAGTATCACAAAAACCAAAGAATAAGCAGTCATATTGCCAACAATGCAATCATTAGTATTCAACCTGCTGCTCCCTCTAAACTAGAGCTCTTCCTTAACTTGTGCAATCTGAAACACCTTCATCAGCAAGTCATCAGCAACAATCTCTGCATGATCTGTCCTCATCTCTGAATTATAAGACTTTCATCTTTACAACGAATGTTCTTCATCATAAAGCAACCAAGCTTCATCCATAATCTTTAACACAAGTACCCATGTATCATTTCATTATCATGAGTATAACCAGAATAATGCTAACAGTGCAATCATCAGCAGTCAGATTGATGCTCCCCTTGGACCTTTGCTCCAGATCTTCAGCTATCAGATAAATTCTCTTATCATCAATGCATACGCGACTGTGTCTGCTGTAACTCGCGTGTATACGCGACTTTTTTTAATAGAACCCGCGTATGGAAAGTGAAATATAGAAAATTTCACACCTTCATCTCCTCCTGCAAATTTACCTTCTGTTCCTGTCTTTTCTTCACACCAGATGCACTGTCAGAAATACATATAACCAGAATAATCAAATCAACCATGAGAGACATCATTCATTGCTCCCTTTGTGACGATACATTACTAGATCTCATAATGTATCCCACATCATTCCTGTAGTCAATAAGAAAAGTCAGCTTCAGAAGCAGATGACTGCAGTAGGGTCAGAATTCCCTACGTTTCTGATCGGTCCTCCATCTTGAATTGAGTGTTTTCTTCAAGAAAATCATTGTCTTCTAAAGCATCCACAAAAGTATCCTTTTCTTCTCTAGATTGATTCTTATTCCATCCCTCCATCTTTTTCCAGATTTGTTTAAACTTTCTATTTGTGTGCTGGAAGTTATCCAATTTCTCATATCTGTTCAACCTGCATTCCTTTTCTACATGTCCATACTTGTTACAAGAATAACATCTCATGTGTCCAGAAAAATAAGCATAAGAATCATAATGAGTATTTCTAATCTTCCTCCTTTTACAATCAGCTGGTTTATGTCCATAGATGTTACATGAAAAACAATATCCCTTGAAGAAACTAGAGTACCTTTCTGAGTAGAACCTGTTTGTTTGTGGCTGAAATGATCTGCTCCTGCAATTTTCTGCAACATGCCCATAATTATGACATTTAAAACATTCAACGTTCTTGAATGAATTCCTTTGAGAATTCATGATTGTTGGTTGTCCTTTTGTCTCTTTCAACACTTCAGGTTTTGCATTGACATCCTCTGAATTTTTGGCACTTCCTTGTGAGCTAGATTCTCCTTGAAGAGATTTGTTTTTTGTAGGAAAATAGTTGAAGAGATGAGGAGAAGAAGCTCTCAATCAATGAGAAGACTCCAACAATTAAAGATTGAAAATTTTGAGCTATTAAAATTGAATTGGGCAGATTTTTCCTCAACAAACTCTCCTCTCAAAATACTTTTGGAAACATTATAAATTGCAGATTGCAAAATGTAAAAGTGGGGCAGCTCTCTTTTGCAATTATAGATTTCTAAAATCATTTCTGTTATAAGAATTTAGAGTTGTAGATGGGGAGGAGAGAAAATTTCAGATCTGAACATTATTGAGTGTTTTTCTTTACGTCTTGAATTATGCATGATGGGCAGAGTTTGCATTTCTGCAGCTCTAGTCTTGAAAGCAGAAATTCAAGTAATGTAAAGTATTGTTAGAGACCAAGATCAGAGAAGCAGATTCAATTAAATGGTATTTTTGGCATTTCTGTATCAAATACTAGTTTCATTTTTATGTCAATAAAATTGTTGTTTCATTTTATTCATGTTTTAGCATTTCTGTTGATATGGATAATTTGTCTCAAATTGTTATGTATCTTTGCTCTTATGAATTACACTCCGATTTCCGAGTAACCATTACTTAGCAATATGTCTTATAAAACTGATTTATTAAATAGTAATGTGTTGTGAATTTCTTCCACATATTATTGTTTAATTATTGACTTGACTGATTTGTCAATCAATATCATTTTCGTGAATTTCTTCTGAAATGTTGTTGATTTATTATTTCAGTCAAATGGTCTCAATAGAATGTGTTTTGGTATTCACAAATGTGAGATAATTGAATTTCTTCGTTGGTTTGACATTAATTAAAATCCAGACATATTTGAATCCTCATTATTTAATTATCTTGCTCGTAGTTGGGTTAGATTTTCATCTACCTAATTGATATAGGATTTAGATTAGTTTCTTTTGCTTGCATTATAGAATAAAGTTTGCATTTAGATTAAGTTCTAAATTATTTTAAGTCCTCTTCTCAAAGAGGCAAAATCTTAGTTGTGGTTTGGCTGAACCCAAATCAGCTTAAGGGTCATTCTCTTGCAGGGATAATTTTAGGGGCGAATTTTAGCCCAAAGGCGAATTTTAAGGGATTTTAAATTTTATTAGGGCGAATTTTTTATATAAAACCCATTTTTTATAGTTTAATAAAGTTAGCCCAATAAATATTTTAAAAATAATTAATTATTAACTATTATCCCACCAAAAAAAGGGCGCACAAAACTGGAAATATCAAATTCGCCCCCGATTTTCCTGATTTTCATGGCATTCGCTTGGATTTACATGATCAGAGGAAGGGGTTAGAGTGATTCACCCCATTTTTTCACTGGTTCGGAGAGGTGGCTGGGCTTTGAAGTTTGTGCACACCAATCTTTTGGCTGTTTTGCTGGCTGAGCGAGGCCGTCCCTCTATGGTCAATTAGGGCCTCCCATAGTTCGTATAAAGTAGAGAATCTAGATACACTTCGAAAGAGAAAGAGATGGTGTTGTGGGAGATCAGCCTGCGCATGTACAACCTCGCTTTCAGACTCCAACGCTGATTAATAAGACAGAGGCACCGCTTTTCGCCATTTTGTTTAACGGTATGCACCTTCCTTCCCTTTCTCGATTTCAAGATCTCTGTAGACTGTTTCAAGATGATTTTGATGCGTTGGTAAGTATTTCTGAAGCTTTTAGCAAAATGTATTTCAAAATTATGATGTCTTCTGTACAATATGACAGCATGTGAATGCAATTTTTTCTTATGAATTGTTTTCATAAAAGGGAACACAAGTGGTTTAATACACTTCAAGCTTCGATGTGTCCCTATTTTATCATGATCAAACACAGACAGTTTCATTGTGCTGATAATCATTACATGGTTGCATTGGCTCACTGGTTTCTTGCACAGTCAAAATGAGCTACAAGCATCTACCCAAAACTGTGTCAATCTGATTTTACAGCAAGAACATCTGGTCATGTGTTTTCAAAATGTCCCAATAAATCGATCCATCCACAATTCTATTCGTGGATCTTCAAGTACATGAACAGAATGCACCAATGGTTGTGATGAGTTAGGGTGACTATGCTCTTGAAGATACAATTGTGATAAACTTGTCTTTCTTGATCAGAGATTGGGGCATTGCATTGTGGGCAGGCCTGGAATCAACATGGATAGATTTGGTCGCTGCGTTAAAGAACATCCCAATCGTGTCAAGTCATTTTTTCAGTTACAATTCAGGCCTCTGGATTTTCACTGTTCGATCTACTTGTATTTACATAATTATCATTAGGGATAAACTTCAAGACCACTATCCGTTTCTAAATACAGTTAGTGAAGATAATGGATGCTTAAAAGTGGGTTCTCGATTCTGCTACACATCCTCAAGGTTTTAATAATCTACTATGGGAAGCTACATTATACAACCATCAGCAAAGAACGTGTTGGGAATACTTGATCTAGTAGAATGTCTGAATTCATCAATAACGGCGTGGAGTATTTGCAGCTTGAATTCAAATAAAGTGAGCTATAGTGGAAAACGTGTATTACATTTCAGGATCTGGTCAATATCACCATTTATAAATACAAGTTGCAGTTCAAAGCGAGAAGCTTGGAAGGTAATCTGTGCGTTAAATACAGAAGCAAATTCTGACTAAAGTGGTGGCACTTTCAATGAAGAGATACCAGGACATCAAGTCTTGGTAACAGTCTCTTGGGTAGAGTAGTTCATGCAAGTGCAAGTCAACTAGAGTGAAGAACGAGTCATAACATGTCAGCGCGAAAGTGTATAATTACTTGCGTGATATTAGTGTTTGAGGAACGCTGACCTATGATTTTCAAATTTAGTTCAAGCTTCAGTGACTTTTTCGAATGCAATCAAAATTAGGTGGTTTTTTGGTAATTTGAACTAGATGCAGTTACATGGCATTTCATGCTTCTGAAATACACTCCTATTGTTAACTGACTTGCAGCTTTACATTCAAAATTTTGCATCTCTTTAGGAAAATCTCACATTGTACAATCTTTTAATGGTTTTTGGTTCTCCCTTCACTAGAGAATTTGGCGGAAATTCCAACGGCCAATTCGTCGCTGTTCTGACACATAGTCATCGCAAGAGCAACAGTTCGGGGGCGGAAAAACCGTGGTTTGTCATGCCGTCGCCGTTCCGACGCACGTAAAAAGTGTCGCACTATCGACACTTCTTCCGTCGTTCCGAACAAGCGTCACTCTTTCGACGTCTCACAAACCGTCGCGCCTCCGACGTTTGTAAACTGTCGCACTTCCAATGAAATGTGGTTCGACGTTTGGAACGTCGCTCTTCCGACGCTTGTAAGCCGTCGCAATTCCGACCCAATGTGGTCCGACGTTTTGGACGTCGCTCTTCCGACGCTTGTAAACCGTCGCAATTCCGACTAAACGTGGTCCGACGTTTTGGACGTCGCTCTTCCGACGCTTGTAAACTGTCGCAATTCCGACTAAACGTGGTCCGACGTTTTGGACGTCACTCTTCCGACGTATGAAAGATGTCGCAATGTCGACGATATGTGGTCCGACGTTTGGAACGTCGCTCTTTCGACGTTTTCATACTGTCTCTCTTTCGACGTTTCTGGGTTGTCGCAGTTCCGACGTCTACAAGGCGTCGGTAGACCGACGGAGGGTTCAATTTAAAAAAAAAAAATTGAAATTTTTTTAGATGAGAAGAAACGTTGTTTTGAATATATTATATGAAGTAAAACAGTCCATGAAAGTGAAATAGCAGTATGTAGAATAGTAAAGCAACAGATAGAGTACCGACGTCCATTGTTCCAAATACAAATTAAAGTACCCAAAACCCTACAACAGTGAAGTAAAACAGTCCATGAAAGTGAAATAGCAGTATGTAGAATAGTAAAGGAACAGATAGAGTACCGACGTCCATTGTTCCAAATACAAATTAAAGTACCCAAAACCCTACAACAGTGAAGTAAAACAGTCCATGAAAGTGAAATAGCAGTATGTAGAATAGTAAAGCAACAAATAGAGTACTGACGTCCATTGTTCCAAATACAAATTAAAGTACCCAAAACCCTACAATAGTGAAGTAAAACAGTCCATGAAAGTGAAATAGCAGTATGTAGAATAGTAAAGCAACAGATAGAGTACCGACGTCCATTGTTCCAAATACAAATTAAAGTACCCAAAACCCTACAACAGTGAAGTAAAACATTCCATGAAAGTGAAATAGCAGTATGTAGAATAGTAAAGCAACAGATAGATTACCGACGTCCATTGTTCCAAATACAAATTAAAGTACCCAAAATCCTGCAACAGAGAAAAACGCTAATCATGTGAGGAGTGTGCTATGTCCAAAATATAAAAAGACCATCAGACGATATCAATAAACCAGCAACATAGACCAGCATCGCTAGTTTTGAAGGCAGAGTGATAAACATTAATCATTTTTTTTTTCACAAGAGAAAAAACGATGTTTTGAATATATTGTATGAAGTAAAACAGTTCATGAAGTCATTACATTTTCACATCTTAAGATTGGAACCCAAATATCCATCCAGAAAAGTGGAAGTCCCACCCCAGACAATGATAGAAAAATACCCCATGTCACATACATCGGCTCTGATATAAAACCCAAAGGACGTCCACATGGAGATTATCGACAACTGGAGAAAGCATCCAAATATGCTCAAGGCATTCATAAGAAAGGAAATACAAGATATAGAATAGTAAAGCAATGATAGAAAGATGATCGACGTCCATTGTTCCAAATACAATTAAAGTACCCAAAACTTAACGAGAAAACTAATTTTACATATACAGTTCAAAATATAAAAAGACCATCGACCACTAAATAAACTTTGAAGAACACAGACTTCGAAGATCGTTGTTTTGAAGGTACAATGATAACATTAACTTATTTTTTTCGAAGAGAAAAAATGCTATTTTGAATATTATATGAAGTAAAATATCATATGAAGTCATTACATTAACATCTCAAGGATTGGAAAACCCAAATATCCATCCGTAAAAGTGGAAGTCCCACCCCGTACAATGATATGTGTCATCCTATGCTCACATACAGACATGATATAAAACCAAGAACGGTCCGTTACATGGAGATCGACAACCGAAAGCATTCAAATATGCCCGAGGCATCTATAAGAAAGTGAAATAGTAGCGGGGGGAACAAGAAAAGCAAAATGGGAGCAGAGTACCGACGTCCATTGTTCCAAATACAAATTAAAAGTACCCAAAACCTTGAACGATCAAGAAAAACGCTAATCAGTGGAGAATTCAGTAAAGTTAATCTATTAACATTGCGAATAAAATTACAATCGTAAGTCAAAAACATTGCCTGGCCATACTATGGAAAATTTGTCATCAAAAAATCAAAAAAATTAAGAAGACCCGCCCTCGTATACTGTGGAAACCGCCTTGAACGTTTAATTTATAGGGACCCAAAATATTACTGAAAAGGTCCAAAGATAAGAAAATAACTAAAAAGTCTTGGACTAACTAGCCTCCTAAGCAAGAAAACAAATTTTGGTTCAAATTACCTTCCGATTGTTCCTCCAGAATATTCGGCACCATCCTTCTAAGATCCAGATCGGCCAGGTGTTATTTCTCTGCTGCATGCTACCAGTCTGCGTCTCCGAATGCTCGCTGATTTTTCCGAGCTCTCGCATTCGCCCGACGAAAAGACGCCCGTTTGGGCCTCTCACAAAGACCACAAGACTACGTTCGTGATTCGACGGCGGTTGAGAGAGAGCATCAAAGGAAAATTTCGTTGCGCGCGGGGGAAGCTGAACCAGCGGGGGAAGCTGTGGAGCGGGAATCCATACGGTGGCCGTACGCGCGGCCGACCCCCGCCCACCCTAGTGTATTTGGACATCGACCCAAGAAATAACCACCTGACCGGCCGGAAGTCATCTCTCGTTGAGGTGCCGGAGGGAGCGCGCCGGGAGCCGGACCCTAGTGCTCCCTTCGCGGCACGCATCCCATGACGCACGCGAGGCATGGTGTGAAATCTCGGGGCCAGTTGGCACAAGAGACAAAAGAAGCAGAATTCCAATTAACAGAGGGAAGACAGACAGCAGGATGCCTAAATCCCTCGAGAAAAATGAAACATATAAAAGTTCAGTAAGTTCCGACTTCGGCCACTTCTCCCTATTTTCCAGCGCGGCCATCAGCAGCAGAATCCTTGAAGAACCGAAGCGACCGAAAAAACCATGTACAACGCCATTTTGTAACCCGTCCGCAATGCAACTCATGATCATTGAATGAATCCTCTAATCATTAATAATGAGAGCTTGGTCGTGATCAAATTGAGCGTGCACCGTCGCAGGAGTGGAGGTCCGATTCGAACAGTGTTAAAAATTAATTAAGCCGTGTGTTTGATGAAACTTACTTAGCCTACGTTAAAAGTTACTACGCATTATTATGAATGCTTATCCATGTCCCATCACCTTAACGCCATCGACGTAATTTTAAGAATGGAGCAAAGTTTTTTGGCTGAGGACACGGGCAAACCGATTGGAGCGGATTCATCACTACTACAGTGAAACCGTACCAGAATATTAGGCGAATTTGATAAGAAATTCGTTGGCCACAAAAATTCGTCGAATGCCAAATAGTGCTGGCCTGGAACGTGAATCGGTTTGAATTATGGTTTATCGCCGTTTGAAGTCCGGCGGCTCGACTTAAGAACAATTTTGTTTGATCCCATCTTACAAAATTTGTGTTGGTTTTCTTTGAGTAATACACATATTAAAATCCCGCTTAATAAAGAGAAAAAATTACGTTGTGTCGGAACCCGACCCGAGGATTGGTTACGAGTTAACAAACAAAAGGATACGAACCGTACATGCACCCGTGGTCGAAGCCCTCTACCAAAACCACGCAGCGGAATCAAAAAGTGGGTTTCCCCATATCGCACCGCGGCGCAGTAGGCGGTATTTTGTCTGCGAGCGATTCCATAGGGAATGCGACACACGTGGCAAAGTGACCCCCGGAAAACAACTCGTTAACCCACGCCATCGACAGAAGCCCGACGTTGGAAGTTTAGCGAAATCGCTAAGAGTCGTTGATTTGGAGAAGGGCGCACGGACGATGGCTCCACGCGGAATTCGTCCTCGAGGTTAACTAAGGTGCAGACAGCCAAGCATTGGCGACGAGGGCCGATTAATATTGATAGTATATAGGTGGGGCCGGAGTATGGTCAGTACCTTTAAAATTAACGATCGCGATAATTATATAAGTCTGGAGCATGATTGTCGTAAGGTCAGTGGGTAAATATATTTTAAATTATTACAAGTTATTTATTTAAAAACAAACGGAGTATAAATACAAAGTGTTGAAAGTTAAACGATTGTTATAAGGATTGCATATTATAAAGTCGGGAATATAAATTAAAGTCCAAACCATTGTGATAGTGATGTATTTATCAAATTCTACTAATCTGATAAATAAACCCGAAGAAAGAAGAACAATTAAGACTCAAAGCAGAGGTGTGTTAGAATGGGGCACACCAAGGGAAAATGCCGACGCAGCGATTGTAGACACAACGCCTCCTGGGGGTCCAATTTCCAAGGCTTTGTTGCGCCGCCAGCAATGATCTCTCTTCTCAGGCATTTACTTCGTATCAAGATCACTATTTTAAAGAATAAGGGAGTTATTTTCTCCAAAAATAACCCAGCCAAACATTGACAATGCATCAAGGATATCTTTCAAGTGCTTCAAGGCAAGCACATTTGTTCTTGACTATAAATCATGTCTTGAAGTGGTTGTTGTGTTGAAATTATTCACCAGCCATTTCATATCAAAGTCTTTTTCACATTTTCAACATCTATCACATGAAAAAAGATAATGGTTTAAACAACCTAAAATATTTGAAATTTTTCAAGAATTGTCCGGCAACACTTTGAACATGAATTTTAAGCCAAGTGTACATGCCGAGCAGTGGGGATCAAGTGTCATTTTGAATACCAAATGTTTCACAAAAATCTCAACATACCTGAAGAAGGATATCAAATGACAAATATCACATCAACTATTTCCATAATAAAAGCAAATTTTACCATAAGACTAAACAACTACAAATGTTGTAGATCTAACAAGACCACACAATCAACAAGCCCACAAGGCTAATACCGTATGAAAAATGAAAAGGAGTTTGCAACCAAAAATACCTTAGGCAACTAACTAATTAGATACAACAAACCACTCAAAGAAAAAAGGAAAAACTGTACCTACTCAAAAGGTACATTCTCCCTATTAAAATTTTAGTTCCTAAACAAGGGCCTTTTATTGTCTGTCAATTCTAGACTAATGGGTTTGCACTCGCCAGAATTAACCTAAACAAAAATGTTTCATTTCAAATTATTTTCCACAAATTTATGATACAACTACTGTCAGTTTTGTATTTTAATGTTTGCAATTTTAATAAAAGAAAACTAAAATTTTTGGAATAATTCTATAGCAATTTTTTCACTCAAAAACTATCTTAGACTCAATAAACCCAATCAAAATTCAGCAAACCAAACACCATAAGACCCTACAAAATGAATAAAGGATTCAACCAAGACCATCGACAAAAAGTTACCTTTACAATTTCTACTGAAGAACCCCAGGTCGTTGAATTTAACTTTCATCTATTGGCAGTTATATGGACGCAGCGTAGCAGTTAACATTTTTTGAGTGGTTGTTGCATGCCATCTTAAAATCTAATTAAATATTTAAAATTCCTCCTGTTTTTTTTGTACAATGAAAACATATTTTGACAGATTGTATTTAAAACACAAATGCTCTTAAACATTAACGCAATTCACACCAACTGCAATTAAAATTGCAATTCATTCGAAGGTATTGTAAATTGCATAGATAGACACGGGGAGCATTAATATTGATCGCATGAATGAAGGGAATTCCTGAAAACTCAAACCTGACCCAATTTACAGGGCATACATTGGATCAGGTTCGGGAGTTGGCACCAGCGTACGTCAACATCCCATTTTGGGAACGCGAATTTGAATAAATTGTAATCTATTTAGATTTGAAGTCCCACGGAAAGGGTTCGAATGTTTTGATAGTTTAATATATATGTTGTTATATATATATCATATGCGAAATGAAAGGTAAATGTAGAATTAGTTTAATTTTATTTTTTTAAAAAGAGGTTATTAATATGTTTATGTATAACCTGCAGACAGGCAAACAAAAGGCCGAAAATGCTTGGTAGTTTTTTTTTTGCAGATGACGAAATTTTTATTACATACAAAGGTGTAAAAAGTGAAAACCGAGTGTAACCTTGATGGTGTATGCACAAAGAATATGGAGAAGAAAACAAGGTATGCTCTTAGGACAGTATATGTTTGAGCTGGAAGGTACAAAGGAGTTGTCTTTATAATCGTATTTTGCAGGTACCATAAATTTTTAATCCCTCTCGTGCGAGGAAGCATAGTGTAACAGTTTTTTTGAAAGTATTGAAGTGAATAGAAGCCAAGCTGTGCGATTGAAACTCTGCTTCCGTCAAAGAAATTTAATTTTCCTGTGTTAAAGAGAAGGGAGATTTATGGTGGTCTTTATGAACGAACCAAATTGTCTGTAATATGTCGAATGGAATCCAAAACCATATTATGTGACAATATCTGCTGTGCACCGAATCGGATTTCCAAGCTATGTTGAGAAACCCTAAATTCTCACTGAAAAATAGGTAGAATGTGAACTGCACCAGATCGTACATGTGCCACCAGTGCATAAGGTAGACAATTGCATGCTCTTAAACAACGATAAGATGCAGGAATGATATACAGGGAGAAAATATCGTAAAAGCCTCACCTTGGCAGAACCAAAGCCCATCACCAACCCGAGACTAATAAATTCTTTAGATGACAAATCCCCAGAAATCGCAAATGGAGAACGTGCAACAATAAAGCAACTCATGTAACAACAAAGTCGATTCATCTCTGGGAGTGGTAATGAGAAACTATGAAATTTGCAGCGTAAACATGCATAGTTGCTAAATCAAATAGATGAAAAAACACATACAAAAAACCTATAATAACTTCAGAACAAGCTTAATATTGAATTATGAACTGTAAAGGAACTTACAAAATGTACATTGACAACCGGGTCAAGCGATACAAAATATCCCTAATAATAATCAGTTGACAAGTTGTATCGCTTCATGATGCAAGAGGACGAAAATTCCTGTGATCTGCCAAGTCAATCAAAATCCATCGCTATTCATATACAATAAACATACAATTGATGTAGTATTTTTACTCTAAGATGCATTCTTATGATAATGTTAGAACATATGTTGAACATGTCGAAACATACCGAATAAGCTCCTCTTTCGTTTCAAGAACAAGCTCTGATGAGTGCCGTATGAACTTGAACAAGCCCCACAATCAAAAGAGGAAAATCAAGTCAACAACAGACTTTTTTTTACAATGGATCATGGGAGGCTTTGTTCAAGATTAAATCGTCTTGTTAAATTATTCTACAATGAGACAATCTCACGTGAAGGTGGAAGCTCTATGCTCCCTCCTCACATCACTCTCAATCCATACCCAATCTTCACGCTTTTACTTATGAGCATAAAAAATATTCAATAACTAGATAAAAATAACTAACAAAAAAGTACGCAAGGAAACATTAAATTAATGTTTATATAAAAAATATAGTGATAAATGAGTTATATAATTTAAAAAAATATTCAAGTATGGTAAACGCTATTTTGTTAATAACAATATTTACATTTATTTTAAATTTTCTTTTCTTCTTCCTGTATTTTTAAAGCTCCCACTTAATTATCAATATCATTCGTGCTCGTCCGTTTTCGTGCCTTTCAACCCGCACCGCCGACCTAGTTGCGATTCACGGCGTTCAAATTGTCCAAAGATTTCGGGTACACGCTACAAAATGATAATATTAATTTTGTTTGTCAATTTTTAAAACACGGAACCACCCGTAATACACAAAATTGCCGAGACACGGTATCCGAAATGTCGTCGTTGACCTAGTTGTATTGTCAATGGAGATGAAACCGGTTCGATTCATGACGGGTACTGCCTCCAAAAATATAGCTAATTTAATTATCAATTTTTTAAACATTGAACTAGTTCGAAAAATATTAATAAAAAATTGTACGCGAGATTATCGTACCGGGTGCACCGCCAGCTTGCTCGTTGGGACCGTTGCCCTGGCTCTTCCTCTCTCGTGGTAAGATCCTCGAAGGGAATATTCTCTGTCATTTAAACAAAAAACATTATAAGGACAACTATCAAGGTATAATTAGAAAAAATTAGGCGGGAAACACCACCGCGCCGCCCCCCACCGATAGCAGCATTGCCTGCTTGGTCCCCACTACAATGACTGTCAAAGCGAAGGAGAGGATTCATATCCACAGTTTTAAAACTAGTTGATTACCCTGGCCGTAGTGTTGCCTCGATTTAAACAGTTGTTAGACATTAAATTATGGACGAAAGCAAAAATATTGAAAGGTTAATGTTTTACCTTATCGTGCACAGATCTTGGGACTCCTACCAAAGTCATGATGTCAACTACATCTCGACAGCCAAAACTAAAGCAATATTTTTATCTTCCTCTCGTAGTTATCGTTCCAAAGTCATCACCCCACATTATATATGATTGTGTATTTTTAATCATATCCGATAGGATTGCTAAAACGTTGAAGGCGATAATAATTAATTATAAGACAAGCCTAGCTACCAATTATGGCCTCATAATGACTCCAAGTAGCCACCGGCCGAGCTTCGTGATGGCCCTTTTTCAACTTAGCTTTGGTTTTCGAGGTGTCGTAAACCTAGCATCAAAAGATTTAAGTCGACATGACGAAAATAATTTTTATTTTAGACATAAAGAAAATTAAAGCTATTGAATTAAAGTTGTAATTTACCTTGCGGGTCCAAAATATATTTTTCCTCTTTTCTTTATTCTTTTTCTTTCGCCGGGAGTGATAAGTGCTCTTCACTCACCGAAACCCAGTGAGAGGACGTTCACATTCAGGTTAAATTGAAATTGCGCTCTGATAGGTGTCTCGGTATACTTCAAATATTTGCCGTCACCGAGGCCACCGCTTCGTCGAATGTGTCGTACCTGAAAAAGGGCTTCTAGATAATTCAGTTTTTTTCAGGTTGGAATTTGAATTCTACCTCCAGACGTTGTATGGTTAAATGGGTAACCACACCGTATATCGTAACTCGTAGAACCTATCAAGCTCTCATTAATAAACCAAAAGAAAAAAAAGAAGACATTATCATTAATTTAAAAATAAAACTATGATAAAGCGAGGTTTAGATAAAGTACATGAAATAGTTAAAATATTAAACTTACCTGGGAGTTGCACATGCTTTATAGGGACACCGGTCAAGCTCACTGAATAACGTGCCATTAATGGTCCCTGGAGTTGACACTGTAGCTCTGTGAAAACGAATAATGTGTAGTTCATATCGTAATCATCATTGCCAACATACCAGCTTGGTCGGGTGTCGCCTTGCTGCAGTGTGTTTCTTGGCTAGCACCAAAGCAGTGAAGGCACGAGGGCTCAACCTTGCCCTCGTGTCCCACCACTACCCTACCACCTAAGCGCAAATGCTTTAAAACGCTACATACAAAGAACTTTTTTATTGTATTTAATTAAAAATTAAAAATCAAAAACTATCAGCCACATTCATCTCATGCGTAACAAAAATATCCCTTTTGATTTTTATTGATATCTATTTAGTCGCCTTCGTTAAGACTCTCTTCCTGTTTTTGTGTGTTTTATGCGCATCTATCAAAGCATTACTCACCTTGTATCCGTGCCTTTTTTTTTTTAACAACATCGGAGATAGGGATGAAGAAAGTTTTCCCAAAGAGGGAATCACTTGTGCGATCATGGCTAGTGTCTGTGACATATTGAATAAAATTAATATTATTTCAATTATGTAAATAACCAAATACCAAAAGATAGAGCAACGCTTTTCCGCCTTTAAAGGTTTTTCGCCTTTCGTATTCTTTTCCATCATCCCGTCTTCGGGTTGTTCCCGCACCGGCCTCGACTGTCTCCATTATATTTATAAATAAAATTAGTAAGTCAAAAATTGAACAATATCTAATCTGAAAAATTAATAAAATGAAATCGGAATAATTTCTAACAAGACACCAAGACGTAGTTAGAGTTTCAATATGTTTCATTAAATTCACTTTCCGGAAACACAAGTCAACAGCATACGAAGGCACCCAACATTCAATCCACAAATGACATATTTAAGTGGTTTTCTCATTCTGAAACACTTTATACCATAATGTATCCACTTGCATGTATAAAGGGAAAGGTGCATGCCTTGCGTTAACGTACAAAGGCATCTTGTAGAGGTATTCTACTTTATTTATGTTGATTTTACCCACACCACTTTTGTTACTAATCCTGTTTTGTCATTTTTGATCTAAGCTCAGTTAAGGTTTTGAAGTATTTTTTGACCTTTCGTAGTTTTTTTATATGGCATGTATGGGATTTTCCATTAATTCGTACTTTTTCTCTTCATGCGCATGTTTCCCGGAAATCAAACAAAATGATTTAGTCCCATATTTAATGTTGTTGATCAACCATAGGTATCATAAGCTCTATTCAATCAAAATTCTTATCTCAGTTAGGTAGAAGGTTTTCCTTTTGTATTAATAGGTTATACTTTCAGTTTGCATTTTTATTATACTTTTCAAATTTAGTGGCGTTTTTCAATTAGGGTATGATTTTTTGTGTCCTTTCAAGGTGAGAATGAACAAAGACAATTTTTGTGATGGATGATTGTATATGACTCTGCTAAGGAGAAAAGGCACTAATTTACTTCTTCAAATATCTATAGTTTCAATACCCATACAAAGATGGTCCCTGTATTTTAGCCAAATGTTGCAGCAAAAAGTTCGCCCTCCATACTCTGATATTCAATGGAAACTTCTTAAATTGATGATGGTAAGACGAGGGAATATTGGCACATAAGTATGTGTACGTAATTCCAAGATCATATATGTTTAATATGCTTGGCATTGCCTGTCTGAAAACTTCGGGAGGTGGAGATGAGGGGGATTATGAGGTCGCGACAGCCTATGCAAAGCCTCACCAATTTTTACAGGAAAACGTGGGGGGACGTTCTGGGAATAATAATTATAAAATTAATATTTAAAATGTAACTATATTTTTGCAAGTGAATGTACATACAAATACCATATACACTTGCATCATGAAAGATAAATCATAAAATGATAAGAATTACAATCAAGAATGATGAATTTACAATTGAACAATTTAAAAGTTAAAAAGTTAAAACATAAGCATCATGGCCAAATCATGCATGTAAGTTTGTAAGTTTGTAACCATATAATCATTAATGTAACCTACTAATACTGGGGAGCATTTAAAATAAAGTTTAAGATATCATATGATATATTATATCACATCAGAAATAGAGTTTAAATCAAGCTGCTAACCTGAAAACCGAAACATAAAAACTGAACAAAATAAGTTATAACTGAAACATAAAACATAAATATAAATACATGAATATCAAATGATATCATCATACCGATAAATGAGCATAAATGCTCAAGTTGCTGCCTCACTAGTCTCTGCATCCAACTTCTCACTCTAATATATCAAGATCAACCATGTCACCATCCTAACTTAATCACTTGGATTCTCAAACATGCTATATGGCACATCAACTCCTTTTGTTACGAAACCATAAAAACTAAAAAGGGGCGGTGAGGGGACGGGAGGGGGCGTGAGGAAACATTCCCTAGAAGTCCCAAGACCCCGAGCGAGGGTTATGAATCCAGACCCCCAAAGGACCTTGCACTCGGGTTTATGGAGGTGGTGGAGCAAAAAGAGCTCAAATAGCCAGAAATTTTTCACATGTAGCACCGGGCTGATCGAAGCGAACGATTAAAAATGATATTCAGACAAGAATAAGTGTAGCATGCAAACATGCATTGGAAAATCCATTCCAGTTTGCATTGTATTACTTAGTGATGATTCAAATTTTGCTCAGTCACGCTGTGTTATGGTATGATTTTAAGTTTTAGAAACTCCAGGTTGGATTCTCATGTTAAATGAGTCTATTTTTAAGTTTGTTTTGCAATTTTGGGTGATAGTAACTCATGAACTAGGTTACCAAAATGTAAACAATCATATTTCAAGAACAAAGTTGTGATTTTTTATTATTATTATTATTCATTATTACTAGTATTGACACTTAATGTTCTAATTTTTAATATCTTGTTAGGCATGGATACTCTCAAAAATGTTTTAATGTTAATATAACAACTATCATTACGTGTTTTCACTTTTACTACAATAGACCTCGGTGACATGGTGAATCATTTGCCAATAATCTCACATACAGGTCCCAACAAGTTCAAATCATGAACCTACCCTGTAGTGTGGTTATTAAGGAAGGAAGTTGTTTGATATATGGTACCGATAGTATAGACCACATTGCGTCATTGAAAGGGACCCCTTAAGCAAAAAAAAAAATTCTACAACATGTTCATTTATAAAGCTCTTTGGGATAATTCTAAATAATATATGTATCATTGACACTCTCAAAGTATGAAAAGATCCATACAGGGAAAGTGAAATCTCAATGGAAAGAGGATCCACCTATTATGTCCAGAATTTAGCATCGTATGAGTTAGAGTCTAGGAAATTAAAACCTCATAATTTTAATTAGTGATGAAGCACATCACATAGGTAATTATATTTTCGCTGTAGAATAACTAATTCAAATTTAAACTACATAATAAGAAGTATACCATAAATTTTTCCAATATGTCCAAACAACCCTATAAAAATGGAAAACCTTCTTTTCTGATGGGAACAATTTACCTTTCCCTTTTTCAAGGAAAATCTAAATCATGCAACATGAATTTATACCTTCATGTCATATTCTTGGACACGTAAAGGAAGAATACTCTACACGTCAGTGGACAAAACACATAAACATTTGAATGATTTTTTTAATAGATTTTTTAGTTGAAATGCAATGCTTGTTTTCATTTACATGTAGGGTTTTCAAAGCAGGAGAATAATGGCTGCCAAATTACTTAGTTTTCTTTGGGAAAATTTAAATCTTTGTGTCAGGTTGGTGAAGATAATAGAGGTATTGAATTTTGATTTTCACATCTAGAGAGAACCATACACCAACAAAACCAACAGAATTCTGGACCAAAAACCGGGCCAGAGCTTAACCCTACTATAGGAGGAAGGGCCCCAGGAAAGAATCACCATTTTGGTGTTATTTCAGGCTAATGCCGAGGGCGAATGTTGTTCTGAAGAGCCGAGGCGACCACCAGGCGCTAATGCCTTGGTGGCACAAATGTTTCCGTGTTGTTTCAGGCGAATGTGGCGACTGTCGTTCGAAAGAGCCGAGGGCGAACCTGTGGCGAATGTCGTTCGCAAGAGTTTGCAAGGCGACGTCGAGGGAGAATGTCGTCGCAAGAGCCTGGCGACGTCGAAGGCGGAATGCTATTTCAGTAAGAGCCGAGGGGCGACGTTTTAGGAAAATGGTGTTCTTTAAGAGCGGAGGCGTATGCGCGTACACAGACGTTAATGTAGCAACACATGTACATTTGAACACCTCATAGATTTTTATGTTGAATGCACGTTTGTTTTCATTGGAACAGTAGGGTTTTTGTGCTGTGGAGAAACAATGGCTCACAATTAACAAGCGTTTCTTCGGGGAAAAATTTAAATCTTGCATTGGTGATGAAGATAATAGAGGTATTGAATCTTGACCTTGGACACCCGCGCGCAGGAACCCTACGTGCCCCAACACAATCCAATGGAATTGACCCGGTTGCAAAACCAAATAGAGTCAACCCTACCATAGGAGGAAGCTACCGCAAGAAGAACTGGCCATTTTGCAAGAGCCGAGGGCGACCGCCGAGGGCGAACGCCAGGCAAATGTCGTTCGCAAGAGTCGAGTGCCCGAATGTCGAAAGCAACGTCGTTCGCAAGAGCGCAGGCACGAATGCGTGTGTGATACCGAAACGTTAATGAAGCACATACAAATACGAAACAATAAAATTAAGTTTCGAATTTTTACAAAGGGAGCCCATATAAGTTTGGTATTTTTAAGTGTAGCGTTAAAACAACCCGTTCATACCGACGGCGGAAAGGCGTTCGTTATTAGGATTCGGCGTCTCCAACACCAATGGCGACACTCAGATACTCTGTCGCGCTGACGTTTAGAGTCGCCCCAATAGCGACGTTTGGGCTTTGGGCGGTGTCGGAATTGCGACGTTCCCTCCTTTTAGATCGTTTAATCATGGCGACCTGTTTAAGTGTTTTGCATTGCGACGCTTTTCTGTAGACGCTGTGATAGCGACGGTTTCGGGCGATGGAAAATTAGAAAATTTCCGACATTTGTCAAAAGCGCTAAAACAGTGCTCTGAATTTCCTGTTTGTATCGTAGTAAGTGCTTATCTTGTGGCATGTTGAGACTAGTTACATATACACACCTTTCGATGTCCTCTATTTTATCATGATCACAAACACAGACAAGCCATTGGTGTTGAAATTGTCATAGAGTTGCTTGTATTGGGGCTCACCGGTTTCTTGCACAACTTTCATTTCCCATTTTATCCAACTTTCAAGGGTTCTCATGTGGTTCCAAGATACTGAGCCAAATGTTAGCCACCATTTTGGCATGTGGGTGTTTGTTTCGGTAGGTGGAGAAGATGTAGATCCAACAAGGAAGATATGACATGTAAATTGTTAGTACAACAATTATATGAGTTTTCGAAGTTTTTGAAGACCAGTTAAAATCAAAGGAGATGATATTGATTTTTCCTTGAGTAAAATTAATACTATACAACAATAGATTTGTAAAATCAGTCAAAATGATACAAGCATCTACCCAAAACTCGTGCTCAATCGATTTACAAGAACATCCGGTCATGTGTTTTCAAAATGTCCTATCAAATCAATTATCCACAATTCTATTCGTGGATCTTCAAGTTCATGAATGAATGCACCAAATGGTTGTAATGAGTTAGGTGACTATGTTTCTTGAGGACACAAATGTGATAAACTTGTTTTTCTTGACTCTGTAGAGATTGGGGCATTTTGCATTGTGAATGGAAAAAAACTTCACAACAAGGATCCTAGGACTGTGTACTATTTCATTAGACACCGATTTAAAAAGGGAGCACTAGCTCAACATATTCCACAGACTATCACAGGCAAGTATCTTGATCAAACCGACAAAGAGGGACTAAGATGTTCCGAGAGAGGCTTGTGTTGTGGAGATGCTTGAGTCAATGAGAGGAATTGTTAATTCTTCTCATAGGTAGCTAATATCATGCCTCTAAGTTATAACACCCTTCTTCTTCCAAATGTAACAGAACGCTGCAATGGAATTCCTCCTCCTTTAAAAGGGCCATACAATAGGATGAGGGGTGCAAGAGCATTTATGGAGGACAAAGAGGTGGGGGTACTACATGCATGTGAAAAACCCAAGTCCAGCTTTAGGTGGTTTTCCTTATTTAGTGGTTCGGGCCCAAAATCTATGTTTTTGTTGTATTTGAAAAGTCCTTGTTAAGGCGTGTTCATGCATGCATTAGCCATCCTAATTCAACTCCAGTTCGCCCTTACATACATGCATGTTTTTCCCATTAGTGTCTACTGAATTCAAGCTTTGCTGTATGTTGTAGTTTGGGGCGCACAGCCTGAAACGGAGGGCAGAGTCCTAGTTGCCAAGGTGTGCTCATGTGGCTGTGTGTGGATCCCCCAGAAGATGGCGCTGTACGTTCAAATCATCTCCGTATGAGGTGCACTCACTCGTCTACCATCTGCAATCCACACCCATTCGTGGAGCCTGCTATTGACGAAATGCACCAATGGTTGTGACGAGCAAAGACGGTGCCGAGGATACACCAGGATAAACTTTGTTCTCTCGATCGTAGATTGGGGCATTAAAATTTTCTGTGTGGCAGAGCCCGGAATCACCATGGATACTTGGTCGCTGCGTTATAGAACATCCCAATCGTGTCAAGTCGGCTTTTCCGCTACAATTCAGCTCGATTTTCACACTGTTTCATCTACTTGTATTTACAATTATCATTAGGCTAATCAGCATCTTACCATCCGTTTCTAAATACAAATAGTGAAGATAGTGGATGCTTAAAAGTGGCTTCCTGAACAGTTGCTACATCCCCAAGGTTTTAATAATCTACTATGGGAAGCATTACAAGCAACCATCAAAAGAAGAACGTGTGTTGTGTTACTTGATCTAGTAGAATGCTCAATTCATCAATGTGTGGGAGTATTTGCACTTGAATTCAAAATAAAGTAGCCATAAAGTGAAAACGTGTATTACATTTCGGTGATCCGGTCAATACTCTTCACCATTTAGAACATATGCCAGGTCAGCGAGAAGTTTAAAGGTAATCTGTATGCGAAACACGAAAGCAAATTCTGCATCAGTGAAAAGCACTTTCAATGAAGAGATTTCGTACATCAAGGCTTGGTAATGTACTGGTAGAGCAGTTCTAAAAGTGCAAGTCAACCCTAGAGAAAATTAACGAGCTTGGAAGCAATTCTTCAAAGGAAAATTTCTCCGTCGAAAATATTAATCATTATACAAACAAATGCATTAGCTACAATCATTGGGAAATTGTGTGATCGGGATGTTTAGCAGTTGCATTGTATTTATTTAATTGAGGGAATTATGTCGTTGTGTATAGAAACCCCATACCCAGTTGCTTATATAATTCTAAGTTACAGAAAACTTTCGAAAGCGTATTCACTAGGTCTTTTGATGCCTTCAATCCTTGGCTACATATTATAATGTCATGACCATCGTTTTCAGATGGATGCTATTTTTCAATCAAATTTGCATAAGTAACAGAACATTTGATATTCAGTCTAAGTACACACTTTCACACACCACTAATATTTAAATGGGATGTCACTTTGTCTCCGTATTAGCTATTAGCCAAGGTGTCGTTGGTTGTGGCAAATTTTCATCCCTGCTACACATGGAGTTTAATTGTTAAAGCATGATGGATGCCATTTCGTCAACATCTTTGTTTATTAATGTACCAAATCCTGTAGTTTGGGAAAGAGCTGAGGGAGCCATCTTTTTAGACACATGGGTAAAATGAAGAGACTCCACTTTAGGTTGAATCAGCAAAAGGGGGACTGGTGGCCCATCGAAACATGCAGAGGGTAACGCGGTGTTGGAACCACCTGGAAGTGATGCGCTCAACTGCTTTAGAGCATGTACATGTCTTGATGAGGCAATGCAAGTCTTATGTGTGCTTTGATAGAGGTAAGAGAACCAAGGGAAAACAATGAAGGTTGGGTTGATGAGGCTGTGCAAAAATTTACTGTATTGGTCATTCTCTAGAGAGGTATTAAAATTCCCCAAAAAAAACATCCCCCACTCTCTTGTTTTACTTATGAGTAATGAGAAGCACCATTACATGGGAGAAGGAGGGAACTGTTAGATTTTATATCAAATGTTAGCAACACAAGCACTTTTGTGCTTCTCTTCGGAAGAGCAATACATTCACCCTATTATAAAAAATTCATGTGTGATATTAGTGTATTTGATCAACTTTCTGTACCAAAGTAACTTAAAGCCCAAAAATACCAGGCAAAGTGGGTCCGATAAACCATACCAATGCTCATTTAGCACCTAAAACAAGCCCCCAACCTAAAGTTGTTAAGAAAGTATAACAGAAGGTGAAAGAACATTGAATCTCCCCGTAGGGAGGGCGTTGCATGTCATTCGGTATAATGGTAGCAGAAAAGAAAATACCTTTAAGTAAATAAAGTAAGGGTAGGCTGACCTGTTGATGATCACAAGCCAATTTGTTCGATGTCAATTAGAAGACTCGAAACCTCGAGGAATATCCACCCAAACGTTGACTCCCTTGACATTATTCATGCGGGTAATCTATCAATTCATCTCGCCCACTTCCTCCTATATAATTTAATGCTTTCATGCATGTACAAATTAGAGTTGCCTACGTCAGTTTATTGTTATTCAAATGATGTGCATCCTTTAGAAGAATTGCAAACTAAAAATGTTTTGGGTGTTGAGAAATGATGGACAAGCTTCCATCCCACATCATCCCGAATTTCCATTGTTTGATAAGGTATAAATATGATATTGTCATGAGTTTTCTAAGGAAGACATGCTAGAAATAACCATAGCAGCTTCCTTTCAACAACAATTAAACAATAATGGTAAATGAATTACCGTGTCAAAATCAAAATTATACACCCAGAGGGAAATTAATTCAAGGTGGCCTTTAAAGCAGTTCCTTGTTGCGGTGAATTTATCAACCAATCACATCTCCGGGTTGATCAAAACATGCCCAAGGTATTGGAGGAGGTTATGAAAAGTGTTTCAGATTTGGTGATAGACCTTAGCAGGTTTTAGTTATGTGCCTTTCCCTAGCTTCAGTATGTTGGAGACTGTATGCATATTAAGAAGAACTAATGAAGAGTTATTTGGAATGACATGATGGATTTATTTTGGATATCACATAGATTCGTGGTCAAAGAAAACTTTATCTCAAGCTGGTCTAGAGATGTTGACCAATGTGCCTATTATGCATGGCCATACATTTGGTCTCGTCTTGCAAATCCTCTAGTAGAAAGAGTTTGAATTTTTTGCTTGTAAAAAAGGCTGAAGTCATAGGTATTTAGTTTGGTGAATAAGGTATGAAATCAATTCTTCCAACATCAACACATTGATGTATATCAAACATATGAAGCTGAAAGATTCATTTTTCTAAATCTTTTGTTCCCATCAATTAAAGCACTACGTCCACGGTAACACAACACCATTTTGAAAGAAGGTCGAGAATAGTCCTACAGGATTTCAGGATGAATACATGTCATTTATTGAACCTCATGGACACGGACGTTTGCCTCCCATACCACAAACAAATCTAGATAGTTTTTAAAAAAGATTTGCAATAGCATCAAACAATATTGTGTCCTCTAAGGGGGCCGCAGAGAGAATTTCTAGAGCCGGTCGGAGAAGACATTTATGGTGCTTACGTAGTTTGCGTGTTTTTGTGGGGATGGATAAACATATCAAAGGCTGTGGGGGGCGCACGTCCAAGGTTGTAACTTCGTCGAGATATTTCAATTGCAATGGATTAAAACCTCGTGGATTTGAATTTTATAGATGTGATGGATAGTGAGTTTGTTTATGGAAGAGGGGGTGCTTCTAATGATTTATGTAATGGGATTAGATTTTTCATGGTTATTTCCGTGTTCAGAGGATAAAAGGTTTTGGAAAATTTTATTGGATGGACTCAGGATTTGAAGCATGTAAATTATTATTATCGTCCATGAATTTTAAGATCAATACTGGAGCGACACCAAATTGGTGTATGGAGACTTCTGCTTGTGACAAGAGACCGACATCTGATAGCGATTTGACCGGCTAAGTCTACAAAGGCATACATACTGCCTTTCCTCGGTTTTGAACTGTACCCATAGGAGGAAACACATGCTCTTATCCATTAGGCCCACCTGTCGTCAAACCATATTGCCGTGAAGAAGGATCACACCCCAGCCAAAATGGTCAACAATTGGTCTTCCGATTTTCTATGATAGGACCTCAATTCTTCCCTGACGTAGTGCCAAATTCTTCTATGGATTTTACTGTACACTCATTGCGTACAATGTTGTCACACCTATTTCGGACACGAACATATTGAACGTATATATTCTAAGGAAATGAAAATTAATCTACAAACGAGGTGTTTTTCATCTTCGCTTGCTCAGTTGGAAAGATTTTTTGAAAATATCTCAACCTCGCTATAAGACTCCCTCAACAGGGATTTTATACACCTAGTCCTAACTTAATTGCTTCCGTGAATTTAGTTGATACCTAAAGGAATCCCCAAGGTCCATTGCATCACTTTCAAGGAAGCAAGGTGTCTCATATGAGGTCGTGCACACAGGCTCAAGTGTCAACTATAGTACCTGAAATGGAGGTGGCTTCTTGGGGTTTGCCTAATAAGCATACCTTGGAAAGGTGGTTCTATTGATATTTCCAAAGTCGATACGAGAATTCATTTTGATCCCGTTAAATTGTTGTTGCACCATGTATAATCTAAAGATGATTTATTTAGTTTCGCTAATGCTCATATAGTCTTTCTCCAAGACCACGTGACAATCAACACATCCTCAGTCGATAATCGAGAAAAGTTGCATTTCATGAAGAAGCAAGTAAATGAGTAATAATGCCTTTTCTTGGATGATGATTAAGCAGATTACCTTCAATAGTACACATGCCTTTCGGACATGATTAGCATGATACCTACAGTACATGTGTGTGTAAGAACTTATATCAACAATTAAGGAGAAACAAATATCTTTCACTCAAGTATGTTCTGGGACAAACACGGCAAGTCAGTAAGGTGTCTATTGCAAATGAGCCACCATTGAAAAGAGTTCTTGGGTATCCGAGTTAGTCCGGAATACCTAAAATCAACAGATTAAGGACAGGACAAACACCATCGTAGTTTGCAAACCCAAATGCAAGATTGAAAATCAGAAGAAACAAATAACGTTATATGACTGCAACTTTGCTGAGGAAAGGCTTGCACCTGGCCATGTGGTTGCTCATTAATGTGGTGTTACCTTGAGAGTTAACCTCTTTGTTGCTAATTGTTCGTTATATGTAGGATTCTCCGTTCCAAAGAACACTGCTGCTGCCTTAGTGTACAATGTAACATACTCATTTACTAAAGTTTTTGTCTTGTTAATATCTATTGTTATTAACCGTATATTATATAGGGCATGATAAAGACCTCTCGAATCGTTAGTGCAATTTGTACCTGAGGATGTGCTTAAATAAAGACATCATTGTAGAATATGAATAGTGCTCGCAATATACAATCAGCAAGTGAATGCATGGAGGGATAGGGTCATATGTATATGCTTCTACATCCGACTATAATTGAATGAATGAGGATACAGACAACAAGGGGGAGGATGTAACACCCCTATTCACCCTTGTGTGTTGTAATCGCCATGTACATGTGGAGTGTTGGGTAGCCTTAAACTAATTGAGGTTCAAATTTCCTCTTGCTTGCTCCCCCTTGTGTGTGGTATTACATGTGTGGCTTTTATTGTCAGCCATCGATGATATTTCTAGCATGTGCGATGTTAATCACTTATCGGCCGATGTATCCTCGCAATTTGTTGCAATAATAAGCCTTTTGAGTTTTCCGAAATATGAATTTTTTTTCTATGGTGTAGTGTAACTAGATAGGTGTGTATTGTTTCAATGTTGGAATTCGAACAATACAATTTTTATAATATTATGAATTTTAATTGTTTAAAATATGATTTTGAACATATAAATGAATTTACAAGCCAATACCCTTGAAGCACTCAAATTTTGTAAATTAGACAAAGCTTTATGTGACTTCCAAGACTTTTCTTCTGAGGTATTTTAGATAAAATTAATCTTTAAAATATACCAAAGAGAAAAAAACAAAAACATTTTTAATCAATTCTTATTAACCCTAAATGATTGTTTGAGTTGTCACTTCTTGAAGATGCGGCGTAAGCATCGAACATGAATATATGGCAGAATGGTTGCAAGAACTGTAGGGAAAGAGATGTTTAACCTAAGCTTAGAAAACAAAATAATTTGTAGCATTGTAATGTTGTGTCATATGTTAGTATATTCTGTGCGCATAATATAGAGAAGATTCGTTATAAGAAGAAAACTCTTAACCGAAAACACCCATTTTTTTTTAAAGTCAATTATGAGTATTCATGCTTACGAAGAGGTCTTTTTAACTCCTTTTTCCGCCGCGGGAAAATGTCAAAAGCTATCGTATTAAATGAATGATTGAAGATTTAATTACTGTTGGAAGTCTTACCTAAGTCCCTAGTGGCCGGGAACACAAAGGAAGTGTCATTGTGAAAACATGGTAGATATATTGCATTACTTCTGTACAATCGTATTCAATGTACATATTAGAACTGGTGATTTTCATGCTCATGAGTCTCCAAAAAACTAAGCCGAAATGAGCTACAAAAATCCAACTTCCAAAATAATAAAACCAACCCATATCTCCAAAATAAAATGGAAACCCCAGCCAACAGTGTAATGGACATAATAGAGAACACCAAAAATGAAACCACTAAATTACTAAGGAAGCCAAATAGCCACATTTTCAGATATTTAAATGCAGGTGTCATTCCTTCAGGGAAAATTCTGATGGTTGTACAGCTTAGCTCCGAGGAAAAAGATTTGAATGGTAAAAATCATTCCTAGAGTGAAATTTGATGGATGGACATTCGTAACCGCGTAAGAAAATGAATATCATAAAGACGAAAGTGAAGAGATAGATATATGGATCTGAATGACACGTCACATGCTATAAAGAATGTAGCATGTTGGATGTTAAGTCATATACCATGTAAGTGAATATACTAGTGGAGAGAAATTTTTGATATATGGATGGCTTAGAGATAGGATGCTAATATCTATGATCTCATTACGAGTAGAGGAACACTAACCTAGATATCCCGCATTTGTTCCATATAGACACCCATCTTAGATAACACACATTATTAATGATGATACATTCCATTTAAATACAATTTCATGGTTTGTACAAAGCACACAACCTAACATGCAAAACTTATGATAACCAAGTGATATGTTAAAATATCATAGGCCACATGGATGTCGATGCAAGTGACAAGTGGGTAGCTGGAACTGAAAGAGAATGATCGTACATCCCAACAATTAAGGCAAAACATTATAAAGGAAAACTCATAACTTAGAAAATTTGATCAGTCTTTCTTTAAAATCTAGATATTTTGAATATTTGGATTTTAAAGAAAGGTCCAGATTTTTAGATACTATTATGACAAGGCAAATAAACATACGTATACATATTTCATATTTCAAGATGCGTGACAAATGAAATGTTGGTGTTAAGTGGATAGAGCAAAAATTGGATCTAGATGTTGAGGAAACATTATGGATTCTGTGGTAGGGATATGTTTGCTTGACATGAAATGGATTTTCACAAGCCGCTCAAAATGCAAATTATGTATATTCCTTACATTTGAGGGGATTCCTTAGAAAATATCTTTATAAAAGTAAATATCAATGAAAGCCTCATGATTTCATCCCTGACTTAGCAAACACCAACATACTACCATAGAGAAGTTAATAGCTACATTGAGGAATTAATTTACTATTATACTTTGGAAATTGTTCCTTGTATGGAGAGATTGTTCAGTCTTGATACAAGCCTCCTTTTTTCTTATATTAAAAATAGAATGAAGAATTTCATAAGTGAACCCGGTTCATAGATGTTTTTAAGCTGACCGATTATGAAATTGCTGAAAAATAAAGCCATAATTTCTTTGGACATGTTCTCGCAGAAATATTCAATTACGAAAGAAAAGGAAGTAGACTTTATAAATGAAAAGCAAATGTGATGAATTCAAATAAAACAAATGAAGAATAAATTAGGAACTGAAGACCTTTATGGGCCCTACAGAATTTAAATAAATGGAGAATGGATGGGCCGTAAAAAAATAAGAACTATTGACAAGTATTAAAGAAAATTGTTGTCGCTGCCAGGAGAAATCACGTATTTAAGACATCCGTTATTTTTTGTTTCTTGTATCATGATGATTGTTTTATTTTCCTTTTAATTCATCTTTGTATATCTTCTTAATCGAGTCTTTGACATTTTTGCAAATGGCATGTATATCGCCCCGGTAATGATGCGCTATAAATTGTCGCCTGCTATATTCTTCATTTCTCAAAAAGTAAAAGTATTTGTTTGACGTGCACTTAGTTTTTGCATTCATAACATTAAAGAACCGAAAAGAAAACTTGCATTTCAGACAAGGATTGTGTTTTTTTGCAAAAGGAACATTAGGAAATCCGCATTTAGTTTTGTGCTCAATGTTTTCTTTTGTTCATTGATTTGCTTGCTCACAAAATTATTTGCTCTCTTCGTAGCTAGGTCTTTCATTGAAAAACTAAAAGAAAAGTTTGTTATCATTCTCAGTTTGCATTTAGGAATTTCTACATACATCATCGTGTACCATTGAAAGGCAAATGTTAAGTAGCAAGACTTACATAAAATTAATCTCAATTTATTCGTATCACTACTGGAACCATAACGATAAATATTTAGAAGGTCTAAAGCAGAGACGTGTTCCGTCGTAAAATACAGAAGCTGTCATAACTCTTCTCGCGATACATTCCGAGTGTGATATCTCACCCTATCACATTTATGTATACCGCGCACGTCCCTCGCGTTGTTGCGCATGATAAGTATATAGGTGGTGTGCTCTCACCCGTGTTTCGTATTAGATGTATTATTACGGACTTGGGCTCACATACCTTCGTATATTTGGGACGCACACCCAGGGTGCTATCCATCCATAGTGAACCGAGTCGGCCGTCTTTAACTTTGACACAACTAATACAATATTCGGGAGATTGCTCACCGTACTTCTTGGTTTAAGCAGAGGTATTCGTAGTTCGATAAGCATCGGTAAACCCTTTTGCCTAGCATTACCCTCTTTTTGTTTACTTATTTTTTAAGTTGAAATTAACCGTAAATCGTGGAAGAACACACCCCACTTCGTCATTTGCGTATGCTTAGTTTTAAACTACCCTACGATCGGGTTACTTAGTAGGCGGAGAGACTGTACCGTCAATGGGTTGATGTTGATGTTGTGGATGACATTACTTGATGCTTCATGATGGTGTTCTTTCTACCCTCACATAATCTTGTTATAGCTCGCTTGATGCTTTTGTTGCTATGGTCATGTCAAAAATAATTAATCTGTTTTCAATGTTCAATGTGTAAAGAGTGCAAAATAACCCCTTGACAGCATTAAATTCGAGTATTGGTCAGACCCATTGCTATGCAACCATGTTTCCTGCTCTACATATGAATATGCCTAAAATGATTTTGGAGAGTGATATCCATTCATGGAAGGATATTTGTAATTATTTTCATGGAATTTTATTTTCACTTGTCTTTCATTTCCTTCCCATGAACCAAGTGAAATTTCTGGGAATTTCTAATCAACAAGTTTTAGGAGTTTGCAACATTTGGGGCAGACTCAGAGAATGATTAGCTTGAAGCGTTATAACTTCTTTTAGTCAACTCATGGATGCATGGGTTAAATTTGCACGGATTTGGTGCCTTCCAATGATTTATTACCAAGAATCACTGGCCGACTGGTAGCATTCGCTGACTTTTCTCTTTTTGCCCTTTCCTTAGATGGCTTTCATCTATGGAGGGGAAGTTCCATGGAATGTAACACATTTGTGGTGTGTACTTTCATCTTATTGGTTAACTCTTTGCAACATCCCATGACTGTTATTTCTAATGGAACTTATTAACAACAACACTAAGTGCTAATTAGTAGTTTTAAATGTTTGACATAATAATTAATTTTCGCTTTATAGGGATCCCCCCAAATGCTCCTTGGCCTAAAAATTTACATGGCACCCGTGTTTTTACAAATCATGGAAAACATTTGAGTCTTTTTAGGTTATTTCATGGCCATACTCTCATTTGTTTCACTATGGAAAGTGAAGCCCTAGTGGTCAACAGGAGGACAATGTCTATGGGATTTCTTCCCCATTTATTAAGTAAAAGAATCACTACATTCCATTTGCTCTCTCACTTTTATAATGGAAAATGATAGAGGATATGTTTCAACTTAATATAACCAATTCTTTACAACTTAAGGGAGAGTGTTTTGGAAAGGATGATTGTTATTGTAATATTTTGTTGTTTTGTTTAAATCTTTCAAGTGTTCATTAGGTGATTTGGACATGATTTAAATTCCAGGAATTTTTTTACATTTTATATTTGAATGATGTTCTTGTTTTATAGATGATGAATCATGATGTTATTGTTTTGTGTGTAATGATTTATTTTTGCTTTTGGCTTGGGCTCTAAAACATTTTGTACTAAAAAATTGTATAATGGTTTTTGTGAACATTACACTTATTTTACTTTTGAAAGCTACTTACAAATCTAGGTAGACTTCAACTTTGGAAACTATTGATGCAAAGCTTAGATCGATTTGAAATTTTACTTCCGGGAATATTTAGTGAGATGTCAAAATCTAATCCCCGGGAAGCTATCAAGGCAAATTGATGTATTATCACATTTTGGTGTCTCATCCACATAACACATTCTCTTCATGCTTCAATCTCCTTTGAACAATTCGTCATCGAGAGAGATTTTAACTCAGAAAATGTAATCGATATCCATATGATGATGAAATAATAGGTCTTCATGATTAGGGTATTTATTAAAATGTAGTTTCAACAGAAATTAATGATGAAAATGTTAAAGACATTCTTGGAAGGTGACACAAACTATTCAAGGAAAAGTGAAAAAAGCCATGACCATAGGGAGAAAATCTTAGATGATTGGTTCTCAATTTTTCCATTTATTGAAGAAATATCACAAAATGAGGATTTAATAGAAGTAAATGTCTTGCGTGTAGTTGGAAAAGTTGCAAGGGTAGTGAAATTTCAGATAGCTGATACAAGACAAAAGCATGGAAAGGTTTATGAAAAGAAATCAGAGATGGTAAAGAGAAATCTGTCATATGGAAATTCTTGAGGAATGCCTAATACAGTCAATGTGTGGAAGAATAAAAAATATTTAATAACAAGAAGAAACTTGAGGCAATTGATAGAACCATCATATCTCAATTTGAAAAGACGATGGAAAGAAGTTTTTGACCCAAGACGACAATAATTGAGCACCCATTTCACATCTTATGTAAAGGTCGTTTCCATGACGTATTATCCAGATTGGGATAGAAATTTATCTTTTCTTCACGTGCCAAACTTTCCATCTTCTCATTGATCCGTAACTAGTGGTTGGGAATGGGCAGATATCTAGCTCAAGTAGAAATTGACGATTTGAAACAGAGATTGCACGTTAGGTTTTCGGCATTGTCTTTGGCGAGGTTACAACTAGTGATAATACTTCATGGATTTGCATGAGAATTTATATGGTTAACAATTATATTAGCATTCCTATCTACTTGGGATTAAAAAAAAGATGAGAGAGACTTCATACTTGAAAATATTTATGAACTTGTTTTTAATACTAAGGAAAGTGGTATGGATCATTTAATGATTGCAAAAAAGTTGGTATGTGTTGGAGCAAATGGAGTACCGTAATGCAAGGACAAAGGAATGGTCTTTGTGTTCAATACACTATCAGCTTTTCTCATGCATATATGAGTCAATATTCATTTGTATGGCTCATAGGATAACCTTGCATTTAAAAATAATAGTAAGTAAGTCATTGTTTCAAAAGTTAAAGATATTGTACGTAGACTCATGCACACTTTTCGCAGTCCCAAACGTATTTAGAGTTTCAACAATTTCATACAGGCGATGGATGGAAAAAAAACCATCGAAAGATGTTGACAAGGTGCAGATGTGATTCTATTAAATGGATTCAGGATCAAAGACTATTTAGTGAGTTCAAATCTTTGGTAGGGTTGACAAGAAAATTAAGTAAGGTCGGTACGTGCTCAAGATCTTTTAACAATTAACCGATATAGAAATAGCTGACATTGGTCGGAATTATTCCTGCGTTGCATGAAATGAATGTCCTCATGAAAAAAATGTCTCTTAATCGGCACAATGTATATTGCCGAATACACAAATGCAAGAAAGTCGCATGCTTTGCATTTGGAGCATTTTTATGATGCCAGACTCCTTTTGCATCGGTCCAGTAGTTTACAAGTTGGACTAAGATCATCAATATAGAAAACACCGAAATTTTTTGACGTTTGATGAAAAAGGGGATACTATGTATCACAATGCATGGGTATATATCCTTCATTATATTAGTAAGACAAGACGAATACCAAAGATTTCCGTGTCAAGAGACTAACGGATAATATTGTTATCTTAGTGAGACAAAATTTGATAAAATTGTAAGATCATCATCGCAGATAAGAGAACGATTTCTCGAGATGAATTGTTGGAGCGTCATGCGTGTGGTACACTTTCAATATTGGAACAATTGTCAATGTTCAAGAAATTTAACATTTTCGAAAAGAGATTAAAAATATTTAGTAGACCACTTTTTTGCAAGAAAACCACATACATGGAGAAATGTATTTAAAGGTATTTTAGACTCATCAAAATTGTATTTAACAAGGTGGACGCTTTAAGTAAAACAATGTGGAAGCAATATCCTTTTTTTGGAGAATCCTAATGAAAAATTCGTGCTATAACAAGAGCCATGGAATATTTATAATAGCTGCACACCGAAGAAAACACACGAATATTTAAATTAGTGCATTTGTGTCAAACTATGATTTTGGGATCAATGGAGGATTATAGAATGTTTAGTGCACTACTGTATTTTTGAAGTCAAAGTTGAGAACAAGCTTGATAAACATGGATACATGTTTTAGATTATATGCAACAAAGTATATCATGACAATTTTCCATATGAAAGAGCACTAGCGCTTTGGCGACTGTATTGTGACAAGGGGAGAAAACAATATAACAAATTTATCTAATGAATTTGATATGCAACATAACAAGCTTTGGAGGCTCACAATGACAGACATCCGGAAAGATCATGTTCACAATGTAGAAAATGATGACCAAGATGAGAATCGGGTATCGAAATACCCTAGGACTCTTATTTTGGTATACATGTTCCGTTGATCATGCAAGATTACTACATGTCAAATCTGTGTAAAAATGGGTTCTGGCAGTTTTATTTTCATTGTAACATTGCACAATACATTTTCATGTGTGTTATTTTTAAGATTGATGCTCATATTTAACTCAATATTGTTTCATTTCTTATTTGCACAGGAACAATGATTTGATGATTTTGGGACCTATTGGCATACACAGCATTTTGACTAGTATTAAATGATAAATAACTAATTTAACAAGACTAATGCAAAGCATCAATCGGCTCATTCAAGTACATGAAACTACCTTGATGTCTAGCTTTGACATCTTAGAAAATTTTAATGGTATATATGTTGCTTGTGTTTGGGGAATTTTGCTGAGTTTTGAGTTTTATATTTTCTTGGAAAATAATTATTGATATTTGGAAAATGTGTGATTTTATATTGGTATTGGAAACGAAGCTAGTTTTGATCTTTGATTGAAAATGAAATCAGATTTGATGAAGTTGGGACCTATTTCTTTTCACATAGATAGTGTCATAGTATTAAATGATAAAGAACTAATTTAAGAAGTCTAACGCTAAGCAACAATGGGCTTATTCAAGTACATGAAATTGTGTTAATGTCTAACCTTGATATCTTTGAAAATTTTAGTGGTTTGTTTGTTGCTTGTTTAGAGGATTTTGTTGAGTTTGAAATTAGTCTCTTGAATGCTTATGGTTCTCATATCATGCATATATCGATAGATCGATAGATCCAGTCCTGAAAATTTAGCGAGAAATTCCGGCCGGTCGATTAGTCACTATTGAGCATAGTCGTCATGAGTGACAGGATTGAGAAGCGGTTCAATGGTAGTTTCATGCCGTCGCAGTTAAACTTGCTGCGGCGTAAAGTGTGCTTACGATGTTACTTCTTGATCACTTCCAAACAAGCTCCTCTTCGGCGTCTCCAAACCGTCGCGCCTCCGGCGTTTGTAAACGTCGCAATTCGACCAGCGGTAATTAAGCGTTTTGGAGCGTCGCTCTTCGAAGCGATACGTAAGATAGCCGCCCAATCTGCAGCCGATATGTGGTCAGAAGCGTTTGGAATGTCGCTCTTAAAACGTCGTAAGATGTGCGCAATTCGGCGAAATGTATTAGGCGTTTGAGCGATGGATTCTTACAACGATTTGTAAATTTGTGCAATTCGTGAAATGTGGTCAAGCGTTTTATACTGTCTCTCTTCCGATGTTTCTAGGTTGTCGCAGTTCCGATGTCTACAAGGCGTCGGTAGACCGACGGAGGGTTCAATTTAAAAAAAAAAAATTAAAACTTTAAAAGATGAGAAACGTTGTTTTGAATATATTATATGAAGTAAAACAGTCCATGAAGTCATTACATTTTCACATCTGAAGATTGGAACCCAAATATCCATCGAGAAAAGTGGAAGTCCCACCCAGGAGAAATACATAAGAAAGTGAAATAGCGGTATGTAGAATAGTAAAGCAACAGATAGAGTATCGACGTCCATTGTTCCAAATACAAATTAAAGTACCCAAAATCCTTGAACAGAGAAAAACGCTAATCATGTGAGGATTGTGATATGTCCAAAATATAAAAAGACCATCAGACCATATCAATAAACCAGCAACATAGACCCGCATCGCTAGTTTTGAAGGCAGAATGATAAACATTAATCATTTTTTTTTCAGAAGAGAAAAAATGATATTTTGAATATATTATATGAAGTAAAACAGTCCATGAAGTCATTACATTTTCACATCTGAAGATTGGAACCCAAATATCCATCCAGAAAAGTGGAAGTCCCACCCCAGGCAGTGATAGAAAAATACCCCATGTCACATACAGGGACTTGATATAAAACCCAGTAACGGTCCACATGGAGATTATCGACAATCTGAGAAAGCATCCAAATATGCCCGAGGCATCTATAAGAAAGTGAAATAGCAGTATGTAGAATAGTAAAGCAACAGATAGAGTACCGACGTCCATTGTTCCAAATGCAAATTAAAGTACCCAAAATCCTTGAACAGAGAAAAACGCTAATCATGTGAGGAGTGTGATATGTCCAAAATATAAAAAGACCATCAGACCATATCAATAAACCAGCAACATAGACCAGCATAGCTAGTTTTGAAGGCCGAGTGATAAACATTAATCATTTTTTTTTTCACGAGAGAAAAAATGTTGTTTTGAATATATTATATGAAGTAAAACAGTCCATGAAGTCATTACATTTTCACATCTGAAGATTGGAACCCAAATATCCATCCAGAAAAGTGGAAGTCCCACCCCAGACAGTGATAGAAAAATACCCCATGTCACATACGGGGACTTGATATAAAACCCAGTAACGGTCCACATGGAGATTATCGACAATCTGAGAAAGCATCCAAATATGCCCGAGGCATCTATAAGAAAGTGAAATAGCAGTATGTAGAATAGTAAAGCAACAAATAGAGTACCGACGTCCATTGTTCCAAATACAAATTAAAGTACCCAAAATCCTTGAACAGAGAAAAACGCTAATCATGTGAGGAGTGTGATATGTCCAAAATAGAAAAAGACCATCAGACCATATCAATAAACCAGCAACATAGACCAGCATCGCTAGTTTTGAAGGCAGAGTGATAAACATTAATCATTTTTTTTTTCACAAGAGAAAAAACGATGTTTTCAATATATTGTATGAAGTAAAGCAGTCCATGAAGTCATTACATTTTCACATCTTAAGATTGGAACCCAAATATCCATCCAGAAAAGTGGAAGTCCCACCCCAGACAATGATAGAAAAATTACCCCATGTCACATACAACAACTTGATATAAAACCCAGTAACGGTCCACATGGAGATTATCGACAATCTGAGAAAGCATCCAAATATGCCCGAGGCATCTATAAGAAAGTGAAATAGCAGTATGTAGAATAGTAAAGCAACAGATAGAGTACCGACGTCCATTGTTCCAAATACAAATTAAAGTACCCAAAATCCTTGAGCAGAGAAAAACGCTAATCATGTGAGGAGTGTGATATGTCCAAAATATAAAAAGACCATCAGACCATATCAATAAACCAGCAACATAGACCAGCATCGCTAGTTTTGAAGCCAGAATGATAAACATTAATCATTTTTTTTTCAGAAGAGAAAAAACGCTATTTTGAATATATTATATGAAGTAAAACAGTCCATGAAGTCATTACATTTTCACATCTGAAGATTGGAACCCAAATATCCATCTAGAAAAGTGGAAGTCCCACCCCAGACAATGATAGAAAAATACCCCATGTCACATACGGGGACATGATATAAAATCCAGTAACGGTCCACATGGAGATTATCGACAATCTGAGAAAGCATTCAAATATGCCCGAGGCATCTATAAGAAAGTGAAATAGTAGTATGTAGAACAGTAAAGCAACAGATAGAGCATTGTTCCAAATACAAATTAAAGTACCCAAAATCCTTGAACAGATCAAGAAAAATGCTAATCATGTGAGAATTCTAAGTAAAGTTAATCTATTAACATTGTGAATAAAATTACACCGAAGTCAAAAACATTGCCTGGCCATACTCATGGCAAATTTGTCATAAAAAAATCAAAAAATTAAGAAGATTGCCCTCATACGGGGAAACCAGTCTTGAACGTTTAATTTACAGAATTCAAAAATATTACAAAGGTCCAGCACAGTAAAATAAACTAAAAGCAGCCCAATTAAGTGGGCCTGCTAAGCAAGAAAAACAAATTAAGCAAACTACTCCTCCGGTGGTTCCTCCACGATTTGGCACCATCATTCGAAAGGTCCAGGATCGCTAGGTGCTACCTCCACATGCATGCCACGGCTCCCCTCCTGAAGGCCCAAATGCTGGCCGGCTTTTTCCGAGCTCAGACCCGCCGGACGGGTGCATTCTTCCTCCGTTTGGGCCTCCTCGTGGAAGACCACAGTGACTAGAGCCGTGATTCGAGGGCGGTTGAGAGAGCAATTAAAGGAAAATTGCGCAGTGCGTGTCGTGGGAGAAGGTGAACTAGCGGTGGGGAAGCCAAGAGCAGGGGAATCCATACGGTGGCCAGATGCTACAATCCAACCCCGCCCACTCCTAGTATTTGGATATCGACCTAAGTAATAATCACTGGACTGGCCGGAAGTCGACTCTGTTGAGGTGCTGGAGGGAGCGCGCCGGGGTTGACCTCTAGTGCTCCCCCTGCTGCAACGCATCCTATGACGCACGCAAGGCATGGGTGCAATCTCAGGCGCAGTGGGCACAAGAGGAGACGAAGAAGCAGAATTCCAATTAACAGAGGAAAACAGACAGAGACAGAACCGAGAGAAATGCAAATATGCAGCAAAGTCTAGGCAGAAGTTCAGCTGGCCACTTCTCCTTATCGTCACAGTTAGCAGGCAGTGTAATCCAGCAACTGGCTTGTCTGAAAAGCCATGGCTAAACGCCATTTTGTCGACCTGTCTGCAATGCAATCAAAGGACGCCCATCATAATTAATCTCTGATCATTAATAATGAGAGCAGAAGGCTGGATCAAATTGGAGCGTGTAGAATCGCTAAGAGGAGTGGAGGTTCGATCTTGAACAGTGTTAAAAATTAATTAATGCAGATTTGATGTGAAAACTAATTGAACAACGTTAAATGTTAATGCAATTGATATGAAATCACCATATCCATGTCCCATCACCTTAAACGCCATCGAATGCACCCGCAGCCGAGAGCAGGGCAAGTTTTTATTGAGGACACGTGGCAGAAATTGATTGGAGCGGATCTTTGTTTGGGCCGCTCGCGTAGTGGAAATCCGGACTTGTAAAATATTAGGGCGAATTTGATAAGAAATTCGTGTCACAAAATTGGCCGACGTCAGCAAGCTATTTTGGAACGCAAATTTGGTTTGAATCATGGTTTATCGCCGTTTGAAGTCCGACGGGCTCGACTTAAGAACAATTTTGTTTGATCCCATCTTATAAAATTTGTGTTGGTTTTCTTTGATAATATACATATTTATAATAAATCATGGGAATACCACACTTAACATGTGGAAAAGTTATATAAATAATTATTGAGAACAATCATTTTTATGTAAAAATATCCAAGGCGAGGTCTGTGTAAAGAACCGAGGTCATGAAAACTGTTCAAATATAAAAATCCCGCCTAATAAAGAGACGAAATTGTTGTGATTTCGGAACCTGACCCGAGGATTGGACATGAATTAACAAACAAAAGGATAGCGGAATCAGACTTGCACCCATGGTCAAGCCCTCTACCAAAACCACGAGCGGAATCACAAAAGCGGGTTGCCCATATCGCATGGCTTTTGCGGAGTAGGTGGTATTTCCTATTTGCGAGCGATTCCATAGGGAATGCGACACGTGGCGAAGTGACCCCCGGAAAACCACCGTTTAACCCGCGCCATCGCACGTTAAACCCGACATTGGAAGCCGAGCGAAATTGCCAAGAGTCGTTGATTTGGAAAAGGGCCATCGGATGGTGGTCGCACGTTGAACTTGCTCGGAGGTTAAATAAGGTGTGCGGAGGATATCCAGGTACGATACGAGTGTTTGATTGGTTATTGATATATATAGGTGGGGCCGGAGTATAATGAAATTTTTTAATTAAACGATTGGAAGATAATTAGCATAAGTCTGGAGCGTGATTGTTGTAAGGCTGGGTGGTGAAATATAGAGCCGAAAGTTCATTACAAGTTATTTATTTAAAAAGAAACGTGGAGTATAAATACAAAGTGTTGAAAGTTAAACATTGGTTATAATGATTGGAGATAATATAAAGTCGGGAATATAAACTAAAGTCCAACCATTGTGGATAGTATTTATTTATCAAATTCTACAAATTTGATAAATAAACCCGAAGAAAGAAGAAGTCAATTAAGACTCAGGCTAGAGGAAAAGAATGGGGTACACCAAGGGGAAATGCTGACAGAGCGATTGTAGACACACCAGCTCTCATTGGGGGTCCAATTTCAGTTTTTTTGCGTCACACGATGATCTCTCTTCTCTGGCATTTACTTGTATTGAAGATCACTATTCTAGGAATAAGGAGTTATTTTCTCCAAAAATAACCCTAGCCAAACATTGACAATGCATCAAGGATATCTTTCTATGCTTCATAAGCACATTTGTTCTACTTCTAAATCATGTCTTGGAAGTGGTTGTTGTGGTGGAAATTATTCACCAGTTGGTTTCATACCAAAGTCTTTTTCACATTTTCAGCATCCAATACATGAAAAAGATAATGGTTTAAAACAACATAAATATTTGAAATTTTGCAAGAATTGTCTGGCACACTTTGAATATGAATTTTGAAGTCAAGTACATGATGCTGTATAGAATCAAGTGTCATTTTGAATACCAAATGTTTCACAAGAAACTTCTCAACATGCTACCCTATAGTAAGGATTAAATGACAATATTGCATCAACTATTTCCATAATAAAAGTGCACCTCGGCCATAAGACTAAACAACTACAAATGTTGTAGATCTAACAAGACCACATAATCAAATGTATTCCACAAGGCCAATACTGTATGAAAAATGAAAAGGAGTTTGCAACCAAAAATACCTTAGGCAACTAATTCAATTAGATACACCAAACCATCGGCAAAAAGGAAAACCAGCCTACTCAAAAGGCAAGCGTTTACCTCCTTTGACAAAATTTTGAGTTCGAAACAAGGGCCTTTATTGTCTTGTCAATGCCCCTAGTAATTTGAACGGGGTTTTCACCTGCTGCAACAACCTAAAAAAAAAGGTTTCATTTCAAATTATTTTCCACAAATTTAAGATACAACCATTGTCAGTTTTGTATTTCCTAACAAGCTCATAAATTTTGACAAAAGAACCAAAATTTTTTAATACCTGATAGCAATTTTTTCACTCAAAAACTATCTTAGACTCGATAAACCCAACCCAAAACTAAAAAACCAAACACCATAAGACCCTACAAAAATGAATAGATGATCTTAATCCAGTACCATCGACAAAAACTTACCTTTACACCCTCACTTATTAAACCCTGTGCTATTGAATTTTAACTTCAACTGCTGCAGCAGAAGGACGGATGCAGCAGCAACATTTTTTTTTGGAGGTTGCTTGCATGCCATCCAGAAATTTAATTCAGCATTTAAAATTCCTACAAGTTTTTTTTGTAGACGGCCGCAGCCATATTTCTGTACAGGATTGTATTTAAACACAACAACCAGCATTAACGCAATTCACCAACCAGAAATTAAACAAACAGAAATTTACCCAACATGTTTTGTAAATTCAAAAGGAGGACACGTGGAGCATTAATATTGGATCGCATGAAATTGAAGGGAATCTGAAAACCTGAAAACCGGACCCAAATTTTTTATAGGGCACATTGCATTGATAATTCGAGTTAAAATTAGGCAGACGTCAGCATCCCATTTTGGAATGTGAATTTGGTTTGAAATTCAATCTATTCAGACTTTTGAAGTCCGATGGAAAGGGTTCTTTAATGTTTTGATAGTTTAATATATACATAAGTTTTAAACATATGTTATATATATATCATATGCGAAATGAAAGGTGGGCCATAGAATTTAGTTTTAATTTTATTTTTTTTAAAAGAGGGTTTATTATAATATGTTTTATATGTTACGACATATAAAAATAAAAAGGTCGAAAAATCTTGGTAGTTTTTTTTATAGAAAATATGTAAATTTTTTATTACACAGCAGTGTGTAAAAAGTGAAAGACTGAGTGTAACTTTTTAAGTGTGTATGCACAATAGTGCGAAAGGGAAAAACACAGCAGAGTGTTTTAGAGACAGAGTATGTTTGTTTTGAACAGACAGTGAGTTGGTTTTATGCACTGCGTTTTGTAGCAGTCATAATTTTGTAATCCCTCTCGGTGAGGAAGTAGTGTAATAGTTTTTTTTTGAGTTATTGAAGGGAATAGAAGTTTTTTTTCAAAGTATTGAAACTCTGTCTCCTGTCAAAGAAATTTTTATTTTCTCTGTGTTAGAGGAAGGGAGATTTATTCTCCATTCATTGTTCTAGAATTTTTCAATATTCCAACATGTGCAAGAACAACAGATGTTGTGGTTCCATCCCCGGCTAAATCATTTGTCTTTGCCGCAGCTTGCCTTACCAACTTGGCCCCAATATTTTCAACTGGGTCCTCTAATTCAACCAATAAAAAGGCCAAAACCATAGCATTGAGATACATTTCATTACACTGTCAATAACAATAAAATTTGACTCGGCCATAACCCTTTCCTTTTATTGTTGTGAAAAGATTTATGCATTACTCTAATGTGGCTAGTCCATAGGCCAAGTAGACCACTGGGTAACAAATATGTTTCCTTTCACCTTTGAGTTTTCAAATTATGCCTACCAAATCTAAGACATTTAAGAGGGGGAACTAATACAACATTAAAAAGAAAACCAGAGCACACATCTAAAAATTACCTCCTTAGCTACTGTCACACCATCATTAACTATTTTATGAGAACCATGCTTGCTCTCCAAGACAACATTTTGCCCTTCGCCCCAAGGGTGACTCCAACAAGATCAACAAGTTTGTTCACACCGCCTGCAAGACAAATTGACAATGCTTTCGGTAAGTGTGCAATTGAATGCCAGACCATATGCCAAAACAACCCTCCATGAAAAATTAAAATAACACATTAAAATCGAATATAAGTGGACAAGGAAAGATCCATCGCAGTGAAGTTTCACGTGCAGGTGACCTTCCTTTAAACATAATTTTTTCTCTGACCTGCAATTTTTTTGTCACTGAGCCATCCTTGTTGAAGTAAAACTCCTTTTCCATAGCTCTTGTATTAACTACCTTCTCTCTGTCGTGTAATCTCAGAGTCCCTCTTCTTCTTGAGCGATTAAAGGAAATGGGTGAAAAAACTGAAAGAGAAGACAATTGTCTGCCATAATTATCAAACATTGCACCCAACTTCTTCCCCTTTCCATTGTTACCCAATGAGGTAGATGTGGCAATTTTTGTCATACCGCCTAAAGCAGAGGCCATCTTCTCTTATGCTGAATATAGAATTACAAGATCTTCATATTAGTATTAACCTTAAAAAACATGACTCCCATTGCTAAAAACCACTTTTAAGTTGTAACAGGCAAACTAAACAACTATCGCAACTTTTGGCAACTTCTGGAGCATTAAGAGAGAAACAACCAAAGAGAATTACAACCACAATCCTCATTTTAATGAGACCGGACTATATATTTGCATTAAGATAATAGAAAGAAATCACGACTATATTAAGGCCAGCACAAAACAATCTTTAACCAGTGTCTCTCGCGGCCTTCGGGTTGCCATGCTAGAGGTTGCATATTTTTAATTTAAATTCTTGACCTCTCGTGCCCATCTATGAATGCATCCAATGGGATATCTACATCAAATGCTCCTTTATATCCCCAAAAACAAATTCCCTACTACAAGAGCACCGGTATTGATGGATCACCCCACACCATCCCACCCACTAGAAACGGTGAAAAAGGAAACCCGAGAAATCTTCTGAAATATCTCAAGATGACTATATGGGTGGTTCTTATGAGTCAACCAACCATTCAGAACATGCTCATCAATCCAAACCATAATTATTATGTGACAATATTCAAGCAGGCACTGAATCGGATTTCTGAAGCTATGTTAGAGAAACCCTAAACTCTCACTGAAAATAGGTGAAATGGGGCACCACTCAGAGATTGACATGTGCCAATTGGTACAAGGGGTAGACAATTGGCATGCTCAAACAACGAGGTGATGCAGGAATGACATGAGGGAGAAAATATCAGAAAAGCCCCAAATCTCGAGAACTAAAGCTCATCACCAACCTGAGATTGACAACTTTACATGATGTAACCTATGAAATCGTAAATGGAGAAATCATAGTAACAATAAATTAACCTATGTAACAATAAAGTCGGACTCATCCTGGGAGTGGTAATGGGAGAAATCATAGTGAACAACGGGAAACATGCATTGTTGCTTACAATCAAATAGATGAAAAAACACATACAAAAAACCTAGATAATAATCATGAACAAGCTTAATATTGAATTATGAACTGTAAAGGAACTTACAAAATGTGACATTACGAACCTGGTCAAGCGCACAAGCAAAAGTATCCTGGACATGACCCTGGTTGACAAGTTGTATTTCTCATGATGCAAGAGGATTTGTACCTGCACTGCCAAGTCAATCAAAATCCATCATTATCTATACAATAAATACAAGTAATTGATGTAGTTTTTTTTACTCTAAGATGCATTCTTATGATAATGTTAGAACATATGTTGAAAATGTCAAAACATACCTGAATAAGCTCCTCTTCGTTTCAAGAAAAATTTATTAGAGTCGCATGAACTTGGAACAAGCCTCCCACGATCTGAAAGAGTAGCAACTAAGTCAACGGTGACTTTTTTGTTGCTACGCTGGATCGAGGGAGGTTTGCTCCAAGATTAAATCGCTCCAATAAATTATTCTCTACTAAACAGGGCCAACCACGTGAAGGTGGAAGCTCTTATGGCCCCTCCCCCCCCCCTCACATCACTCTCAATTCCCCAATATCCAATCTATATTTCATTTTTTACTTTCATGAGCATAAAAAAAAATATTCAATAACTAATAAAAAACAATTCAACAAAAAGTATGCAAGGAAACATTGCAATTAATGCTTGACATAAAAATAGTATGATAAATGAGTTTTTTATATAACGCAAAAAAACGTTCCAAGTATGGTAACGTTTGTCTTATAATAATACAATATTTTACATTGTCAAATTTTCTTTTTCTTCTTCCTATTTTTAAAGCTCTTAATTACATCATCAATATCATCGTGCTCTGCTCCTGTTTCGTGCCTTTCAACCCGCACTGCTGACCTAGTTGCGTATTCACGATGTCTGGGCTCATCCAGTGACGGGGCATCGCCTACAAAAATAGATAATATTAAATTTTAATTGTCAGTTTTTAAATATCATTGAACTAGTTTGGTAATATTAATAAAAAAAATTGCAATGAGATTATTTACCTGGTGCACCAGTTGTCGCCGCTGACCTAGTTGCGTTGTCACGATGTTTGGTCTCATCCAGTGATGGGGCATCGCCTACAAAAACAGATAATATTAAATTTTAATTGTCAGTTTTTAAATATCATTGAACTAGTTCGGTAATATTAATAAAAAAATTGCAATGAGATTATTTACCTGGTGCACTAGTTGTCGTCGTTGGGACTGTTGCCCTGTCTTCCTCTCTGGTGGTAAGATCCTCAAGGGAAACATTCTCTGTCATTTAAACAAAAAACGTTATAAGGACAACCATCAAAGTATAATTAGAAAAAATTATAAGTGGAAATTAATTACCGTCACGACCCTCACTGATAGCAGCATTGTCGGCCTGGTCCCCACTACAATGATCAGGTTGCACAAGAGGATCATCTACATCTGGCTCTAAAACTGGGTTACTTGCCTCGTCGGTAGTGCTGCTCCCTTGATTTAAACAAAGTTGTTAGACATTAAATTTATGGACGAAAACAAAAATATTGAAAGGTTAATGTTTTACCTTATCAGGCATTCTAGATCTTGGGACCTGCCCCAAGCTACTGCGACGTTCAACTACAGCTTGATAACCAAAATGGAAAGCGATATTTTTATCTTCCTATGTAGTTTCTGTTCCGAATTCATCACCCTACATTACATATGATTGTGTATTTTTAATCATATCTGATAGGATTACAAAAACATTGGAAGGCGATACAATTATTTATAAGATGTTTAGCTACTTAATTACAATTCTTGCAGCTAATTTCAAGTAGCCACCTTGGCCGAGCTTGTGATGGCCCTTTTTCTCAATCCTAGCTTTGGTTTCCTTTGAGGTGTCAGGCAACCTAGCATCAAAAGATTGAATTCAGATATGACGTAGCACACTTGTATTTTAGACATAAAGAAAATTAAAGCTATTGAATTAAAGTTGTAATTTACCTTGCGGGTCCAGTTGGCATTTTTCCTTCTTTCTTTGCCCTTTTCTCTTTTCCGTCATGGATGAGTGCTCTCCACTCACTCTCTGAAATTGCGAGAGGACGCTCATATCTAGGGTTAAATTGCAATTGCGTCCTATAGGTGTCCCTGGTATATTTCAAATATTTGTCGGCTACCTGAGCCACCGCTTTTCTGTCAAATGTGCCGACCCCAAAAAGGGCTTCTAGATAATCTAGAAGTTCTTTTTCAGGTTGGAATTCTGGGAATTCCACCCTGTACGTATGGTTGGGCCAAAAATTACCAACGCATGGCTCTCCAGAATCCTGTAGAACTCATTGTTTCCTACACAGAATAAAACCAAAAAAAGAAGAAGATATTATCATTAATTTAAAAATAAAAATCATGATAAATATGTTTTAGATAAATTACATGAAATAGTTAAAATATTAAAATTTACCTGGGAGTTGTACATGCTTTATAGGGACACCCTCATCGTTCACCAACAACGTGCCATTAATGGTCCCTGTGGAGCTGACACGTGTAGCTCCAGGAAACGCAATAATGTAGTTGGCCATATCGGCCTCATCATTGCCAACACGTTCAGCGGTTGGCTGGGTGTCTGCTTGGGCAGGGTGTGTTTCTTGGCTAGCACCTAAAGGAGTAGAAGGTGTACGAGAGGGTTGTTGGGCGATCTCTTGCCCTTGTGTCCCACTACCACCAACACCGGGTTCAGCAAATGCCAGAAAACGCTACATACAAAAGAACTTTTTTCTAGTTTAGTCAATGTAAAAATTAAAAATCAAACTATCACAATTCATCTCATGCAGAACAAAAAAAATATCCTTTTGACTTTTTATTATTACCTGATATCTTTCTAGCTGCCTCATAAGATGTTGTATCCTCTCTTCTGTTTTAGGTGTTTGAGGTGCGTCTATCAAAGTATTAAATTCCGACCTTGCATCTCGTGCCTTTTTTTGCAACAAGAACATTGGAGATAGGGATGAAGAAAGCTCTTCCTCAAAGAGGGAATCATCAGGCGTACCATGGCTAGGTGTCTGCATATTTGAACAAAATTAATATTATTTCAATTATGTAAATAACTAAAATACCTGAAGATAGAGCAATGTTGGCACTTTACATGTTCTTCTGCTGGCCTCTTTCCGCGATCATCCCGTCTCGGGGTTGTTGTTGTACTGACCTGATCAGTTTGCCACATTGCATTAAAATTATAAATGTAAAAACTTGAAAACAATATCTAACTTGAAAACACAAAATAAAAACTGAAATAATTTCTAATAAGACACCGGAAGACAGAGTTAGAGTTTCAAATATGCCTTGCATTGAATTCAGTCCTGGAAACATGTCATTGCACATTAAGGCACCCAAACATTCAATCCACGAATGATATATTTAAGTAGGCTTCTCGTATTCTGGGAAAACACCAGACCTATAATGCATTCACTTGCATGTATAAAGGGAAAGGAAAACATGTTTTCATACAACGGTGACAAAGGCATCTTGGGGAAAGGTATCCTCACTTTTTATTTATGTTGTTCACCCACACCACTCTCGTGTTTTCGCTAATCCTGTTTTGTCATTTTTGGATTCAAATTAAGTTAAGGCCTTAAGTATTTTTTGACCTTTCGGTGTAGTTTTTATAAGTGGCATGTATGGATTTGCCATTAATTCTGCACTTTTTCTCTTCATGCGCATGTTTCCCTGGAAATCAAATGCATGATTTAGTCCCATACATTTAACAAGTTGTTGGATCAACTCCATAGGAAATATCATGTTTCCTATTCAATCAAAATTTATCTCGGTTAGGGTAGGTAGGAAGGTTTTCCCTTTGTATTAATAGGGCACTTCTAGCTTGCATTTTTATTATATCTTTCAAATTTAGTGTCGTTTCAATTAGGGCATGATTTTTTGCAACTTTCAAGGTGAGAATGAACAAAGACAAATTTTTGTGATGGATGACTGTATATGACTCCATGGCCGGAGGAAAAGGCACTAATCTACTTCTTCAAATATCTATAGTTCTCATTCACCTCATACGGAGATGGTCCCTGATTTTGAGCCAAATGTTGCAGCAAAAAGTTCCCCCCCCCTCCATAATTTGATATTCAATGGAAATTTCTTAAATTGATGATGGGGCATGATTATGGAACATTGGCACATACATATGTAATGGAATTCCAAGATCATGATATATGTTTGCATATGTTTATGGAAATGTTCCACAAAGTCCCCTGGAGGTGGGAGCGAGGGGGCGAGGGAGCGCGGGAGAGGCCTATGCAAAAGCTCCCTACCAATTTTCAGGAAACGTGGGGGGACGTCGGGGTCATAAAAATTATAAAATTTAATATTTAAAATGTAACTATATTTTTTCAAGGAATGTATATACAATCATCATACACTTGCATCATGAAAGATAAATCATAAATGATAAAATTACAAATCGATGAATGATGAATCATATAATTGAAACAAATTTAAAAGTTAAAATTTAAAACATACATCATACAATCATGCATGTAAGTTTGTAAGTTTGTAACTATATAATCATTAATGTAACTACTAATAATGTACAATGAAAATAAAGTTTAAGATATCATATGACATATTATATCAAGATTCAAAATAGAGTTTAAACTGAAGTTTACAACTCAAGTCTGAAACATAAACTTAAACGCAAATAAGTTATGTCTGAAACATAAAACATAAAACATAACATATGAATATCAAATGATATCATCATAATGATAAATGAGCATAAATGCTCAAGTTAATGCCCCACTAGTCTCTGCATCCAACTTCTGCACGAATATATCAAGATCAACCATGTCACCATCTGAATCGGAATCACTTGGATTCTCAAATATGCTAAGTGGCACATCAACTTTTAACACGAAACCATAAACTAAAAGGGGCGGTGAGGGGACGTGAGGGGGCGTGAAGGGGGGTGTGAGGGGGCGTGAGGGCGTGAAAGGGGGTGTGCGGGGGCGTGAGGGGGCGTGAGGGAAACGTCCCCTAGAAGTCCCCAAGACCCCGGAGCGCGAGGGGGCGAGGAATCTAGACCCCTAGGTGGGGGGGCGAGACCCCGTGTAACATTGGTTTATGGAGGTGGTGGAGCAAAAAAGAGCTCAAATAGAGCTGAAATTTTTCACATAAAAAGGACTGTGGGCTTGACTAATGGTTCCATTTAAAAAATGATATCTAGACGGAGAATAAGTGTAGCATGCAAACATGCATTGAAAATCCATCTGAGTTTGCATTGTATTACTTATGATGGATTCAAATTTGGGTTTCAAAATGCCAGGTTATGGCATGATTTTGTCGAAAAACCCTTAGTTGGATTCTCATGTTGGTTTAATTTATATTTTAAGTTTGTTTTGCAATATTTGGGTGATAGTAACTCATGAACTAGGTTACCAATGTGTAACAATCATATTTCAAGAATAAAGCTGTGATTTTTTTATATTATTATTACTATCTATTAGCTACGAGTACTGACACCTAATGCCTGGAATTTTGACATCTTGATAGCATGGATAATTTCGAAAATGTTTCTAGTAATGTTAACATAATAACTATCATTACGTGTCTTCACTTTTGTCACCATAATAGACCTGTGATATGGACTCATCACACAACTTCATATGCTATGTCCCAACAAGTTCAAACTTGTTGAACCTACCTCATAGTGTGGCTATTAAGGACAAGTTGCTTGGTATATAACTCGATAGCATAGACCGTGTTGCAGTTCTAAAAAGAATCCTCAAGTGTCAAAAAAACTTCACAATATGTTCTACTATAAAGCCTTTTGGGATACCTGAAATAATATATGTATCATTGATGACTTTTAAAGTATGAAAAGATCCAAAGGGAAAGGAAATCAATGGAAGAGTGATCCACCAATGAGAACCTAGAATTTAGCATCAGATGAGTTAGAGTCTAGGAAATTGAAACCCTATAATTTTAATTAGTGATGAAGGACATCACATAGGTAATTATATTTTCATGTATAATAATATGTTAATTCAAATTTAAACTACATAATATGAAAGGCATACCATAACTTTTTCCACGTAAGTCCAAACAACCTATAAAAAGGGAAAACCTTCTTTTCCATGGTAAATAATTTACCTTTCCTTTTTCAAGACAATCTAAATCACAAAAAATATGAACTATACTGCACACATTCTTGGATAATGTGCAAGTGGAAAAGGAATACCCTACACAAGTGATGCACACATGTACATTTGAACACTAATAGATTTTTGTAGTTGAAATGCAATGCTTGTTTTCATTTAAATGTAGGGTTTTTAAAGCAGGGAGAAATAATGGCTGCCAAATTAATAAGCGTTTCTTTGGGAAATATTTAAATCTTGTATTGGGTGATGAAGATAATAGAGGGTATTGAATCTTGATTCTTGACATCTACAGAGAACCCTACAGCCTAACACAATCCAATGGAATTGACCAAGAAAACCCAAATAGAGTCAACCCTACTATAGGAGGAAGGGCCTGCAGTAAGAACTTACCATTTCTGAGGCGAGGCGAATGTTGTTAGAGGCGGGGCGAACGGGGGCGAATGCGGGGGCGGATGATGTTTCTCAAGAGGGCGGCGAATGCGGGGCGAATGCGGTCGAAAGAGGCGAGCGAATCCGGCGAATGCGACACGGAAGCTCGGGAGAGGCGAATGCGGGGCGAATGCGTGCAGGAAGAGCTCGGGGCAAATGCGAGGGCAAATCTTTGTTGCACGCAGAGGGCGAGGGCAAATGCGAGGGCGGGTACGTTGCGGAAGCGGAGGGAGAATGCGCGCGTGATATCAAACGTTAATGTAGCACACATGTACATTTGAACACTAATAGATTTTTGTAGTTGAAATGCAATGCTTGTTTTCATTTAAATGTAGGGTTTTTAAAGCAGGGAGAAATAATGGCTGCCAAATTAATAAGCGTTTCTTTGGGAAAAATTTAAATCCTTTATTGGGTGATGAAGATAATAGAGGGTATTGAATCTTGATTCTTGACATCTATAGAGAACCCTACAGCCTAACACAATCCAATGGAATTGACCAAAAAAACCCAAATAGAGTCAACCCTACTATAGGAGGAAGGGCCTACAGTAAGAACTTACCATTTTGCAAGAGCTGAGGGTGAATGCTGTTCTGCAAGAGCTGAGGGCGAACGCTGAGGGCGAATGCTGAGGGCAAATGCTGTTCTGCAAGAGCTGAGTGCGAATGCTGAGGGCAAATGCTGTTCTGCAAGAGCTGAGGGCGAATGCTATTCTGCAAGAGTGGAGGGCAAATGTGCGCGTCATATCACATGTTAATGTAGCTATTGCGATGCATACGAAACAATAAAATCATTTTTATGTACCGCGCATATAAGTTTCGAATTTTTATGTAGCGCGCATATAAGTTTCGTATTTTTATGTGGTGCGCATATAAGTGTCGTTATACCGATGACGAAAAAAGCGTCGCTATTGCGACGTGTACTTAAACGTCGCAATGGCAACACCTAGACATTGTGTCGCACTTGCGACGATTGGAGTCGTCTCATTAGTGACGCTTTGGGCCATAGTGTCGCAATTGCGACGTCTTCCTCCAAACGTCGCAATTGTGACACTTTTCTAAGTGTCGGTATTGCGACACTTTTCTATAAACGTCGGTATAGCGACGGTTTCGGGTAAGATGGAAAAAATTTGGGGAAATTTCCGACATTTGGTCAAAAGCGTCAGAACCAAGTGTCGGAATTTGCGCCAAATGTAGTAGTGGGTACTCTTTGTAATTCTCCACCACTACTACCTTTCCTCAAACTCCTCTCCAACCTCAATATCAGTGTTAGTAGTAGCATGACAAACAACACTACGCTTAGCAGAACTAGAAGAACGTGTTTTCCAAACTACACGAGAACTACTTCCCTCACGAGTCACCATGTGCCATGCTTGGTCTCTGTGGTTCTCTTCCTTCTACTCCTGGTTCAATTACCATATCTTCATTGGAACCAACACTCCGAACTCCACTAGACAACGATTCACCATTTTGTAGTAGTGATTCGCCATTTGTACTGGTGATTCGCCATGATTTTACCGGATAATATAATCTCGTGAGAGATTCGCCAAAAAATTATATATACATATTATATTATTAATAAAATCGCCTTCCATTTTTCCTATGTATCATGGGGATTCACCTATTTTATATATATATAAATTTAGGGGGGTTCTTAAAATTATCCCTGTTCTCTTGCCTGATCAACAAGAAGAATTGATCTGATATCCCTATCTATTGGAAGTTAATGATACATCGTAAACCAATAGCGATAGGGAAAAGGTAACTGGACCTAATTGAACCAATCAGAGCCACTATCATAAACGAAAAAGGAGCTGTATTAAGGTCCGGATCAGGTGGTTATCCCCCAACGTTGTAGCAGCAATTTTCGAGGCTTCAACATTTTTGGCGCTAAAAGGAGGGCCTGAAACTTGTTGTCTATTAGAGTCTTTTCAATTTTAACATTTTATTTAAATCATGATGGCTCCTCCTAAACTTCCAATTTGGAGTTGTATACATGGACGTGCATCTTCCAATACTCCACCCGAAGTGGTAAGACTCTTGTCTCAGGTAAAATTTAATGGTAAGAAAAATTCTTCTGCTTTTAATCATGTCTTTCAATTTATTCAAAATGTTTCAAATTATGATTTTCAAGGAATTGATGAAGGAATTTTATGCAGAATTTTTACTCTCACATTTGCAGCAAAAGCTAGAAACTGGTGTAGAACTCTTTCGGCTGCTTCAATTCACAGCTGGGATCAATTTGTTACAATTTTCATTTGTAAATTTGACGGATACGATTATGAACAGGTATGCGATGAAATTGAATATCTACGAATATTTTAAAATGAATCTATTAGAGATTTTAATATTCGATTTCATTTGAATTGTTGAAGATTTAAAGTTGAAGATAAACCTACGGAAGAAGAATCACTAGATTGGTTTGAATATATTTGCTCTCTTCTTCCTATTCCCAATCCACATGAAATCAATTCAAGCTTTGTTCCATCCCCTTCTAACATAAATGAAAATTCCAATATCGATGTGAAAATAAATTATGATGAAGTGGTCTCACAAAGCTTGGAAAATATTTCTATTCAAATGCAAGAAGACAATAGCAGCAATTTTGGAGAAAGAGCTGCTTTGAAATCTGAAAATTCCTCTGCATTAAATTAAGAAAATCAGATCTCAAATCAACACGTGCAAGCAGCAATCAAAGTGAATAATAAAATGCAAACTACTGTACAAATTTCTAAATTTTTTCATGATGAACAAATGCTGAAAACAGAGCAGCAAAACAACCTTCTTCAAGAAAGTATGAGTATACAAAGGAATGATCTAGAATCTAAAATTTATAATGAACAGAGAGCACAAAATTTCTCGAACAGAGAAAATTTTGAATTCATTATTTCTGATTCTCATTTTTCCCTTTATCCAGATATTTTTAATGTTGATAATTTCTCCCCTCTTGGTATTAATGATATTTCAGAAAATAAAGAGGATGATCTAAATGAATTACCAACAAATTTTTATCAAGATAGAGAAACAATTATTGATCATTCTTTTGCCATTAATGAACCTTAATTTTTTATTCCTCCTTGTTTTGATATATTAGACGAAATCAAAGTGAATTCTAGAGAATATTGTGAAGTCATTTATGATAATTATTCTGATATCAAGGATGCTAATTTCTATTCTTCCCAAGAGAATCCTCATGATAAAATTCAAATAACATATGTGAATGAGGAACATTTCAATTTAGAAATTATTCCAACCAATCCCCATTGTGGAACAACAAATTATCTTCATGATTTCACTATTCAAGAAAACATTTCAATTTAAAATTCATATCATGATCAAACTCCCATTCCTGCTCATAATCATAATTCTCTTTTTAATTCACAAGTTGGAATTGGCAATTATTCAAATTCCATTATTCTTGCCAATCCTTGTGAAAAAAGAAACTATTTCAAAACAATCCCAAATGTGCTGTAACATTAGTTGTGCCGATAAGGATTTCATTTTATTTTTTCTTTCATACTTATTTTGTTCAAATTCATATTTATTTTCTGATTTCATTTTTCAAATTTTTGGCACTTTTTGCTGACATATTGAGCACTTTAATAGCAAACACTCAATTGATGCATTGCCCTATTGGGAAATTGAAGTTTCATATTATAATCATGAACATCAAAAGTTATTAATATTTCAATTTCAATCATTGCTAATGTTTTATCAAAAGCTTATATCTTCCCAAAGGTAGTGTCAACGAGAGAATGTATTTTTACACTCTGGTCATCAATCTAATCCAATTGATAATTTTCCATCTTATTTGACAGTTTTCCATCCATTTTTCATCAATTCATTTGAAAATTGTTTGGAAAGTTTTCCGTCATGGAAAATTGTTGATAGTTTAACACTTACACATAACGCTAATAATTTTTTTTCAGGCCTTTGAATTTAAAAGCTCATATCCACAATCTGGCCTATCATCTCCTCTTTTAAACATTTTCCAATCATTAATGGAAACACATCCATATTTTGATGATTCAATTGGAATTCAGTTGGAAAAGACTTTTCAAAAGAATGCGATTGAAAATAAGGTGTTAATAATAACTGTACATTCTGATTATAGATTTAATTTTTTTAGTTCAATTAGATTTGTATTTTTATTACTAACATTTGAACTATACATATATGCAAAAATTAAAATAAGAGAATGGTTACACTGGAAATATGACTATACCTAGTCATTTTCATGTATATAGTTAGAATAGAAGTTGAATTAATTTAGTTTGTTTGTTTTATGTAGTTAATTTATTCTTAATAGTTTTGCAGATAAAAATACAATGGGTAATCAACCCTTCTCATATCATATACATTTTCAAGGAAATATTTGCCTCTTATCAGAAAAATTCTAATTCTTGCTTCCCATTTTTAAATCAAAATTTATTTCAGCAATATCTCTACTCTGCCTATTTTGAATAACATCTTGATTAAATTCAATTGAAGTTTCACTTGGCACCAATCACCTCAAAGCCACTTTTCTCTATTTTGAAATGTCCTCATGATTTTCTCCTAAAATTTATTTGTTAAAGGTTGTGAGGATATAAAACTTCATGATCTCATTATCCCATGAAATGTATGACTGTCTATTATAAGCCTAATGCCAATTTAATCATTATTAGTCAGCCTAACTTTTTTCTATAATCACATGAAGTTGATATTATATTGTTCAAAATTTGTTAAAATGACTTTAAGGATGTCCATTTTGCTGTGTGCATACATTTAAATCTGTGTTGATATTTTTTCCATAAATAGTGGTTTTATCCCATCCTGATCTTTAGTTTATTATCTGATGCTGCAATACGCATCATATTTATTTACTAAAGGCATTATTAAAAAGTCACTATAACAATACAAATTTTTCTCAAGTTAATTCAGAATGAGCAAAGGAAATAAATTGTTGTTACAATTCAAAGGGAAGCCTATTTTCATATTTATTTCTGGCGAATTTTATGAGTTTCATATTTCTTGAACATGAATAAAAAATTTTTATTTAGGTTGACTGCACACTCTGATTTAGAATAAATAAGAGATGAGTTTGAACAAAGTTAGAATTTTCATAAATCAAAAGAAGAATTGGAAGATTCATAAGGTAAAATCTACAGACAATTTCCTTCCAGGTACGCATTTACAAGTTCATTTTCATCTATTATTAGTTTCTCTTTTCTTTAGTTTATTCTTGATTCTTGTTCTGTTTTATTTGCAGATTTTCGTTTATTTTCAAAACTTGAAGTAAGCAGCAAACCCATTTCAAATTTGCAAATAGGTTCAGGGAAATTTTATTTTGTGATTCATTAGGATTTGAAGCATTCTTTAACTTTGGTTTCATTCATTCATTTAGAAAACCCAATTGAAATTTAAAAACAATATCGCAAGATTCATATTTTTCATTAATCGCTGATTGCTCATCACTTATCGCTCTTCGCTCATCACCAATTATTATATCCATGGCATCGCTACTATCGCAAGAATCATATTGTCATTTCCAACATGAATATTTTTCGATATTCCGATATGCCGATATCGATATCGCTCATCACATTTTTATTGCTCATATCATAATTCCGTTAGCCACATCATACATCACATTGCCGATATCGCAATCGCTTCATCACATTTTTATTCATGATCATGTAACTATTATGAATCTGCGATGTGCAATGTGAAATGCTCAAAATACAAATCGCGAGATGCAGTGTGCGATGTGCAATTTGTGACATGACTATCCCCGATCCTAAATACAAAATTTCTTCAATGGTATGATCGCTCCATCTCATCGCACATATTCTTTTCGCATAATCTCATATTGACAATTCGCTACTGCAACCCTCAATGCGATAAACTCCAACACATGCCCCTACATGCAATACGCATCATCCGATAAGGTATTGTGTTAATTTAAAGCAATCTTGGGTAATCACTATGATACTAAAGCGATTGATGATAAATTTGCAACATATTCAAATCATTTTTATTTCTCATATAATTCAGTTTTAAATAATTCCATAATTAAATATGAAATTCAAGACCTTTATATTTTAAATTTCATTATCTTAAATTTGGTTTTAATTCTGAACAACTTATAAAAAATCATGGAATTTTTATAAAAATTATAATATTTTGATAACATTCATCACTGCAAATTCTCAATCTCATTTCTGATGCATTTGTTTTAATTTCAACTCCCTTGAACACAAAACATTCTATTTTTACATTTTACTGCTTGCTTTAGTTTAAATAAAATAAATAATGATTTTGGGTTATTGGATTTTGGTTATTTTGCCTTCTTCATATTTTTTATTGTCAGCTAAAAGAAGAAGTCAACTATTATTGGAGAAATTGATACCTTCAGGTAAGATCAAATGCAATTATCCAATGGTAAGATTCATGTACCCACTTTCATTAATTTCCATTTCATTATTTTAGTTTCAGTTTTGTTTTTTAAATTATGTTGATATTTGAATATGTTTTGCAGCGCTTCATAAAAGTTTTCAATCATCTACCAGATCATATTTTGGAAGCCCTATGCTCTTCTCCTGATTTTATTTCAAGAAGCAGTGATAGTCTTCGTTGAAACAACTATACTAGGAAGTTTCTGAACCTTTAATCTGTTTCTTTAAAGCATTCCTTTTATTAGAAAATGATTTAGATAATGCTTTGAAACAAGAAGATTGATATCAGACAGAGATTTTTCATTGTGGCTGAATTTTATGATTGCTGCTATCTAAAGCCTAAAACACTTACAACCCTGCAAGGAATAAGTTTTCTGGATCTCGACATAAGAATGAATGATTACATGATTATTTTCTTTTACTTCATATTGTTGAGACATTAGTATAAACATTCTTATTAGAGTTTGTATTTCAGAACTTGGATTTTCCTTTCCACTGTTAAATTTCTTCATTTTTATTTTGTTCGCTGATTTCTTTTCTCACTTTAGCTTAAGAATTCTTTTCCTTTGGTTTTTAGTTTTCATTTTGGTGACTTTGCCATGATTTATATGGAAGGTCTTCTTGTTACCTAACAATGGTTGGCATACATAGGAAAAATTGTTAATAGTCTCCTGTTAGCATTTTCTTAAATCTCTTAGCAAAATTTGTTTTTCTTATTATAAAGGTAGACATAATTAAGGAAGAGATTACAAAACAAGAGAAGTTGACGAAGTATCATGAAATATGAGAAATTTCTTTTTCATCAAAATTGTAATTATTTTGAAATTTCAATATTTTATTAAGATCTTTCAAAATTCTATTATCAATCAAGAAAAGTTATTTTTAGCTAGTAAAGACACTTTATAGCAAAGCATTTTTAACTCTGAAATTGTCATTCTGAACTCTTAAGGAGTTAATGATTCTCCATATTTAAAAGAGTTTTATTTTTCTAGAGTGTAATCCAAAAATATATTTAAAACTTAAAAGATAAGAGGTCTCATCACGAGCCTGCTTACCATGATCATAGGGGAAAAATAGGCTGACATTACCAACACTGCTAAACAAACCAGGGTAATGGCTTATAATTGCAAACAATTGTAAGACAAGGGGTCTCATCACGAGCCAACTTGTTTAGTCCAATTATAACCAGTGAATGGCATTGTCAACTATCTGGATATCAAACCAGGACAATGGCTTTTAATAATATATATATATATATATATATATATATATATATATATATAGAAAAAGAAAAAAATAAAAAATAAACATATATAAATGGATTTATCTCTAGGTCAATAATTCTTAAATAGATGGGATTCTGAATCATTGATGATTAAAAGGTAACCCTATCGAGACTATAGATGTTTGCTGGCAGCAGTGGCTCTACCTGTGACAAATGAGGAAATTTTAAAATTTAAGCTATAAAGTGACCCCTGCTTTATCTCTATAACTAATTAAAGGACCGATATAGAGTTATGAAATATTTAAATTTATGAGGAATTTCAAGAAAATTACAGTAAGATGATTATTGCTTTTATTCAGATTAATTAACCTAGTCAAGCATTCCAAAAATAATTTTCTCTTCTTTAATTATTTTTACTTTAATTTTGAGAAAATCTCATTCATATCAAACAGAGATAACTGTTTCTTCCAATGAATTGCCAACTGTTGTACGATACAACAACCCCCCAATTTTTAACTTGTTCACTTCAAATAATGGGGACCCTTTCTATAAAATTTTAGCTAAGTGCCTTTTAAGATTTTTATTAAGTTAATTACCTCATGATTTTATTGATTTTTCATCTTCTTTAGATTTTTGTTTTGATTGCTTGGTTCAAATCGATTTTTCTTATAAGCTTTTCATTGACGTTTGTTTTGCCTCATTTGTTCAACCGGTTTGTAAATGACACTCCTTTGAAGTCTAATCATTTATGTCGTCTGGATTAAAAAATGCATAGAATGTACAATATTCCATTTTTTTTTAATTAAATTAGTTCAATAATGCATTTAGTTTAAATATTACCCTCTAGTTAGTTATTTCTAACAATTTTTATTTTTTATATAGCCAAATCATAAAGCATCGGGATTTCAGTCATTTATTCCAATTTTCCAATTTTCAAATAAATTACTAATCTCGAAAAAATCCAAAATATCGCAGTGGTTGTAGTTTAGATAAGAAGAATTCATAATTTAACATCATTAAAATAAAAAACATAAAAATAAAAAAAATTTAATCGCATTGAAAATTTCTGATTACATCGCATCGGAGTAATCCATCGGAGGCATTTTTCAGAAACTCCAATAACTCTCCTTTTAAAAAACCCCCGATTCGATGAGTTTGTTATATTCCGATACAATGAGGTTCATGAGTTTTTCTGATGCGATTGATTTCATTTGTTGCGATGTGATTAGGCTCATTTGTCTTATTCCCGATGCGATGAGTTAAAAACTCACATCGCATCGGAAATATCCATCAGAACATCCTTTAAAAAATAAAATAAAACCCCGATGACCTTTATTTGTTTTTTTTTACGATACGATGAATTTGTTATAACTCATCTTCCGATGTGATTGAGTTCATTTGAGTATTCTCATACGTTGGTATTCACGTTAGTGGTAAGTCTTATAAGTTAGTTTAAGTGGTAGCTTAGTTTTAATGTTAAATTAGCATATATGAACGTTAGTAGTAAGGTAGGTTAGTTTTATGAATAGTATAGTGTTAGTTGTTAGTAGTATGATGTTAGTATAAGTGGTAAGTAGTATTATTTTAAATTAAGTGTAATATTAAGGTCACTTAGTGTTAGTTTAGTTTTATGTTAGTTTAAATTTAGGATAGTTCTAATTTAATAATAGATTTAATATTTAAATTAATTTTAATTTAGTTAAATTAATTAATATGTAGAATATAATTAATTTACTAAATCATAATTAATTATTAATTAGATTAAAAAGTTTATAAATAATTAATTATATATTAGTTACTTAGACTAATATTAATTAATAAATAGTTTATTAAATAATTAGTTTAGTTTATAATTAATAATGTAATTATAATTAATTAATAGATAATTAAAATTTAATTTAGAATTAGATTATAACTAAATTAGATAAATAATATACTTGCAATTAATTAGAACTAATTAATTAAACATCATGATCTAATTTAGGATTATAATTTAATTTAAAATTTTGATTTTTTTAGCCCAAGCAACAAAAATTCCAGATTTTTGGCAATTTTAATATATCAACTTTAGAGGCTCATAAATGGAGTTTTACTTAGTCAAATGAGGCCCAGAACGGCTTATCGGAAAGATAAAATGATGGAGATTATTCCTAAAGAGGTTTTATTTCCAGATTTGATCATTCATTGGGTCTAAAATTCAGCAAAAGATCAAGCTACGAATTTTTAAACAAAACTAATTTTTTGAGTTTTATTTTTTGCATTTTAATTTGCCACAACTTCTTATGAGTGCAAATTCATTCATCTATGTTTTCATTGGCCAATTAGATTAGCACATAAATGAAAAGAAAGCATATGTTTCCTTTTTATTTATTTAATTAAGTTTTAATTGGATCTATTTTAAATTCTAGATTTGACATTTTGATTTTATTTTTGCATTTTAATTTTGTTTTTTATTTGTTTTTTGCAGGAAAATAGTTGAATAGATGAGGAGAATAAGCTCTCAATCAGTGAGAAGACTCCAACAATTAAATATTGAAATTTTTGAGCTATTAAAATTGAATTGGACATATTTTTCTTCAACAAACTCTCCTCTCAAAATACTTTTGGAAACATTATAAATTGCAGATTGCAAAATGTAAAAGTGGGGCTGCTCTCTTCTGCAATTAGAGATTCTAAAAGAATTTATGTTATAGGAATTTAAAGTTGTAGATGGGGAGGAGAGAAAATTTCAGATCTGAACATTATTGAGGGTTTTTCTTTATGTCTTGAATTATGCATGATGGGTAGAGTTTGCATTTATGCAGTTCTAGTCTTGAAAGCAGAAATTCAAGTAATGTAAAGTAATGTTAGAGACCAGGATCAGAGAAGAAGATTCAATTAAATGGTATTTTTGGCATTTTTGTATCAAATACTAGTTTCATTTTTATGTCAATAAAATTGTTGTTTCATTTTATTCATGTTTTAGCATTTCTGTTGATATGGATAATTTGTCTCAAATTGTTATGTATCTTTGCTCTTATGAATTACACTCTGATTTATGAGTAACCATTACTTGGCAACCTGTCTTATAAAACTGATTCATTAAATAGTAATGTGTTTTGAATTTCTTCCACATATTATTGTTTAATTATTGGCTTGACTGATTTTTCAATCAATATCATTTTCGTGAATTTCTTTCGGAATGTTGTTGATTTATTATTTCAATCAAATGGTCTCAATAGAATGTGTTTTGGTATTAAAAAATGTGAGCTAATTGAATTTTTTCGTTGGTTTGACATTAATTAAAAGCCAGACATATTTGAATCCTCATTATTTAATTATCTTTCTCTTAGTTGGGTTAGATTTTCATCTACCTAATTGAGATAGGATTTAGATTAGTTTCTTTTACTTGCATTATAGAATAAAGTTTGCATTTATATTAAGTTTCACATTATTTTAAGTCCTCTTCTCAAAGAGGCAAAATCTTAGTTGTGGTTTGGCTGAACCCAAATCAGCTGAAGGGTCATTCTCTTGCCTGATCAGCAAGAAGAATTGATCTGATATCCTTGTCTATTGGAGGTTAATGATACATCATAAACCAATAGTGATAGGGAAAAGGTAACTGGACCTAATTGAACCAGTCGGAGCCACTATTATAAACGGAAAAGGAGTTGTATTAAGGTCCGGACCAGGTGGTTATCCCCCAATGTTGTAGCAGCGATTTTCGAGGCTTCAACAGGACCAGAAGAAGGAGAGATATAAGAGCACCATCTTCACCCAAAGTTCCACTCATGGCTACACTGGAAACAACTAAATTTTTGTCTCAAGAAGCTGAGAATGAAGAGGTATAAGTTGCACAAGAAGCTGAGTTGATTAAAGAGGCACAAGAATCATAAGTTGAGCTTGAATCCATATCCATAATTTCAAGTGTTGGAGAGACTCAAGTTCATTCAGAATAAGATGATGTCAAGAGAGACTTCAATGACATAAAGATGATGGTTAAATTTATGTTTGATGCGTTTACTGTTGGGATGGCAGGAGAAGGTTCTAAGCCTCCACATGGAGAAGGAACTTCAGATGATAAGAAGGATGAAGGGAAGAGTTCAAAGGGAAGTGGAGGAAATCCACCTCCATCTCCACCATCTTCATCATACTCATCATCACCATCAACATCATCTTCCACTTCCACGACAAAAACTACTCACACTCACTCAAAAGACACAAAAGGAAAAACACCCTTACTCAAATTTGATGTCAAATTTGATCTTCCAATGTATAATGGCGAGGTAAATGCAGAAAAATTGGACAATTGGATACGTAAATTAGAGGTGTACTGCAGAATTCAAAACCTTCATGAAGATGACATAAAGATTCAATTGGCTTCTTTGAGGATGGAAGGATCTGCACTTGTATGATGGGAAGCAAGGACTCAAGAAGAGATTAAAAACTAAGGTAAGATATCAGTGTCTTGGTCAAGTTTTATTTCTTCCATTAAAAGGAAATTCAATCCCTTAGCTTACATGCAAAAATCTATTATGGCTTGAGAAAATTTTAGACAGTTGAAAGGGAAAAGTGTGCAAGATTATACTCATGAGTTTAGGAGAAGAACTCTTATTTTGGGTATTAATTTATATTCTCAAGAAAATTTGTTAAAGTATGTTGGGGGTTTTCACATTTACCTTATGAACACTATTCTCATGTTTAATGCCACAAACATAGATGAGGTTTGTTTTCAAGCCACACACTTAGAGGCAAGAGGGAAACAAAACATAAATGAGAAAAGTGAAAGTGAGGGTAAAGGAAAGGGCAAGTCTTAGGAAGAGGAAAGAGAAACAACTCTGTAAAAAGAGAGAAGGAAAAAATCACATGCAAAAATTGTTCAAATATTGGCCATGATGAAGACCACTGTTGGCAACTTCATCCAGAGTTGAAGCCAAACAAATTGAAAGCCAACGAAAAGGGGAAAATTGTTGCTATAGTTGAACATGACTTAGGGTCAAATTTAGGAGATGAGACAAAGATTACAACTATGGGTTTGAAAGGTAAACACATAACAAACACTAGTTCTTAAAAATTTTCCAATGTTACTCAAGATGAAGATACAAGAATAGAACTTTTCCATATTATAGTTGTCTCTAAACATACCAAGATTGATACACTTTTTGATAGTCGATCACAAGCTAACTTGATTTCCGAAGACTTGGTTAAGAAGCTAGACATTGAAACTTTTAGACATCCAAGACCTTATCCTTTAGGTTGGATATGCAAGAATGCAAAATTGCAAGTTACAAGGAAGTGCATACTAAGATTTGCCATCAATTCAAACTTTCTTGATGAAGTTGAACACGATGTGGTGCCACTTTAGATATCAGGTATTGTATTGGGAATTCCTTATCTGTATGATAAGAAAGCAATATTTCATCGAAGATACTTGGTCAAGATTCGACGCAAGTGCAAAGCGAGATCAGTTAAGAATCGTCATGGTGACAGTGTGGAAGGTGAGATAGTTTTTAAGTTTCCTTTGATTAATGACCAAGGTAGGAACAAGATGGTTTCTGCAAGAATATCTTGTTTCTTTTCAAATTCAGATAAATTGCAACATGACGGTGTCAATGACAGCAAGAGAAGGTCGCAAGAATCAAGGAAAAAGTTAACTTTTTGTGAAAATCTCCAATTGATGAAAATGAGAAAATTTCAGTGGATAGACACTGGAAGGGCAAGGGAATAATAACCTCATGCACATGATCAATAATTAGAGATATTTTGGGGTCCAAAAGGCTTCTAGTGTGGAGGATGATCAGATTCTTAGTATATAAGCTCAAAAATGAAAGTGCTCAGAATTGTTTGGAAATTGAACGATCGCGACCGACCCTTCGCCTGGAATCGGGTGCAATTCGTTTCGTCGAAAACTAACTCTGGATGAAGAAGTTATAGGCTGTTGACTATCGTTCACAATAGGTAATTTATTTTTTTAAATTGCAGAATAGTGACCGGTTGATGACATGGAAGCCCAGTCAGCATGCAGATAATTTTCTTCAGTTTATGCCCAGTGGCATTGTGACAAGTGTCACAATAGGAAGGATATGCTCCTAAGGTTGAATTCAATTTTTTTTTATATGAAGGACCACCCAACCAGAGGCTGACATGTGGTGTAGGTAGGTGTTGCCACGTGTCCCCTTTGGTGGACCCTCTCCAACTCCTAAGTTCAAATTTCAATTTATTTATGGTGGAGGGAATAATTTATTATGGTGGCATGTTATTTTTTTTTAACTAATGTCAAAGGTTGGGATTATGATATAAAGTATGAATAGTGGTATATTAAACATATATTGGAGCATAATTACATGTTAACCAAAGTTCGAGTTATGTTTATAAGTGTGCATGTATTTAAATGTTGGAAAAATATATGTATAGAGGCGGAGGTCAGGGTCGAACCTGTGACCTCCCCCCAAACGTTACCACATTTTACCAACAGACCACGAGGTGAGGCTTGTAAAGCCTTCGCGCCTGACTTATATTTGAATTATATGTGGATCTCCGATGGTGGAAGGGAGGGGGCCAACCCTCCTCCCCATGTGACCCTTCAACTTAACCGCCGACCATTGATCATAACAAATGTGCTTAGTGCACAATTAAACAATGCATATCCCTCTTAATCCACCATTAAAAATTACTTAAACTCCTCAATTAAAAAAACAGAGTTTTAGAGGTGCCACCAGAATCGGCGGAATCACCAGTTTGTCAGAATTATCTGGAGTCTTCTCCAGATTTGGAGTAGAATTCTAGGGAAAAATTGAATGAGCCATACCTTGAGCAATTTTCGATCAATTTTGGCTTAGGAAATTTATAGTATATTGGCATGTTATGAACACATTGGTACATGTTGAGAATGCAACAAGATGATGAGCTTAGTGAAAAGAAGTTGCCTTCACCAAGTGGGCCCGCAGGCTATTTTTGGCGCAAAGTCTATTTTTAGACTATGTCCATTTTTAGACATATGGATCATGTTCTATGAGTTGCAGGATGCTATTTGTGGATGGTTGGTCAAGTTGGAAAAAATAGATGGACTTCTATTTTTAGACATACTGGGCAGAATCTATTTTTAGATTTCCAGTCTAAAAATAGATATGTCGAATATTATTAGCTCTTAATAATATTTGGACTCTAAACATTATCTTATCCTCTTGCAGCACTTCAGTTAAGTGCACAGATTTGGCACATGTAGCTGACAGAAGGAATTACGCTATTCCTAGGGTTTAGTGGAGCTATTGCATGGAATACTTCAGTTAGAACTCAGGTGATAGAGTTTGGTGGAGTTGATTGAGGAGTTAATGGAGTTGTGTTCAGTTTAACTCAGTTAAACATAGTTGAGCTAGTTGTATCTAGTCTAATTGATTGATACACTAGTGAGAGTGGTGTGAATTAATTATTAATTAATTCACTAATTATCAACTCATAAATCAACTAAAGAATACATCAGTTAACTTCAGTGCATGGACAGTTTCAGTGGAGACCAGTAGAGAGGTAGGTGAAAGAGCAAGTCTACTATCAGTTGTGACTATACTGGTGCATGAGTCTGCACCACACATTGATGGAGATGCCAATGAGGATTGCGCAGTGCATACCAGGTGGATTCAAACTTGGATTCAACCATTATTCATCTTGGATTGCGCAGTAGAGGCAGGCTAACAAGTGGAGCAGATTGGAGCATGTGTTTTGCTAGATCTGAGCTTGTGTAGTGTGTAACAATTGGAGATTGTAATAAGAGCTTGTGAGGAGTTTGTACAATGATTGTTACATGAAATATATCATTATAATATACAGATAGTTGGGGGTTTTCAGCTTTAATCTTTTCCATAAATATTGTGTTTATATGTGTGATTGTTTGATGGTTTTAATGTGCGCATGTGATTGTTTATAATTCCGCAAATTGATGATCGATGGTAGAAGAGGTTATGTATTATGCATGAAGCTTAAATAGTGTGTGATCAGGATAATCTCAGTGAATAATTTAACATTTATTCAAATTTCTACATGGTATCAGAGCGATATTGATCATTGGAGCAATTGTAGTACATTGAAGCAGTTGAGTTTTGTGTTGGTGGAATTCGAATTTGCAGCAGTGTTTTCTTGGTGTCGAAGTTGAGATGTCTTATAACGGATTGCGATTGGAGTATGCCCTTGAAGGTAGCTTGAATTATATTTCATGGAGAGACAGGATGGAGGCAGTGTTAGATGACAACAGGTTGAAGGAGTTCATAGATGCAGAAGTCCCAAAACCTGCTTCTAGCGATGCTGCCGCACTTGACGCATGGAAGAAGAACACATAAAAGTGTCGAAGGATTCTGTTGGAGGGTGTGAAAGATCACATAGTGTCCAACCTGCATGGTAAGGCTTCTCCATTCTTGATGTGGAAAGCCTTGACAGATTTATTCCAAACCAAGAGCGACCAAAGGAAGTTGACACTCAAGGATAAACTCAGAAACATAAAGATGGAGAAAGGCGACAGTATGCCCAAGTACCTCACGAAGTTCACCCAATGCAGGGATGAGCTAGGAAGTGTGGGGGTGACTGTAGATGACGAGGACTTGGTGAGTCTGGCTCTCCTTGGGCTTCCGAAGAGTTGGCATTCCTATCAGAACTCTGTCAATGGTTGGGAGAAATTGCCAGGATGGGAGCGACTTTGGTCGGATCTTGTGCAAGAGGAGATAAGGCGGAGTACCAGGAATGGATCTTCATCAAAGAACTCTGATGAAGAGAATTGCACTTTGGCTGCCAAAGAAAAGAAGGGGAAGAGCAAGAAATATTCTCAATCCGGTGCGAAAGGCAAGAAGCAGGACATGTCCAAGGTGAAGTGCTTTCACTGTCACCAACACGGACATTATGCCACAAATTGTCCACAGAAGAAGAAAAATAAGTAGGTTGCTGGATCTATAGCTGGAGAGGCCTTAGCCTTATATTTTGAGCAGGATTTTTCACTGATCGCATGCTAGGTCTCAAGTGTGATGGGTTCAGTGTGGTTTCTGGACAGTGGTGCGTCTTTTCACATGACAGGAGATCGAGATTTGTTTACTGATCTGGATGAGAAAGATCTTGGAGTGCACATCGAGATGGGAGATGATGGTAGATACAGTAAGACCAGTATCGGTACCATTTCCTTTGAGAGGGAGTCTGGTAAACCCTTCATATTGAAGGAAGCGATGCGTGTTCTAGGATTGAAGAAGAATCTTATCTCTGTGGCGATGTTAGAAGACAAGGGATATGATGTTGTCTTTAGCGAGGGAAAGGCTTTCCTGCGCAGTAAGGCAACTGGTGAGACCCGGAGGATAGGGGTTCGAGTTAAGAACCTTTATCAATTGCAGGTATATGGCTGCACAGAAATGGGAGGAAAGGCAGAAGGAGTGGTGAGCCGAGATGATGGCGAGTTGTGGCACCGGATTTCTACTGGGCTTCCAAATTGTACTCTTGCGCAGTCAGATCAGTGCAAGGGATGTACCTTGGGAAAATTTGTGAAAGCCACCTTTCACGAGAAGGATAGTCGCACCACGACGATCCTTGAGAGAATTCACACAGACGTGTGTGGACCTTTCTCAGTAGCTTTGACAGCAAAGCACATGTACTATGTGATCTTTGTTGATGATTTTTCTCGGAAGTGCTGGATCTTCTTCATGCAAAAGAAGAGTGAGACATACTCAAAGTTATGTGAGTTCAAGGCACTGGTTGAGAAAGAATCGGGCAAGCAAGTGAAGGCTCTTAGGAGAGACAATGGTGGTGAATTCATCTCTGGCAAATTCAAGGACTTTTTTAGCGCAGAAGGAATTCGAAGAGAGCTCATAGCACCTCATAACCCATAGCAGAACAAGGTTGCTGAGCAGAAGAACAAAACGATCGTGGGTTTTGCACAGGCGATGTTGCATGATTAGGGCCTTCCCATACACTTATGGGCTAAGGCATGAAATACTGCAGTAAATGTGTAGAACCGTTTTCCTCACAAGATACTTGGCATGAGTACACCCGAGGAGGCATTTTCTGGTAAGAAGCCTGATATTTCCCATTTGAGGATTTTGGTTCACTTGTTTAAATTCATGTGACGAAGGATGCCAGGAAGAAGCTGGAGCCGACCGTAGAGGTTGGGATATTTGTGGGGTACACTGATACGCCCCACAACTATCGTGTGTATTTTCCAGATAGTCGCAAGATTGTTGTGCGACGGGATATCAAATTTCAGGAGGAGAAAGCCATGAAGTGTTCGCTTGAGAGGGAGCCACACTTGCATGCAGATGAGGAGCTATTAGTTCCTAAGGATGAGCTTCGGGATGTGGATCAACCACAAGAGGAGGTTCATGGAGTGGAAGAGACCACTCATGCAGCGCCAACCATCAGAGGGCGGAAGCGCACTACAGAAGCTGAGCGACTGGCTCAAGATGTAGAGAAGGTTGTAGGACCACCTACATCACAGCGCAGACAGAGACAGTCACGGGACCGGTACATTGGATACATGGCTCTTGTGAGAAAATGTGTCGTGACAGAGCCATCCTCTTTCGAGGAAGCTATGGAGGACCCCGCATGGGTAGATGCCATGGTGGAAGAGTATGATTCGATTGTCAGAAACAGTGCATGGGAGATTGTCCCGAGGCTGGAAGGGAAATCAGTGGTGGGTTCAAGATGGATCTACAAAGTGAAGGAGGTAGCTGACGGGAGTGTGGAGAAGTACAAGGCAATATTTTTTTCTCTAGGCTTCTCACAGATAGAGGGGATCGATTATGAGGAGACCTTTGCACCTGTTGCAAGGTATTCTTCCATACAGACGATTCTTGCTCTCTCAGCGCAGATGGGGTGGCACATTCATCGGATGGATGTGAAGACTGCGTTCCTCAATGGAGTGATCGAGGAGGAGGTGTACATAGAGCAACCCAAAGGTTTTGAGATCTTCAGCAGCGAGTCGCATGTGTGCAGGCTCAAGAGAGCGCTGTATGGGTTGAAAAAAGCACCTCGTGCTTGGTACAAATGGATAGACAGTTATTTCACCGGACTTGGATTATCCAAGAGTGAGGCAGATCTGAACCTATACCAGATTGTGGTGGAGGGTAAGTTGCTGGTCATTGTACTTTATGTAGATGATTTGATTTTGACAGGTGATGAACTTTTGATACACTCATGCAAGGCTGATCTTGCAAAAGAGTTTGAGATGAAGGACTTGGGCCTCCTTCATTATTTCCTGGGATTGGAAATTTGGCAGCGCAGTGGTGGACTGTTTGTTTCTCAGGGTAAGTATGCCCGAGAGATACTGGAGAAGTTCAACATGCATGGCTGCAAGCATGTTGATACTCCTCTTCCTGGTGGTTGGAGGAAGGAGGATGCTGCTTCGGCGAAGGTAGTGGATGCTAATTTTTATCGACAATTGGTGGGGTCGCTTATGTATCTAGTCAATACACGACCCAACATATGCTATGTTGTGAACCAGCTTTCACAAGCTATGGTTAAGCCTACCAAGCTCTACTGGAAGGCAGGCAAGCATGTATTGAGATATCTCAGAGGCACATCGGGATATGGATCATGGTACGGATAGGATTATGGTACGGATAGTTGGATGAGGTGAGGCTATGTGGCTTCACGGATGCGGATTGGGCGGGGAGCCCAACGGACGGAGAAAGAGCATACGGGAGGGATTTTCGGTATCGGGTCGACAACGGTTTTCTTGGTACATCAAGAAGCCGGTACGTGGCACTCAGTTCAGCAGAGGCTGAGTATATGGCAGCGATTTTGGCTGCATGCGAGGCTATATGGATGAGGAAGATCCTGGTCGGGTTGTTCGGTTCCCACTTAGATCCTACTGTGATATATTGTGATAATCAGAGTTGCATCAAACTCTCGGTTAATCCGGTATTTCATGATAGATCTAAACACATTGATATCCGGTACCATCATATCAGAGATTGTGTGCAGCGGAAGATCATGTTACTTTCTTACATTCCTACGGAGGATCAGGATGCTGATATCTTGACGAAGGCGCTCACTAGGAGCAAATTCGAATACCATAGAGGCAGGATCGGGGTGGCAGATAATCCCTATCTTGTTGAGAGGGAGTGTTGAGATTGCAACAAGATGATGAGCTTAGTGAAAAGAGTCGCCTTCACTAAGTGGGCCCGCGGGCTATTTTTGGCGCAAAGTCTATTTTTAGACTATGTCTATTTTTAGACATGTCGATCATATTCTATGAGTTGTAGGATGCTATTTGTGGATGGTTGGTCAAGTTGGAAAAATAGATGGACTCCTATTTTTAGACATATTGGGCGGAATCTATTTTTAGATTGCCAGTCTAAAAATAGATATGTCTAATATTATTATCTCTTAATAATATTTGGACTCTAAACATTATCTTATTCTCTTGGAGCACTTCAGTTAAGTGCACAGATGTGGCACAGCAACTGACAGAAGGAATTACGCTATTCCTGAGGGTTTACTGGAGCTATTGCATGGAAGACTTCGGTTAGAACTCGGGTGACGGAGTTTGGTGGAGTTGATTGAGGAGTTGAGGAGTTGTGTTCAGTTTAACTCAGTTAAACATAGTTGAGCTAGTTGTATCTAGTCTAACTTATTGATACACTAGTGAGAGTTGTGTGAATTAATTATTAATTAATTCACTAATTATTAACTCATAAATCAACTAAAGAATACAACAGTTAACTTCAGTGCATGGACAGTTTCAGTGGAGACCAGTGCAGAGGTAGGTGAAAGAGCAAGTCTACTATCAGTTGCGACTATACTGGTGCATGAGTTTGCACCACACATTGATGTAGATACCAATGAGGATCGTGCAGTGCATACCAGGTAGATTCGAACTTGGATCTAGCCATTATTCATCTTGGATTGCGCAGTAGAGGCAAGATCATAGGTGGAGAAGATTGGAGCATGTGTTTTGCTAGATCTGAGCTTGTGTAGTGTGTAACAATTGGAGATTGTACTGAGAGCTTGTGAGGAGTTTGTACAATGATTGTTACATGAACTCTATCATTATAATATATAGATAGTTGGGGGTTTTCATCTTTAAGCTTTCCCATAAATACTGTGTTTATATGTGTGATTGTTTGATGTTTTAATGTGCGCATGCGATTATTAATAATTCCGCAAATTGATGATCAATGGTAGAAGAGGTTATGTATTATGCATGAAGCTTAAATAGTGTGTGATCAGGATAATCTCGGTGAATAATTTAACAGTTATATAAATTTCTACATGGTATCAGAGTGATATTGATCATTGGAAAAATTGCAAAACATTGAAGCAGTTGAGTTTTGAGTTGGTGGAATTCGAATTTGCGGCAGTGTTTTCTTGGTGTCGAAGTCAAAATGTCTTTCAACAGATTGCGATTGGAGTATGCCCTTGAGGGCAGCTCGAATTATATTGCATGGAAGGACAGGATGGAGGCGGTGTTAGATGACAACGGGTTGAAGGAGTTCATAGATGCTGAAGTCCCAAAGCCTACTGATGCTGCTCAAGTTGAGGCTTGGCAAAAGAAGACAGCAAAGTGTCGAAGGATTCTGTTGGAGGGCGTGTGTTGTACTATACAACAACCCTCCCTTTTTCTAAATTTTAGAAATAAAATTTAGAAATAGGGTCCCTTTCTTTTTAGAAATAAAACATTTAGGAATAAGATTCATTGTTTTGAAATTTCATATTCAACATTCAAAAAACTTATAGTCCGATCTAATATAAAAGGCATTATCATGAAAACAAATCAAAGTTAAAAGCTCAATCGCAATCGGAGAATCGGAGATAACACTCATTAGAAATATCATATGCCCATTTCAAATCGTCGATGCGATTAGTCCAATCGGAAAATTCTAATCGGCGAGAGTTTAAAACAATTAAACAAAGCTTAGATGCGATGCGGTCGTACGTCGATCAATCGGGACAATCTTTATAAAACTCTTTACGCTTAGTTGAAATTCCCGATCCGATGTGCAGTGTTTGATAATAGCGCTTTTAACGAAAAGAGAAAATCGGAAGTTGTAATATTTTGAGGATTTGGAGCTAACATTTCTGGACTTCATTCCTTATTATATTTCTATGAAAGATCACATCTGGTGATTTTTGTGCTCAAATTATCTTTAAAGTGTTGCATTTTTGTGCCTTTGGAGTTAATTTTACATCGATATTATCTATATCATACTTCGTTCGAGTTACCCCATGCAATTGGGGAGTGTATTTTTATCGTTCATTGTTAATTGGCTTCATATATGGTATTCGTGCTTCAAGAATTTGCTATCATTTATATATTTGATTTTCATAATATTTCCTCTTATATTATCATTTCTAGGATATAACTGAATATTATCATTTAGATACATATCAATGGTATATGACAGATGAAGGTTAATAGTAAAGACATAACTCTAATTTATTAAACAGAGTTATCTTTATTCGTTTCTACACATTTCAATTTAACTAATAATACATTTTCATGGTTATTATTAGATTGAAACAATCCTAAGTTGTATTCACATATAATCACCCGGGTTAAAATTAGAATTTCTTTATCAGTATTTAGTTTAGATTAGAGAGTTTTATTTTCTGTTAATTTAGTCCCATTTTCACCCATCCAATTCAATCCACTTAGTTATAAGGAAACTGGTCCTTTAAATCCAGTCGGAGCCACCATCCCAAACGGAAAAGGAGCTGTCTTAAGGTCCCGACCGGGTGGTTTTTCCCCCAATGTTTGAAGCAGAGATTTTCTAGGCTTCAATATTTTTGGCGCTAGAAGGAGGGCCTCCAACTGTGAATGGCAAGCAAACCCAAATCTACAAACCATTCTAAGAGTAATTCTCCCTCCACATCACCTCGTACTTCCAAATTGCCCGCTGATTCCTCAGCATCCAAGCAAGAAGAAGAGGTATCTACTATCACTGCTCAAACCCACCATACTTCAGAACAATTAAGTCTTGAATCTCCTGAAGTTCAGTCTCTCATCCAGAAACTTCAGAGCTTCTCGATTTCACCACAGAAGTCTGAGCTATCTCAAAGCAGTGAGACTTCGTAATTCAATCTACCTCACCCTCTTACTAGACTTCAGAGTGAAAAGCTCGGTATTGAACCTACTGAATTTCCTTTACCTAAAAGGAAAAAGGCAAAGAAAAATACTGAAGATTCTGACAGTGGAGCACTTTCATCCACATCTTCCATCTCATCTTCCCCAGTGCGAAGTCAACCATCCACTTCCTCATTACATATCATTTTTCACCAGGAATTGGGAACTTCAACATCTCAACCTGCTCACTCCTCAATATCAATTCCTTCCCAGACATCTGGAATCTCAACAGCAGTATCATCCACCACTGGTATTACAATGGCAGATCCATGGACCAGACCGGGTGCAGTCAATATGCCCGCACCATTACATGCATTACCCGATGCCCCTGAAAAATGGCTACCCAAGTTTAATCCAGAAAATGGAACCCAAGCCGAGGAACATATCAATAACTTCATGTTAGCAGTTAATTTGAAGGGAGTGACTGAGCAAGATGTCGTTGTTAGGCTTTTTCCTTATACATTGCAAGGATCAGCGGGATCCTGGTATTTTTCCCTGCCTTCTGATTCTATTACCAGTTGGGACATTTGCCAAGAACAGTTTCTCACTAAGTATGGAGACGATAGATCTTTAGCCACACTAATAAATGATCTCTCCAATCTTAGGATAGAGCATAGGGAACCCATTAAAGAATTTAATGCTCGTTTCAATAAACTTTTGAATAAAATCCCAACAACTTCCAAACCAAGTGAACAAATCAGAAGTGAGTGGTATATTACTGCCCTACCTGCCAATATAGCTATTTTTGTAGACAGGGCCGCAAAACCAACACTTGCTGAAAACATGAAAGAAGCACTTGCTGTGGAAAAACGTATTAATGCTCTAGAAAAGAAAGCAGCTCTGGAGGAAAGAAAAACCAAAAAAGTTTCATTCAAAGAAGACTCAAAGAAGAAAATCTCAAAAGATCCATATGATATGGAAGGCCTCCAAAAAGTTCTCAAGACTATGTCAAATGAAATGATTGAAATTAAGAAACAAGTAGCTGAAACTTCAACCAAGAGGCCCTTCAAGAATTATAAGAAAACCAAATCAAAACCGCCAAATATCGTATCTTATGCAGAATCAGATCAAGAAGAGGAAGAAGAGGAAACAATCTCATCAACTGATAATGAAGAAGAAATTGTTGAATGTCATGGTATGTGGGATTTCATACTGCCCAACTCCGATACAGATAATGATGAAGAAGCTTTACCTGTCTCTACTAGGAGTAAAGGTACTCCCGAACCTGTTCAGACAACTTCAAAGAAACGGAGTGCAGGTGCTGCTACAACAAAAGAAAAAGTACCTACAAAGAAATCACCCGCAGCTGTTCCCCAAAACCCACCTTCAACTTCAAATACTCTTCCAACATCCAAAACATTAGTAGTATCCGATTCAATGGATTACAATATTGTTGATGATATGAAGAAAACTAAGGCAAACATAACTATGTTTGAACTTAGCAAATTAAAACATCAACAGAAATTGCTTCTCAAAGAATTTAATGTTGTTCCCTGTTCACCTCTTCCCAGTGCTAAAGCTGCAAATAATTCTGGTCAACCACCTTCTGGTATGATAGAAGCTACTGATTCAGTCCTGATTGGGGATAGATCAAATTCTCACACTCCACCCTTCCTTTTGACTTTTGAGATCTACAACAGAAACCTACACAATTGTTTGATTGACTCAGTGGCATCATCCAATATAATGCCAGCTTCAGTTTGTTCTAAACTGAACATAGAACCCCAAAAGTCTTCCATACACATTGTACAGTTAGACAGAAGCAAGGTCCAGGTTTTAGGAGAGATTAACTCCGTAACTATCAGGTTAGCAGCTGATCCACGAGTAGTTCAACGAATTGATATCTTAATAGCTGATATACCTGAATTTTATGGGTTGATTTTAAGTAGAGATTGGTCTGAAAAGCTCCACGGATATATTTCTACCGATTGGTCTCACATGTGGTTACCTTATGGAGGAAAGCCAAATCAAATAAAAATCAATCGAGAGAAACACATGACCCATACCGTAACAGATTTTGAACAGGAAAATCAACCAATTGCATTTAATAACAACATCTTGGGAAATTATTCATCAGATTCATTTTTTGGAAATCTCACTGCCCAACCATCCCCTTTCTCAGTAAACAGTTTAACATCACAGATTGAAAACTATTCACAAACTGATAGGTCAAGATGTTTTAGTTATACTGGGGAAATTGTAAATAATCTTGTTAATACTTCTTTATTTTGGTCTTTATATTTTGATGGCTCTAAATCTAACGAAGGTTCAGGAGCAGGGTGTATCTTGGTTAGCCCGCAAGGTGAAAAGACAATGCTGTCCCGTAGGTTAGAATTTGAATGCACGAACAATACAGCTGAGTATGAAGCTCTAGTCCAAGGTTTGTATAAAGCAATTGGCCTTAAAGTGCAATATTTGAAAGTATTCGGCGATTCTGAAATCATTGTCAAACAGGTGAGAAATACAATTCACTGTCTTTCAAATCACCTCAAACATTATCAATCGCTGGTTCAAGAACTCACCACACACTTTTCTGCATTCAATATTTCTTCCATCCCTAGGTCTCAAAATTCAGCAGCAGACTTGCCAGCCAATGTTGCTTCCAGACTCATACCTTCTGAAGATTTTAGCCCAGATAGATTTTCAATAGAATTACTTTTTAGACCATCTGTCCCAGACAATGTTACAAATTGGAGAGTTTTTTACCATGATCAAGATATATTGAACTTCATGACTTCTGAGAAATCATATGATGATCAAATTATTGATGAAGAAGAGCATGATTTACAAATTTCTTCAAAAAGTAATGAAAATCCCATTCCGAAATCTGTTGTTAGATTAGAGGACTTGTATGATATTAAAAACAGATTCAAGAAAGTCACTAATACCAAGCTTCAAAGTTCTACTTTGAAATTTGAATTAGTGAATCTTGGTTCTGATTCAAAACCTCAAAATGTTAATTTAGGACTTAATTTAACATCAAAGGAAAGGGATGCCTTCATTAAACTATTGAGCAAGTACAAAAATGTCTTCGCTTGGAATTATGATGATTTAAAAACATATGATACTTCAATTATTCAACACACAATTCCAATGCTTCCTGATATTAAACCTGTTCAACAAAAGCTAAGGAAAGTTCATCCAAATCTTGAAGATCAAATCAAATCAGAACTTAATAAATTTTTGAAAGCCAAAATCATTTTTCCTGTCAGGCATTCCAATTGGGTTTCCAATATGGTACCTGTAAGAAAGAAAAATGGTGATATAAGAATCTGTATTGATTTCAGAAATTTAAACAAGGCATCTTTGAAAGACAATTTCCCATTGCCAACCATGGAGCAGATACTCCAAAAAGTAGCTGGTTCTGAAATTATGTCCTTTCTTGATGGATTCTCAGGCTATAATCAAGTCTTAGTTCATCCAAATGACAGATTGAAAACAACTTTCAGAACGAAATGGGGAACTTATGCTTATCAAAAAATGCCTTTTGGATTAATAAATGCAGGAGCAACTTTCCAAAGAGCCATGGACATAGCATTTAAAGGTCTGATCAATAAATCAGTTGTTGTTTATCTCGATGATATAACAATATTCTCTAAAAACAGAACCAATCATCTACATGATCTTAAACAAATATTCGAAAGATGTAGAAGGTTTGGTATTTCATTAAATCCGAAAAAATCTTTCTTTGCTTTAGGTGAAGGAAAACTTTTAGGATTTATTGTATCAAAAGATGGTATATACATTGATCCAGACAGAGTTAAAGAGATCTCTGATATTTCTTTACCTCATAACAAAAAATCCATGCAATCATTTCTTGGACAGATCAATTTTGTAAAAAGATTCATCCCTGATTTTTCTTTAATTGTTTTACCTATGCAAAATATGATCAAGAAGAATTCAGTATTTAAATGGGGGCATAAAGAGAAAGAAGCCTTTGAGTTAATCAAACAGGCAATCATTAATGCACCAGCATTAAATACTCCGGATTTTTCTAAAGATTTTATTTTGTATACTTTAGCCACAGAGACATCTTATGCAACTGTTTTAACACAAATTAATGATCAGAAAATTGAAGCACCAATTTCATTCTTCAGTTCAAATCTGCAAGGAGCTGAACTGAATTATTCCGATGTTGAAAAACAAGCCTTTGCTGTGTTCAAATCAATCAAGCATTTTAGACCTTTTCTCTTAAAAACTCATACAAAAATCATTGTCCCATTCTCTGCAGTGAGGCAATTATTAATTCAGAGAGAAGTAGGAGAAAAACGAGCTAACTGGGTAACAGCCCTACAAGAATATGATGTTGATATTAAACTAGCTAAGATTGTTAGAGGACAAGGTTTTTGCAGATTATTAGCAGGAGCTCATAACATACCAGAGAATGATCATTCAAATCAAGATATTCAAGTAAATCAGATAAGTGTTACGGATTCTGAGTCTCAGTATTCTGATCTCATCTATTACTTAAAAAATGGGTATGCTCCTTCTAATCTCAGTTATAAGAAAAAACGTGCTTTAAGATTAAAAGTTGTTAAATATGAGATCATTGATAATGTGTTGTTTAGAAAAAATTATGATTCAATTTTGTTGAGATGTCTAGAAAAGACTGAGGCTGAAAAGGTTTTGCAGGAGTTGCATGATGGACCAGCAGGAGGTCATTTTGGAGGTGACACCACAACTCACAAAATAATTCATGCTGGCTATTATTGGCCTACCCTTTTTAAAGATACACATGAATATGTAAGAAAGTGCAGAATCTGCCAAACTGCAAGTGGAAGGCAAAGGAAACCAGCTTTTCCTTTGCAACCAGTAAATATTGAGCAACCATTTGAACAATGGGGACTCGACATTATTGGTGAGATAGTACCTCATTCTTCCAAGCAGCACAAGTACATTCTTACTGCAACCGATTATTTTACAAAATGGGTAGAGGCAATCCCTTTGAAGGTAGCCAATTCTGATGCAATTATTGATTTCATAGATCAATTTATCATAACCAGGTTTGGTGTACCTCAAGTTCTTGTCTTTGATAATGCATCTTATTTTTCAGGAAACAGTTTAATAGAATTTGCAGTTAAAAGAGGTTTTAAACTCAAATATTCAGCAAATTATTACCCACAAGGTAATGGATTAGCTGAATCCACTAATAAAAATCTCATCAAGATTATTAAAAGGACTATCGATCAAAATCAAAAGAATTGGCATAAATCTTTAATCTTTGCACTATGGGCTGATCGTATTACAGAGAAAGCTTCAATCGTAACTTCACCTTTTAATTTAGTTTATGGAAAAGAAGCTGTGATACCATCAAATTTAACTCTTCCATCATTAGCCCTAGTACAATTTATTGAAGAAAATCCTTCTTCATCCGTTCAATTGAGGTATGATCAAATCCTTAAACTAGAAGAAGAGAGAGATAAAGCTAGAATTGTTCATGAAAAACATCAACAAATTGTGAAATCTTCTTTTGATGCAAGTTCTACCGGCTCAAAAAATTTGTCAATTGGTGATCTTGTTCTAAAATGGGATAAGGCACATGAAGAAAAAGGTAAACATACCAAATTTCAAAAGATGTGGCTTGGACCATTTCAGATCATTGAAAAGATAGGCTCAAATACATTCATGCTCCAAGATCTAACAGGTAAGAGAGAATCTCTTCCTGTAAATGGGCTTATCTTGAAGAAATTCTTTTCATAAGGAGGTAACCCCTTCTTAAATTGTACATATTCCTTTTTGCAAAGTCTTTTATTTGTTTTTATAAATAAAGGTTGTTAATAAGTCTCTAATTGACTGTTTACTTGATAGAAAATTCTTAAGGAAAATATTATAAATATTTATTTTAGTGTAAATAAGAATTTTTTAAAAAGAAATGATTATATTCCCTTGATAGTTTTAAATAAGATGTTAAACTTTGAAAGATTATACCAATTATTTGCATAATCTTTCTGGAAAAACTTGAGGAAAATGTAAATCATTACAAGTTTATTAAGCAGAGAGAAGTTATCTATAAAAGTAAAGATTATTCAAGTCTTGGTACTCAAAAACTCAGAAAATTGTCATCCATTGATTCTTAAGGATAAGACTAGTTCACCCCATTCATTTAGGTTATGATTTTTTAGAATATAATTCTAAGAAATTATTGAAAAACATTTTTTAAGAGATAAGAGGTCTCATCACGAGCCGACTTACCATATTCATAAGAAATAATAAAGCTGACATTACCAATACTGCCTATCAAAACAGGGTAATGGCTTATTAATATAAGACAAGGGGTCTCATCATGAGCCAGCTTGTTCAGTTTTAATTATAACTATTGAATGGCATTGTTAACAACTGGCTACCAAACCAGAACAATGGCTCTTAAAAAAGAAATAAAAAATAAATAAAAGACAAAAACATGAGATAACATATCTTATGAATTTATCTTTTAAAAATTCATAATCTTAGTTGAATGGGACAATGAACAGTTAATGGTTAAAAGGTAACCCTGTCGAGACTATGAACGTTTGCGGGCAGCAGAGGCAATGCCTATGACAATAGAGTATATTATCAAAACCAAGCTTGAAGAAATCCACTTACTTCATTATTAATACCAATCAAAGCTTAAGACAACTCAAAATGTTTTTATTCTCAAGAAACTAGAAAGAGATTGTTAATAATTTTTATTCTTTTTCATAAAGTTAGATTTTATTTTTGATTATCCTAGGATAATTTTTATTTACCTTTAAAAATATTTACTTACTTAAGATATAGTATTCATTCTATTTTTCAGAGATAACTGGTTCTTTCAAGTGAATCGCCAATTGTTGTACTATACAACAATCCTCCCTTTTTCTAAATTTTAGAAATAAAATTTAGAAATAGGGTCCCTTTCTTTTTAGAAATAAAACATTTAGGAATAAAATTCATTGTTTTGAAATTTCATATTCAACATTCAAAAAACTTATAGTCCGATCTAATATAAAAGGCATTATCATAAAAACAAATCAAAGTTAAAAGCTCAATCACAATCGGAGAATCGGAGATAACACTCATTAGAAATATCATATGCCCATTACAAATCTTCCGATGCGATTAGTCCAATCGGAAAATTCTAATCGCTGAGAGTTTAAAACAATTAAACAAAGCTTCCGATGCGATGCGGTCAATCGCAATCGATCAATCGGGACAATCTTTATAAAACTCTTTACGCTTAGTTGAAATTCCCCGATCCGATGTGCATTTGATAATAAGCGCTTTTTAAAGAAAATCGGAAGTTGTAATATTTTGAGGATTTGGAGCTAACATTTATGTACTTCATTCCTTATTATATTTCTATGAAAGATCACATCTGGTGATTTTTGTGCTCAAATTATCTTTGAAGTGTTGCATTTTTGTGCCTTTGGAGTTAATTTTACATCGGAGTTACTAGATCAGAGTATCATACTTCGTTTGACAGTCTGCAATATGAATGAGGTATTTTTATATGTTCATTGTTAATTGTCTCTGTTATATGGTATTCGTTTGAAGAATTTGCTATCATTTATATATTTGATTTTCATAATATTTCCTCTTTATATTATCATTTCTGAGTATAATTGGAATATTATCATTTAGATACATATATGAATGGTATATGATGATGAATGCAATATGCTAATATAATTCTGTTTAATTTATTAAACAGAGTTATCTTTATTCGTTTCTGCACATTTCAATTTAACTAATAATACATTTTCATGGTTATTATTAGATTGAAACAATCCTAAGTTGTATTCATATATTATTACCCGGGTTAAAATTAGAATTTCTTTATCAGCATTTAGTTTAGATTAGATAGTTTTATTATTCTGTCAATTTAGTCCCATTTTCACCCATTCAATTCAATCCACTTAGTTATAAGGAAACTGGTCCTTTAAATCCAGTCGGAGCCACCATCCCAAACGGAAAAGGAGCTGTCTTAAGGTCCCGACCGGGTGGTTTTCCCCCAATGTTTGAAGCATAGATTTTCTAGGCTTCAACAGCGTGAAGGATCACATAGTGTCTAGCTTGCATGGTAAGGATTCTCCATTCTTGATGTGGAAAGCCTTGACAAATTTATTCCAAACCAAGAGCGACCAGAGGAAGTTGGCGCTCAAGGATAAACTCAGAAACATAAAGATGGAGAAAGGCGACAGTATGCCCAAGTACCTCACGAAGTTCACCCAATGCAGGGATGAGCTGGGAAGTGTGGGGCTAACTGTAGATGATGAGGACTTGGTGAACTTGGCTCTCCTTGGGCTTCCAAAGATTTGGCATTCCTATAAGGACTCTGTCAATGGTCAAGAGAAATTTCCAGGATGGGAGCGACTTTAGTCGGATCTTGTGCAAGAGGAGATAAGGCAGAGTACCAGGGATGGATCTTCATCAAAGAACTCTGATGAAGAGAATTTCACTTTGGTTGCCAAAGAAAAGAAGGGGAAGAGCAAGAAATCTTCTCAATCCAGTGCGAAAGGCAAGAAGCAGGACATGTCCAAGGTGAAGTGCTTTCACTGTCACCAACACGGACATTATGCCACAAATTGTCCGCAGAAGAAGAAAAATAAGAAGGCTGCTGGATCTGCAGATGGAGAGGCCTTAGCCTCGCAGTTTGAGCTGGATTTTTCATTGATTGCATGCTTGGTCTCAAGTGTGATGGGTTCAGTGTGGTTTTTGGACAGTGGTGTGTCTTTTCACATGACAGGAGATCGAGATTTGTTTACTGATCTGGATGAGAAAGATCTTGGAGTGCACATTGAGATGGGCGATGATGGTAGATACAGTGCGACTATTATCAGTACCATTTCCTTTGAGAGGGATTCTGGTAAACCCTTCGTATTGAAGGAAGTGATGCATGTTCTAGGATTGAAGAAGAATCTTATCTCTGTGGCGATGTTAGAAGACGAGGATATGATGTTGTCTAGCGGGGAAAGGCCTTCTGGCGGTAAGATAACTGGTGAGACCGGAGGATAGGGGTTCGAGTTAAGAACCTTTATCAATTGCGGGTAGATGAACACGCAACAATGGCAAAAGAAGGCGAAAGGAGTGGTGGCGGGATGATGGCGAGTTGTGGCACCGGAGATTGGGCCACCTTCACCATGGAGCTTTGAAGATACTGCAGTAGATTTCTACTGGGCTTCCTAAGGGTACTCTTGCACAGTTAGATCAGTGCAAGGGATGTACCTTGGGAAAATTTATGAAAGCCACCTTTCACGAGAAGGATAGTCGCGCCACGATGATCCTTGAGAGAATTCACACAGGCGTGGGTGGAAATTTCTCAGTAGCTTCGACAGCAAAGCACAGGTACTATGTGATCTTTGTCGATGATTTTTCTCGGAAGTGCTGGATCTTCTTCATGCAGAAGAAGAGCGAGACATACTCAAATTTCTGTGAGTTCAAGGCACTGGTTGAGAAAGAATCAGGGAAGCAAGTGAAGGCTCTTATGAGCGACAATGGTGGTGAATTCATCTCTGGCGAATTCAAGGACTTTTGTAGCACAGAAGGAATTCGAAGAGAGCTCATAGCACCTCATAACCCACAGCAGAATGGGGTTGCTGAGCGGAAGAACAAAATGATCATGGGTGCTGCACGGGTGATGTTGCATGATCAGGGCCTTCCCATACACTTGTGGGCTGAGGCATTTAATACTGTAGTATATGTGCAGAACCGTTGTCCTCACAAGATACTTGGCATGAGTACACCCGAGGAGGCATTTTCTGGTAAGAAGCCTGATATTTCCCATTTGAGGATTTTTGGTTCACCTGTTTACATTCATGTGACGAAGGATGCCAGGAAGAAGCTGGAGCCGACCGCAGAGGTTGGGATATTTGTGGGGTACACTGATACGCCACACAACTATCGTGTGTATTTTCCAGAAAGTCGCAAGAATGTTGTGCGACGGGATATCAAATTTCAGGAGGAGAAATCCATGAAGTGTTCGCTTGAGAGGGAGCCACACTTGCATGCAGATGAGGAGCTATTATTTCCTAAGGATGAGCCTGAGGATGTGAATCAGCCACAAGAGGAGGTTCATGGAGTGGAAGAAATCACTCATGTAGTGCCAACCATCAGAGGGAGGAAGCGCACTACAAAAGCTGAGCGACTGGCTCAAGATGCAGAGAAGGTTCTAGGACCACCTACAACGCAACACAGACAGAGACAGTCACCTGATCGGTACACTGGATACATGTCTCTTGTGGGAAAGTGTATCGTGACAGAGCCATCCTCTTTAGAGGAAGCTGTGGAGGAGCCCGCATAGGTAGATGCCATGGTGGAAGAGTATGATTTGATTGTCAGAAACAGTGCATGGGAGATTGTCCCAAGGCCGGAAGGGAAATCAGTGGTGGGTTTGAGATGGATCTACAAAGTGAAGCAGGCAGCTAACGGGAGTGTGGAGAAGTACAAGGCAAGATTTGTTGCCCGAGGCTTTTCAAAGATTAAGGGGATCGATTATGAGGAGACCTTTGCACCTGTCGCAAGGTATTCTTCCATATGGATGATTCTTGCTCTCTCAGCGCAGATGGGGTGGCACATTCATCAGATGGATGTGAAGACTGCGTTCCTCAATGGAGTCATTGAGGAGGAGGTGTACATAGAGTAGCCCGAAGGTTTTGAGATCTTCAGCAGCGAGTTGCATGTGTGTAGGCTCAAGAGAGCACTGTATGGGTTGAAACAAGCACCTCGTGCTTGGTACACACGGATAAACAGTTATTTCACCGGACTTGGATTCTCCAAGAGTGAGGCGGATCCTAACCTATACCAGATTGTGGTGGATGGTAAGTTGCTGATCATTGTACTTTATGTAAATTATTTGATTTTGATAGGTGATGAGCTGTTGATACTCTCATGCAAGGAGGATCTCGCAAAAGAGTTTGAGATGAAGGACTTGGGCCTCCTTCATTATTTCCTGGGATTGGAAATTTGGTAGCGCAGTGATGGACTATTTGTTTCTCAGGGTAAGTATGCCCGGGAGATACTGGAGAAGTTCAACATGCATGGCTGCAAGCCTATTGATACTCCTCTTCCTAGTGGTTGGAGGAAGGAGGATGCTACTTCGACGGAGGTAGTGGATGCCACTGTTTATCGACAGTTGGTGGGGTCGCTTATGTATCTGGTTAATACACGACCCGACATATGCTATGCTGTTAACCAGCTTTCACAAGCTATGGTTAAGCTAACCAAGCTCTTCTGGAAGGCAGGCAAGCATGTATTGAGATATCTTAGAGGAACATCAGGATATGGATTGTGGTACAGACAGTCGGATGAGGTGAGGCTATGTGGCTTCACGGATGCAGATTGGGCAGGGAGCCCAACAGATAGAAAGAACACATCTGGAGGGATTTTCAGTATCGGGTCGACAGCAGTTTCTTGGTACAGCAGGAAGCAGAGATCCATGGCACTCAGTTCAACAGAGGCCGAGTATATGGCAGCAAGTTTGGCTGCATGCGAGGCTATATGGATGAGGAAGATCCTGGTCGGGTTGTTCGGTTCACACTTGGATCCTACTATGATTTATTGTGATAATCAGAGTTGCATTAAACTCTCGGTTAATCCAGTATTTCATGATAGATCTAAACACATTGACATCCGGTATCATCATATCAGAGATTGTGTGCAGCGGAAGATCATGTTACTTTCATACATTCCCACGAAGGATCGGGATGTTGATATCTTGACGAAGGTGCTCACCAAGAGCAAATTCGAATACCACAGGGGCAGGATAGGGGTTGCAGATAATCCTTATCTTGTTGAGAGGGAATGTTGAGATTGCAACAAGATGACGAGCTTAGTGGAAAGAAGTCGCCTTCACTAAGTGGGCCCGCAGGCTATTTTTGGCGCAAAGTCTATTTTTAGACATATGGATCATGTTCTATGAGTTGCAGGATGCTATTTGTGGATGGTTGGTCAAGTCGGAAAAAATAGATGGAGTTCTATTTTTAGACATACTGGGCGGAATCTATTTTTAGATTTCCAGTCTAAAAATAGATATGTTGAATATTATTAGCTCTTAATAATATTTGGACTCTAAACATTATCTTATCCTCTTGCAGCACTTTAGTTAAGTGCACAGATGTGGCACATGCAGCTGACAGAAGGAATTACGCTATTCCTAGGGTTTAGTGGAGCTATTGCATGGAAGACTTCAGTTAGAACTCAGGTGATAGAGTTTGGTGGAGTTGATGGAGTTGTGTTCAATTTAACTCAATTAAACATAGTTGAGCTAGTTGTATCTAGTCTAACTGATTGATACACTAGTGAGAGTGGTGTGAATTAATTATCAATTAATTCACTAATTATTAACTCATAAATCAACTAAAGAATAAATCAGTTAACTTCAGTGCATGGACAATTTCAATGGAGACCAGTGCAGAGGTAGGTGAAAGAGCAAGTCTACTATTAGTTGTGACTATACGGGTGCATGAGTTTGCACCACACATTGATGGAGATGCCAATGAGGATTGCGCAGTGCATACCAGGTGGATTCGAACTTGGATTCAGCCATTATTCATCTTGGATTGCGCAGTAGAGGCAGGCTAACAGCTGGAGTAGATTGGAGCATGTGTTTTGCTAGATCTGAGCTTGTGTAGTGTGTAACAATTGGAGATTGTACTAAGAGCTTGTGAGGATTTTGTACAATCATTGTTACATGAACTCTATCATTATAATATACAGATAGTTGGGGGTTTTCAGCTTTAAGCTTTCCCATAAATATTGTGTTTATATGTGTGATTGTTTGATGGTTTTAATGTGCGCATGCGATTATGTATAATTCCGCAAATTGATGATCAATGGTAGAAGAGGTTATGTATTATGCATGAAGCTTAAATAGTGTGTGATCAGGATAATCTCGGTGAATAATTTAACAGTTATTCAAATTTCTACAGTACATGTTGCAGAGGTAGAGGGGAAATTATATAGGTGTTTTTGTCACTTTGAAGAAAAAGGAAGCCAAGGGCCACTAGGAGGGAAGGCCATGCCTAGATTAGCTGAAGGCCAATTTGAGTGAATGAATAGTCATTTTTGATAGATTTTGACATTCTGAACTCATTGGAGTATGTTTCAGGAGAATTTGATGCATGTAACAAGCAAATTTTGCACTATTGAACTAATACAAATTCCCAAGCCATGGAATCTGGACCAAGGAGATGTAGCCTATCAGGGGTGAACTCCTTCATCAAAACTCTACGTTGATGGATCAGTTGTGATGGTTTTCTATGTATTTTTTTGTTATTCAACATTTGATTTTTATACTTTATGCTCTTGAATTCACTCATAAAACTCAGTTAATTTACTTTTTTGACACACATAAGTACCAAGGAAAACTATGTACATCAAGCATGACATCAGTAAAAAAAATTTAAATTTTAAGATGAAATTAACACAACAAAATTAACATTCATACTCAGATCACCCAAAAATCATGTGATCTTCTGAAAGTCTTGAGTACCTAGAATGAATCGTCTGCATATTCGGAAAGTCTTGAGTACCTACAATGAATGATGTGTATGGTGTTTAAGAAACATTGAAAGTGAACTTGTTAATTTCATTATTACTTTCCTAAAATAAATAAAAACACGCATAATCATAATTTTACAACATTTACAATTTATTTTGTTATTTTTAACAACGACATTTTAATTAATAGCCATTCTGAAATTATAAAAGATAATAGTTGATTGTCAAGGGCCTTACAAAATTAATACATAATTAAATCAAAAAAATATGTATAAATTATAAATTTGTAGTTCAAATGTAGTAAAAAAAACAATACTATTGAGGGAGATGATAAGTCAAATAAATGAACACAACTTCCTCTTACCCGATTGTTGTTGAATGCTCTTCGATATTTGCTCTTATACCGCCTCCTTCAAAACCCCATCCTCAAAGGAATATTAAGGAAGAGATGATCAAGCTTGGCATTCCCCAGGCATACTTTGATGGAGTTTTTGTTGTTGATGATAGATGTGGGGCTAGTTTGTTTATTTTCCTTGATGAGAACAAATTTATTAAATATTCAGTGGGTCTTGGCACAGGATGCAATAACTATGTAGAGTTACTTTCACTTAAGATCCTATAGTGTTGGATGAAACAACTAGGAGTTGGTTCTGTTCAAATTTTGGTGACTCTATGAATGTTGTTAGTTGGTTCAACTGCTTGCCGAGATGTCAAAATCATATTTTGATTCCAATATTGGAATAAATATTACAAATCAAAAGTTCTTATGATCATATATATTTTTGACATATATACAGGGAACAAAACAACACAACGAACCTCCTTTCTAAGGAGGGTTTACAGTATATTATGGGAACTTGGAGGACAATCGAACAATTTGATGGAGCAATCTGTGTGTCGGATCAACTGCATTTTTCTTACTAGTCGGGTTTATGGTGTTGAGATACCATTTTTTTGTTTTATATAAGTTGTTATGTTATGAGTTGGTTATATTTATATTTTCAATTGTGTATATGTTTTTGTAACATAAATTGTTTTGCTACTTTGCATAGTTGGGTTTATTTTTGTTCTTGGGTTGTTTTCCCCCTGAGGGGAGGCCCTGGTTTTTTGGGATAGCATTGTTGACATTATGGTTTTTGTTTGAGCATATTCCTTTTCTCTGTTTTGTATGTTGTGACATATTTCCAGTTTTTTGGGAAGCCTTATCACCACTACAATTTTTTTTTTGCAAATACTATGTAACTTTTTATTTTGCTGATAAAAAGTTTTATTTTTCCTTGGGAAAATAGTCCAATAAATAAACATATAAGGGGATAATAGAATACACCTAAAAACTTCATAGAAGTCATGTAATGATAAATGGAGGAGGACAGAAAGAAAAAATCACATCATCCTCCTAATATGCAATCAAAGGAATTGTAACACAAGTAGCTCAAATTTTGTTTTGAAATATTTTGATGATTATGGTATCTAACAATGTGAACCATCGATGCCAACTATTTAGCATGAAGAATGTGAAAACCAAATGTCTGGTCGCAATCAAAACAAAATGAATCATCCAAAAATAAAATAAGTTGACCAAGTGCTTTGCATAATGAATTGAACAACTCGAAGCATAAGGTCGGGTTAAAATCAAAGAAACATAAAGAACCACACCTGATGCGTCCTCAATTGGAAGAGATAAAAAATGTGGTTGACAGGAGATGCTTAAATGTCTAAAACCAAGAAATTATCGGGCATGAGGTTTTATTCCCACTTGTTGTTGCTACAATTTATAAGACGTCCCACTTTCTAATTGTGGATGTCAACTTCCACTTCTTCTTAAGTCGGTGGATACCATGTTTTAAGGGTCCCAACCAAGTGATCATATCGGTGGCTTTCTGGCATGGACTTTGACTCCCACTTGTTGTTTCTTTATGTTATAAATTATTAGTCGCACTTACCAGTGATGGATGCCGACTTCCACTTATTAATGATGGTTAAGAGATTTTGGTAGGGAAATAAAAACATCTTTGCTAAGGTGGAGATACTCAATAACGCTCTGATAGATGGAAATTTGCAGAACTTCATTCTTCCACTGTTCACATTACGACATTACTTCCTTCAACATTACGACATTAATTCCTTTCAAATTTTCCTTTTTGTTAGGGCATTATTTTCTTCCACTTGTTTCTTCTAAAAAGAAATCCCTTAAACAAAAGGAAACTCTTGAAAGGCTCACACTTCTTCCTCGATGAATATTTAACTAACAAACAACAAGAAGAGAGAATAGAAGAAGTAGAGAAAGTTAGAGTAGCAAGAAACGAATGGAAAAGAGCATGGTTGTACAATGCTACAAAGGTTATTGTAGTGTTTGGGCCTCATGGAAAAACAGGACAAAAAGATGACAGTAAAGAAAAAATAGGTAATTCTCTAATAGGGAGGAAAACAAAAAGATCAACATGGATGAAAAGGGGTGAAGACTCAAATTTCAATCTTGTGTGCCAAACCGCGTGGCAATCAAATCCTACCCAGGTCTACCCAAGTCTAGTTTCTTGGAACTATAGAGGTTACCTTTGGAGGAGGGGACCTATGATAGGGCCTATTGCAGAAGGTAGATACATAATTTTTCTCATATAAATTCATGAACATGATGGTTGCAAAACTCCTATGTTTGACGGTTATTTGAAGTTAGCAGTTTGGAACGAGGCAACAGAAAATGGAATAGGGTACGAAGATATACTGGTTTTAGTGAAAGAAAAATAAGGTCATGACATTTAGTTAGTGAAAGAAGATGCAAATAAACAAAATTTATTGTTAAAAATATTAGAGAATGAGAACCACATAAGAATTATAGCATGCTATTTTGTGCCTCGGGTATCAAAAACTTAAAAAATAATGGGTTGGACAACAAAGATCTGTATGCAACTTTAAAGCAACATATTTTCACATATTCTCAATGGGGAGAATTTCTTTTAGTGGGATATTTCAATGCTAGAACAAAAAATCAAAAAGATAATATTCTTTGTTGCAAAGAGGATCACAACCCCATTTGGCTCATTAAAGAGGAGAGTTCTCGATGGTTGAAATGTTCAGAAGATAGAAAATTTATTAATGATTTTGGAGAGGAGTTTCTTATGTTGTGTGGTGCTTTCAACTTAATCATCTGCAATGGTCTAGATAGAGAGTAAAAGTCTAGGAACTTCACATGCAACACATACAATGGGGCAAGTGTCGTTGACTATGCTATTTATTCAAAAAGATTAATAGATAGGATAGGTGAATTTAATATTGAATAGCATATTTGGGACTTAAAATAATATCATAAACCAATTTATATAAAGCTATCTTTGTTAGAAGAAAGACATAATAGGAGGAAAACTCAAGGTTCTCGACAATTGACATCAAGGGACAAAATAATTCTAACACAAGAAAATTGCACTATCTTCAAAAAAATGCTGGAGAGATCAATTCAAAAGGAGAAAATTGGTCCCCAAAGCATCAATATTAATGAGCTAACAAATATAATTCAGGGTGCACTTGAGAAGTGCAAAAGAAAAAAAAAAGGAAATTAGAATAAAATTGTTTTCCTGTGAATGTGTGGGTTGATGAGGAATGAAAAATGGCAAGGAGGACCTTGAAAAAGGAAGGCGAGGAGAAGATGAATGTAAAATTATATAAGAAAATTTTGAAAAGGAAAAAAGATGAGTTCATGCAAACAAGGCGAGAAGAGTTGATATATCTAAGCAAGAATAACCCAAAAAAAAATTGGTAGGAACTTTAACCTAGGAACAAGAAAATTGAAAATAATATTATAGCCAACCAATGGTTTAACTATACAAGACAACTCTATGAAAAAGAAATAGAGGATGAGCATCCTCTTGGGATCAACAAAAATACAAAGATTTTCACATTACAGGAGGTGGAGTAAGGAATTAAAAAGTTGAAAACAGGGAAGGCAAAGGACTTTGTTGAACTTCAAGAAGAATATCTAAAGTGGGGAATGAACATTCTAGCACCACACATCATGGAAATATTCAACCAGAAAGGATTACCAAGGGATTGGACCACTATTCTAGCAATACCCCTTTTTAAAAGTGGATACATTAATAATCCTTCTAGCTATAGAACCATTATGATCAATCCTTTGTTTGCAAATATTTTCAGTGGCATGGTATAAAATAGAATCAGCAAGTGGGAAAAATAAAATAAAAGAGGGAAAAAGGGAAAGCGAGTTTTAGGCTGAAGCGTTGTACAATAGATCATGGTATCATGTTGAGACACATTGTCGAAAAGGTTTGGGGGGACAAAGAAGAAGTATTTTGCTGCTTTTTTGACTTTAACAAGGCATTTGACACTACCCCTAGAGATAATTTGTGGCGTAGAATTGAAGAAATTGAAATTCCTTTGCAATATAGAGCTTTTGTCCATAAGCTTTATGAAGAGGTGAAAGTCAAAATTAGAACTTTAGCAGGCATTTCAAAAAATTTTAGAAGTGACATCAGAGTCAAGCAAGGTTTCCATTTATCCCCTACCCTTTTTGGTTTATATATTGACAAATTGGAAGAGTGGCTAAATTTGCAAGGTGGGGATGGTGTTTGGTTAGGGGAGTTTGTGATAAAGCTTCTTCTATATGCTGATGATCTTGTATTGGCTTCTAAATTGGCCTATGGATTGCAGATACACCTATATGCCCTTGAGCATTTTTGTAAAGTAGTGAGGATGCAAGTTAATAATAGTAAGACTAAAATAATTATTTTGTGTAATAAAAGGAAGCAAAGCGAGCATACATTCTTCTTTAAAGGCAACATTCTTGAAGAAATAAATGAATACAAGTGCCTAGAGATCGATTTCAACAAGAAGCTTAATTGGGAGGATTGCAGAAAGAAAATAATTTTAGGAGGGTGGAAAGCATTATATGCACTTAAAAATAGATGTAGAGAGACAAAGTTATGGGATTGGAAAATGATTAAAGTGATTTTTAGACTCCTAGTTTGTCCAGTGATATTATATGGGTGTGAACTATGGGCTAACAACATCCCTATTTCAAAATGGAAACAAATTGAGAAAATCTAAAAATGATTGATCATGAGCAAGTTCAAAATAAAAGGTTCGGTTCCTGATAAGATAATCTTGAGTGAAGCAAGAGAAGATCACATTGAAGCAATTGCTATGGTGCGTCTTATAAGGTATCTAAAAATAATTGAGCAAATCGGAGGAGGTAGATGGCCGCAAGTTATATTCAATGAATGCATGAGTGAAAAAATAAATCATGGATGAGACAAAAAAACAAATGGATGCAAAAATGGAATATTTACCTCAATGCATGTCCCACAAATAGAAAGGAGTTAAAAATTTTTATTATGGAGAAGTTCCATTAATGTATATGGGGAAAAGAGTTTGGTAGAAAGAATAAGTACTATGTTCAGGAATTCAACCCCGCTTGTGATCTCCAACAAAAAGAATACATTGGAGCTAGCATTCCGCAGAGAGCAAAGATTTTTATTGCTTAATGAAGAACTAACTCATGTCAACTTCGGTGTGAAACAAGACTGTTGGACTATATAAATCACTTATTAAATGAATGAACATCATACATTTAATTATCAATCCAGGGATGTCTGTTTATTCCAATGACAGTAGCACTGTCTGTGCCGATACACCAACCAGAAGTAACCTAAAAAAAAGAAATCATTGCTGAAGTAAAATGCTAGAAATAAATCACTCATGCAGAAAATAAAAGAATCCACAAGATTGAAATCACACTTCAATTGATCTGTTTAGCTCGCCACACAATAATTACCCTGCTGGTGTCTCCATTAACATATGTGTAACAGCATATAAAGTATGGAAATCGACTCAGATATATTCTCAGTTGAACAACAACAACATCACTCTAATGATACATAAACTGAAATACAATTACATACACACACAGCTACTATAATCACTACAATCCCTGCTAAGAAGGAGGGCCCTTCCTCCCTAACAGGGCGTAGGTAGAGAAGGAACTTTAACCGTAACTAAATAAAGTCACACATGTAACAACAATGACAATATGATATGTATTAATATAAACATAATTACAAAGGCAAAACAACGTTGTTCTTCACTAACCTCTCGACCTCTAGGGCCGAGAGATATATAGTGGTTACATCATAAAATCCAGGAATAGATCAGTCATGAGAATCTTACGATTCACATGCTGATCAAAATAGAACTCACAGTTATAACCACTCCCTAATAAATTTCTGATTAGAAATTAAAATATTACAATCAGAACTGCCCTTAGGGTGTTATCCCAAAAATACAATGTTAAAAACTCCTACAGCTATCATAACAAAAACATAGTTGTAGTGCAACTTCCAAAGGATAGATCAACAACAATAGATTCAAGAGCAGTCAACCATACAACTGTAACAACAATTTTCTAACGAGTCTGTAACAATAGAGCGTATCAGGAGTTGCTGGCGAGTCTGTAACAACAAGGTGTAACCACATTGCTTTGCTGTAACAACACTATCTGAACTGCTCTTGTGAATTCTGTGTCCAAGATATTTGGTTCTACAAATGACATCTGAAAAGACAACACAAAGACCATTGACGTTTTCCAAACATTCACCATCAATTAGTCATAAAAAGGTATAATAGATCATAATAATTGGTGATTTGGAAAAGTAATGAAAGCAAGGTGAAACAACACTAGTTAGGGTAAAAAGGTAGTAAAAAGGGGAAAATATACTCCCATTGGTTATAGTTATAAAGAAAAATAAGGAAGATAATTTAGGAAAAATGTACAAAACCAACACCCAACATCTCCCCCCAACTGAAATACTTGCATGTCCTCATGCAAACTCATCTCTCATGGGAATATCTTAGGTGCAGGTCGGTGAGGTCATAAGCACCAGTTGTGTCCTCGTCTGCAGACTTGTATCCCTGATTTCCCATCAACTTCCGTACCCGGGATTCTGACTCATACTTGCTTAATTCATAATTGATTTGGTACTCCTCAATGGGCAGCTAGATCAAGGGAAATATGAACTTCAATCCCAACCACAAAGCTCCAAGAGATTGTACAATCTATGCGTAGGCTAGTACATGTGTAACATCCACCATAAAATTATGGAATGAGAATGGATCTCCCTTCAATAACTCAGCACTGCTAGCTTCTGTGTGTTTTAAACACCCTGTCAAAGCTCGTCTCTTCATCATTGCGAACTGATTGAGGAAAAAATTCAAAATTCTTCTTTGATACATGGCAACTAGTTCTTTAATCCCAGGGGTACTCAACATTCTCCTGAATTCTCGTCTCAACTCAGCAACCCGTCCTGGTTCTGCCCGAACCCACTATGCTTTCTTCTCCTCATTAGTCTCCATGGATTTAATGGCCAGATGCCATTCAATTTAATTCCTCATGAAGGATACAAAAGCCCTTAATTGAAGATCTCCCATATAAGAGAATACTGTCACAATCATCTGCATACTCACATGTTCACAAATAATGTTGTGTAAAAAAAATTCACACAGTAAACTTTGCTCATCAAAATCTGAGGAACGAAAAATATCCAGAAATGTACTAGTGGTGGAATATAGATAAGGTCTTCCCTCCATAATGGCTTTCAATTGAAACAAGAAGTAACGTTCCCATAGAAAAATAGGATATGGTGGAGAAGGTCGCCTACAACCTAGCAAGTTGAGGGCGAGATCACGAAGTTTCTGTTTATCTATGGTGAGGTCTTGAATCTGATCCTGTAACAGCAGCATCTTTTCTTCTTGTTTCTTTAGAGCTACTTTCTTCTTGTAGTTCTCCCACTTTTTCTTCAATTCTGCTTCCATCCATATTTCATGTAAAGTGTCTATTTCTCTTTGATGTTCCTTTAGCGAAATAATCCCATCCTGAAGGGAGATTGCTTCTTGCTTCCATTTTGTAACTCAGAAATTAACAGGAGTTTCTCAGAGTTCCATCCTAAGGTGGGACTTGGAATTCTCCTAGATTCAATATCTGTATCAAAAATAGGTGTACCAGCCTCTGTTTCATGGGGTTGTTCCACCTCTGCTGCTGGTTCTTATGTAACAACAGCCTCTTTGGTGGGTTCTTGTGTGTCAGCCCCTTTGTTTTTACCAAAAATCGCCTCTGTGTCCACTGTTGTTTCTTCTACAATAGGAGTGGCCTCCACAGGTTCTTGTGGGTCGGCTTCTAATTCAATTATAATAGGAGGCTCTGCTTTAACTATTGGTTCTTGTGTAATAGCAGTATCATCATCGGGTTCTTGTGTAACAGTCTCCTGCTGTTCTATTTCTACTTCCATTGGGCTGATATTCTCTCCACGGGAATTATATCCCACTGCTGTTAAGTTTTGAAAACATGTCATGCATACTGACACCATAATTTCACTTCCCTCAGATAATTTCCAGTTCAATTCCTCATTTTCTTATCTTAATTTTTCAATTTCTAAACACAAGGCATTGGGTTCATCCTTACCTGATGAGGAAGGTTGCCTTCTTCTTCTAAAACTTTTTCTTCCATATGCTTCTCGACCGTAGGCAAGGGTTCTGCAAGTATGCTAACCTTCACTCTCTGTTTCAGTCTTCTGTCCCCAATTGGTTCTTCAATAGGCTTCTTACCAATTCTAACTCCAACAGGCCGAGTCTGGATCTCTTCCTCTATCTGACTTTCTCCTGAGGTCGTGGTTTGTTTCCCTTGGCTTGTCCTTGGTCTTTTCCTCTTGAATTCTTCCCAAGTTTTTCCTTGCTAGCCTAGGGAATCCAGCACAATGAGCTTAATAAGTTCGTGATTAGTCATGCATGCCTCCGGGTGTGTTGCTATTTTTACTATTGCTGCCATGTGTTTGATGTTCCAAAGCAAATAGAATGGAAGATTGATTCTTTGTTGATGTCGAAGGTGGTTCAGCAAAGGAAAGTGATAGTTGAACACTATCGTCGATCTCCCTCTGCAAGTGATATATTTGATCAAACCCAGGGCAACGTCTTCCCAAGGGTGAGGAAGTGACAATATGTCAATTCCCCTTCCTTTCTTCTCCAATTTCTCTTCTCCTACTAGGAAATCCTCTTTCAAGGTGGGATTGTTTATTTTTATATTAAACCACCTCCACCCTTCAACTGGTAATGAATTTACCTTGGAAATTACCTCTTCAGTCACCTCCATTTGCATGCCTCTTAGTCGGGTTTGATTATTGTTCAAGTTCTAAGCAAATTCAATTGCCACGGCCTCGTTCGAGCCTTCAAGCTTTTGGAAAAACTCAACCCATCTAGCATCTCTGAATATATGGTAAGCCTTTAGGCAATTCTATAGAGCATCCATAGAGTCTGGATCATGCCTGACCACTGCTCCACCCATTTTTGTTGTTTGTTTCTAAATTTTCTTCTTAATGTCCGAAAACACTGTAATATCACTGAGTTTCTAAGTTCACTTCTTTGCTGTTCAATCCTGCTGCAACATTACTGTGTCTCTGAACTAGCTGCTACTCGACACCTCTGATTATCTCAATTAACGAGTTTACAAATGATAATGCAAGGTTTTGGAAGGAGGTTGATGAAAGGTGATGAATTTCAAGGATTTACCAAATCGTACCCTACACTAATACTCATAAATGGCTTATTATGGAATTTGATGGGATTTCGTACACATGCTCTTTTCAAACCAAATTCGGTCATCATTAGCAATTCTGTTATTGATTAGGTGCATGTGAATTTAATAGATATTTATGATTACAACCTTTTTGCAATGATTTCAAGTCATATCCTCTCCCCCACTTTAATTGTGATAGCCGCCCATGGCCGTCACAGAAATGCCATAATTACTTTGCCAATTAATCACCGAATCATCAATGACAATCATTTACCTTTTTAATGACATACCTGAAGTGACGTTGGAAAAAGACTTGAGTTGATGGCGTCCTGCTTGCAACGCTCATGATTTTGGGTTTAGCCAGTATAGTTATTGTTGTTTATGAAATGAATTACATAGAACAGTATTCGTGGCTATCGGCTGTTAGATGTGTAACGGCCAAGAAATCTTTTAGATTATTCTCAGAAAAACATAATAATCAGAAGAAAAAAAATGGTACATAAAAAGGAATTACATGAATACCATCATCCTATGACATGGATCAGGAAGGGAAGATGATATTACAGTGATAAAAACATGGGTGTAACAACAACCAGGAGAGTGGTTTTCAACTGTTACTGGTTGTCTGACTACGCCCCGGAAAGTGATTTCACAGTTAGATTTATTTTTGTTATTTTTATTTATTTATTTTTTTAAACAGGTGTAATAACTTCCACAAAGGTGGTTTTCAACTACTGCACTTATTATAATTTCAACTTTTAAGGCTGCATAGGGGAATTTTCCCCTGCTGTTGTAACATGAAGATCAGAGTCCGTGATAATGTTGATAAATGATCCCTTCGAAGCAGGTTGATGAAATAACTTTAGGCGGTGCCCATTAACCAGTAACGGTGTCTTAACACAGTAAATAGTAACCAATTGTACAGTCCCATTGTCAAAGACCATATCCACTTCGTAAGGACCTAGCCATTTGGTGCAGAGTTTGCCTTTGAAATCTTTGAACCTTGAATCATACAAAAGAGCCCAATCTCCTTTCTGGAAATTTTTCTTCTTAATAAACCCATCATGCCATCTGGCTCTTTGCTACTAGACTATTTTTTTCTGTTGAATGGCAGCCCACCGTTTCTCTTCCAATTCATTGAGTTGGTTCAATCTTTGAGTCTGTGTTGTACTCAAATCCAGATTGACCTGCAATGTTGTTCTTAATGTCTTTATTTCAAACTCTATGGGAAATAATGGATTCTTACCATACACCAATTCATATGGTGAGAAGCCTATAGTATTCCTCCATGTTGTCCTGTAAGCCCACAATACCTCTAGAAGTTTCTCAGCCTAGTTTCTTTGGTGGCTAGCTACTGTCTTTGTCAAGATTCCATCAATGAATTTATCGATGCTTTCTACTTGCCCATTTTCTTGTGGATGATAGGGTGTGGTGATTCTATGATGGATTCCATACTTCTCAACCAACTTCCTGATCAAATGAGATGTGAACTGAGGACCCCCATCTGTCACTATCTCTTTGGGTATCCCAAAACGAACAAAAATATCTTGAAACAGGAAGTCTAAAATAACCTGCTCTGTTGCTCTAGTTAGTGCCCTTGCTTCAACCAATTTTGTGACATAATCGATGCACATCAATATGTATGCTTTTTGCTGTGATGAAGTATTAATTGGCCCCACAAAGTCTAGGGCCCATTTCTCGAATGGTTCTATTACTATCTGAGGTTGTAACGACATCTCATCTGATTTTAGAGGCTGGCCCATCCTTTGACAACTATCACATTCTTTCACAAACTTCTTGGCCTCCTGGAATTTAGTTGACTAGTAGTAACCTATTGAGAGTACTTTATGTCCTGTCCTCTTGTCAATGAAGTGTCCCCCACAAGGTTCCTCATGACAAGCCTTTAGGATCTCAAATACTTCATCTTCTCTAACATATCACCTAATCTGGAAATATGGCCTGGTGTAATAGATATTACCTTCTATCCAGGAGTAGGTAGCACTCTGTTGTATAATCCTCCTTCTTTCCTTGGAATAAAAATGATATGGGAATTTTACTGCAACAAGATAATTGGCTATATCTACATACCATGGTGAGTGAGTAGAAATGGAAAAAAGATACTCATCTGGAAAAGAATCCTTAGTAGCAGTGCAGTCATCACTTATAGTTAATCTAGAAAGAAAATCAACAACTACATTATCTTTTCTAGGTTTATCTGAAATAGTAATATCAAATTCTTGTAACAACAATAACCATCATGTAACTCTACCATTAGTAACAGGTTTGTTCATTAAAAATCGAATTGCAGCATGGTTAGTGTGTACAAATACTTGGTACCTGATGATGTAGTGCCGAAATTTGTTGATAGCATGCACTACTTCTTGGAATTCTTTCTTAGTAACGGTGTAGTTAAGTACTATTGGAGTCAAGTTCTTGCTGATGTAATAAATGGCATAAGGCGTATTATCCTCCAGCTACCCCAAAACAACACCTACAACCATGTCACATGCACCTGTAGTTATATGAAATGGAAATTTCCAGTTTGGTCCTCGTAAAACAGATGCTGCTGTTACACAGTTCTTCAACTTCAAAAAGGCTTTCTCACACTTTTCTATCCACATAAATTCCGCATCTTTCATCAGTAATGAAAATAAAGGAGATGAAATCTTTAAAAAATTCTCTATAAACCTCCTACAATATCTCGCATGTCCCAAAAAACTACGTACCTGTTTCGGAGTCTTAGGGGTCGGGAGTTTCAAGATTACCTCTATTTTTGCAGTATCTACCTTGATTCCATCTGCTGAAATGAAATGTCCCAGCACAATTTCGTCGGTCATCATCATGTGGCATTTTCCGTGCTCAGAGCAACATTAGTTTGCTCACAACGTTCCAACACTTTTTCCAAGTTAGCTAATGTTGTCTCAAAGGCATCCCTATAGGATGTAAAATCATACATAAATATTTCAAGACAATCATTCAAAAGATCAAAAAAAATACCTAATATTTCCCTTTGAAAGGTTGCAGGTGCATTGTAGAGACCAAAAGGAAGGACTCTATACGCAAAGGTACCCCATGGAAAAGTAAAGGCTGTCTTGTCTTGATCTTCTGGAGAAATTCGTATTTGATTATAGCCACTAAACCCATCTAGAAATGAAAAGAATTTTTTTCCAAAAAGAGTGTCCAAGACTTGATCAATAAATGGTAAGGGAAAATGATCCTTTTGAGTGGCCTTGTTAAGTTCTCTATAGTCAACACAAACCCTCCATTTTCCATTCTTCTTTAGAACTATGACAAGCGAAGACACCCACTGACTATTAGAAATAAGGTATATGAAATTAGCATTAAGGAGTTTTTGCAATTATTCCTTTACTATCTCCTTAAGTGCGGGGTTCATTCGTCGCTGAGGTTGTCTAACAGGTTTGAAATCTTCTTTAAGGTAAATGCGGTGAGTGCATAGGGTAGGATGGATTCCTTTCATATCGGTATAGTCCCATGCAAATGCATTTTTGTGTTTCTGTAATAGCTATACCAACAATATGTTTTGTTTAGTAGTCAGGTTAGGATTGATGTTTAAAAGTTTTCTAGGTTCGATTTCAACGGGACTACTGATAGTGAGTGGAGTTGCTTTCAAATGTTCAATAATTACATCATCTTCCTCACCTTCTTCTCCCAAATCTCTAATGGAGGCAATAGGGAATGGATTAATGATAAAACCATTAATAATATCGTCCTATGTTTTGTCCTTAAAGTATTGTGCTTTTCCAAGCGTGAGAAGAGGTAGGGAAAGATCAGATTCAGGTGCAAATTCATCCCACCAAGGACTATTCAAATCCATCTGAGGTTTTGTTGGGGGATAAAGATTCAGGTTATGAGTGGCCTGTCCATCTAAGATCACCATAGATCTAGACCTACATCTGATATATGCATCTGCAATGGCTAGCCACGGTCTTCCCAAGATTAAAGGATGATCCCCTAGATTAGATTTGGTTTGTAAAATGAGAAAGTCAGCCAGGTAGTTCCAGGAGGCCACAGTGATAACCACATCTTCAATCATTCCTTTGGGCTTAACACAAGACCTATCTGCTAGTTCAAGCATTGTAGGTGTAGGTTTAAGTCCATGAAGTCCTAGAGAGATGAAGCAGTCCTTAGTCATAACATTAATAGTTGCCCCTAGATCAATCAAGGTATTGGTTATAGGATGATTTTCAATATGGACATTCACTGTGGGATTCCCTAGATCATAATACTCAGTCGACAAAGGCTGGTCAATCATAAGATCCGACAATTTTCCCAAGACATGGATAGCAGCAGGGTTCTTAGGTTTCCTCCCAGGTCTTTTAATGCATAGATCCCTCACTGTTTTAGCATAGATAGGCACTTTTTTAAGAGCTTGTAACAACAGAATTTGTACATATAAATTTTGCAGTTCCTTAAGGAATTTAGATTCAGTTTGTAAGGTCGACCTAGTTCCAGTTAATCATTGAGGATATGGGGGATTCTGAATGCTAACAGTAGGGTCAGCTTCCACAGGTGTGCCAGCCTTACTCGGATTAGCTGCTGTAGAAAAAACAGACTTTCCTGAGCTGGCTGTTATGGGTGTAAAAGTGGGTGTTGTATCAGCTGTTACATATGTAACATCAGCCTCAAAATCATCGATATCCTTTCTGGGTGATTCACTTTCTTCGATAATAATGGGAGTGTGTTCAAATCTGATTACTTTCCTTGACCGAAGCTGAAACTCATTAAGTCCAATAGGAATGATAAGATAAGTCTGGAGGGTAACCGAAGCATCCATGCTCTAAGCTACCTTATTATTTGGATTGGGGTTAGGTTGTATAGGTAAATGGGGTCAGACAGAAGGTGTAGGATTCTGAATAGAAGTTAGTTGTAACTATTGTTGTTGCATTGGTATTGGAGGGGGTACTGGACCTTGGCCATTATCTCTCTAGTTTTGTCCCCAAGGATTGGGTTGTGATGGAGGATATTTCATTGGTGGAGGAGTTGGCCACTGGTTCCATGGTGAAGGAAATTGTGTTACGGAAGGAGTAGGATACTGCCATGGGTATTTTTGACTATTATAAACGTTATTACAAGGATAAAAAGAAGAAATATATGATGGCATCCATGGTCTCTTTGATCTGATAAAATAATAATATTGAATATCCTCGCTTGATTCTTGGAGTACTGCCTTAAGTCTGGGCAACTTAGGACACTGATTTGTAGAGTGCGCCAACTCACAGATGTTGCACAAGCTGACACTATTCAATCCACATTCTATTTCCAAATGTTTCTTTTTTCATCAGGGACAGAATATTGCTAAGGCTGCTTCAGCTTCTGCTTGTGCCTTCTTGACTTGTACCATAGTGATCTAGGTAGAGAGAGTGCTAAGGAGATCGGTTTTAAAATCCTCGAATAAGTTCCTGATATTTGCTTTGGTTACTCCTCCACTTGTGGACTTTTGTATCCTAAGTGAAGGGTCCCGAACTGAAACTTTCCCTTTGACCGATCCTCTTGAGCTACATAGGCAAAGCTTCATTATCTCATCAAATGTTTCTTGCAATATGTCTCATTTTCCTATTATATTCAAATGTTCCAGACAATCCTCTCTTAAACCTATTAATAATATTGGCTTTAGAATCTCCAGATCTAAGTTACTGAACTTAGACCTTTGTAAATTGTAGTGGAATCACTCCACGTAGTCTTCCAGGCTCTCTTCCTCCTTCTATGCAATTCTAAAAATTTCATCCTTCAAATCCATGGTTTGGCAATAGTCCTGATACTTAAAGAGGAAGGCTTCTCTCATATCATTCCATGTTTGAATTGTGCCAACACCCAATCTCATGAACCATCTTAATGTTGCTCCCTTCAAAGTAGCAGGAAATAATTTCATCTTATGGGCGTCTAAAGTATAGTCATGACCTCTACACAGCACATCGAACTCGAACATAAAGGTATCAGGATCTTCAACAGCCATCCCTTGAAAGGATGGTAGGGATGATAAAGGGATGTTCTTTATAGGAGCCTCGTTCCGTGTTACTACTATTGGGAAATCAAAAGTAACAGAGCTATCTGATTTAACATTCTCATCCCCCATGGCTGATTCTTCCTGATATGATGAACCAACCTAAAAGTTTACTGGAGATTGACAGATAGAAGGATTAGGTTATTCCAGGATCAATTGTTTAACAACACTACAAGCGTCCAATTGATGATCAAATAACTGCTATTCCTCAGGTTCCTAATGATCCTGACTGGTCTCTCCATTTCCTTCAATTCTAAAATCCTGATCAATAATTCTCCACTGCTATTTTGAATCTGGAGTTTTGATATCAGGAGTGGATATGATGTTTGAAGGATGGTGAGGTCCAGCTACTGAAGACAGAGATGGTCCAGGCCTTGATATGGTAGCTTCTTTCTATGGTCCTGTCTTCCTATTATCTCGGTATGATGTGGATTGTTCCTTCTCTGCCCTTGAAATCAGATCTCCAAATAATATTTTCCTTCCCAAATCTGTGCTCTTCTTTTCCTTCTTACGACCCATTTTTCTTGTAGTTAGTAGAGTGGAGGGTGTTTGTAGATGTTGATATTGTCCTAACGGCACACATGGGCCCTATGCGTATCAATTCATCCTATAAGTGCTTTAGTTTCTACAGTAGTAAGCCCGCTCAAGCTTGTTAGAGCGATGTGCAGGTTCTTACCTCTCGTCTTACCACCCAACGACTGTGTAGCTGAAGGCACCCTAAAAAGCAACACCCAAAATTCAATTCCTAAGTGTCCCAACAAGAAATTGGTGAGCCCGCTCAAGCCTGTTAGAGCGATACACAGGTTCTTACCTCTCGTATTACAACCCAACAATTGTGTTGTTGGAGACACTCTATAAAAACACACGAAAATTGAACTTCTTAGAAACAACTCTGATTGATTGGATCGTCACTGCCATCCTCGGCAACGGTGCCAAAATGTTGGACTATATAAATTACTTATTAAATGACTGAACAACACACATTTAATTATCAACCCAGGGACGTCTTTTTATTCCAATGATAGTAGCACTATCTGTGCTGATACACCAACCAGAAGTAATATTAAAGAAAAGAAATCATTGCTAAAGTAAAATGCTGGAAATAAATCACTCATGTAGAAATAAAAGAATCCACAAGATTGAAATCACACTTCAATTAATATGCTTAGCTCGCCACACAATAAATACCCAGCTGGTGTCTCTATTAACATATGTGTAACATCATATAAAGTAGGAAATCGAAGCAGACATATTCTCAGCTGAACAGCAACAACAACACTCTAACGATACATAAACTAAAATCCAATTACGTACACACACAACTACTATAATCACTGCAATCCCTGCTAAGAAGGAGGGCCCTTCCTCCCTAGCAGGGCGCAGGTAGAGAAGGAACTTTAATCAAAAATAAATATAATCACACATGTAACAACAATGACAATATGATCTGTATTAATCTAAACACAATTACAAATGAAAACCAACGTTGTTCTTCACTAACCTCTCGACCTCTAGGGTCGAGAGATATATAGTGGTTACATCAGAAAATCCAAGAATAGACCAGTCATGAGAATCTTACTATTATCATGTTGATCAAAATAGAACTCATATAGTTATAACCACTCCCTAATAAAGTTTTGATTAGAAATTAAAAGATTACAATCAGAACTGTCCTTAGGCTGTTATCCCAAAAATACAATGTTAACAACTCCTACAACTATCATAACAAAAGCACAGCTATAGTGCAATCGCAAAAGGACAGATCAACAACAATAGAGAAAAGAGCAGTCAGCCGTACAACTGTAATAGTAGTTTTCCAACGAGTCTGTAACAGTAGAGCGTATCAGCAGTTGATGGCGGGTCTGTAACAACAAGGTGTAACAACATTGCTTTGTTGTAACAACACTATCCGAACTACTCCTGTGAATTCCGTGTCCAAGATCTTTGGTGCTACAAATGAAATCTGAAAGGACAACACAAATACCATCGACCTTTTCCAAACATTCACTATCAATTAGTCATAAAAAGGTATAATAGATCATAATAATTGGTGAATTGACAAAGTAACGAAAGTGAGGTGAAACAACACTAGTTAGGGTAAAAAGGTAGGAAAAAGGGGTAAAAGATACTCCCATTGGTTATAGTTATAAAGAAAAATAAGGAAGATAAGTGTAGGAAAAATGTACAAAACCAACACCCAACAGGGATGGTGGAAGAGACCTAAAGAAGCAAAGGAAGAATGGGTGTGTACTTTTTTCACTTCTGGGCAGTGGAATAGGAAAAGCATTTCATCGTGGAATGTGACGATTTTAGAGACATCAGGGACAATTATGGCAATATTTTGGCATCAATTCCGTGGCATTTTATTTCTAGTTAGGGGACTACAACCTCTGCATCCTCCTCCACATCCCATTCACCTGACAATACCAACAGCTATGTGTATTAGGTTTTCATAAATCACCGCGAACCTGATGTGAAGAAAGGTCTCGCTAGCCATATCTATTATCGCCTTAAAGCCCTTGGAGTAGCAACATTTTTGGACCAGTGAGAGTTGCAAGAAGGAGAGAACATGACTCCTCAAATTAAAGTGGTTATTTAAGGGGTTAGTTGAACAACCTTGGTCCATATCGCCATATTTTCTCAGACATATGCTGATTCAAGCTGGTAAAATATCAAAGCACTTCATAATTACAGTAGTGGTAAGTGGCCACAGTGCTCACTGCACATTTCATAGAGACACATGTCACTAAGCTTTAAATAAATGTAAGCTTTAAAGGCCTGTGATAACAAGCGTGCAAGATTTGTTCTATTAATTTGTTGTGTAAAATATTGAGACATATTTACGTCATGTCCCTAATGTCCTTTAGTGGCGTCTAATTTGTTTCATTGTATTCTCCTCTTCTTTAGGACATAAGACGTGTTATAGAAATATATTACATGCTAAATATGTATTATTATCATTACATTATATTATTTTTCCACCATTGAAATTTGTATTTGGTGATGTACAATAAATGAAAATAAAATGTCTCCAATAAATATTGGCATTTTAAACTAAACGAATATTCATATTTTTTTTAGCAGAAATATGATCTCATTGCACACAAAACTTTAATTGAAACAAACTATTGCAGGTTTGTTTCAGTTAAAGTTTTCAAACCACTTTTAAAACGTGTGTAGGTTTTTTTTTTCTGAAAATTAAAGTTGATTAAGAACTTCTTACATTGTCATATGTTTGAGAATAATTTAAATAAAAATTCAAAATGTCTCTTCCAACACACACTACATTAAATAGGAACATTCTGAGTTATGTCTCTTGCAATACATTAAAATATTTAAATAGAAATATTCTGAGTTATGATAGGTTTTTTACGACAAATTTCATTATTTGAAAAAAAATAATGAGAATATTTTTGTAGTGTATTTTAAAATGCTGCTACATATTGTAACTTTAGGGTCATTTCTCATTGTTTTATATATTTAATAATACATATTATTTTATATTTAAAATTTTTCATTATTTATTTTAAAGTTGCATTAATTATGTTGATAGGTATTCTTCTGCGGGTTGGGCTGGATAGATTTAAAAATCAAAGACACTAATTTTTGTTGTCTTACTTTTAATAACAACTTGACACGTGGATTCTATCCCATGAGCATGACGACTGAAAAATTTGTTGGTTTGTGCTTCAATGCGAGATACTATACGTGCACCCTAAATGTTGTAGCAAGGCTACAACCCAGCCTGCTCAAAGCCACTGAACACCAGAAATTGCTATTGGAAATATCCCTCACAATAACCCTCTAAGTACAAATTCCCCACCTTCCAACTTGTACTTGCACTTGCAAAGGATCAATTTTCTAAAGAAACGGGTTCTTCTTCACAATAGTAGCAAAAGGGTGTGCCCATTTCACAAGCTTTGTACTTGCATTACAAGGGCTTGAATACAAGAACTTTTAATAATGGTTGAAGCAGAATGGCCTAAAAAAAATGCGAGACTTATCAAACCTCATGTGAGCAAGAAGAAGTCGAGGACGACAAGGATGAAGAGGAGGATAATATGTATTTAGCCATGTGGCGAGCTTCACCCACTAGGCATACCTGGATCTGAGCGATCATTACATCCAGTGATACAAGATGGGCATTGACCCCGCCATGACAAAGGACTCTCTCTACTTGTTCTATTGGGGTTTAGGGGGTTGGATGTGAATTAGATCAAATTTAGTTTGGCGAGAGGTGGATTAATTTATGATGGGTATAACTTCCACTTCCTCGCCCTTAAATCTTAGCGGTCATATTATTCCTTGGATGTTCTACAATGTTGTGTAGAAAATGGAGATGAGGTTGTGTGTGTGATGTATGTTGTTATATATTCTTGTATGAAATTTGTCATGAATGGATAACCATATTTGAAACCCTTCAATGCACGCTCTTAATTTACCCATTTATTTGTTGAAGAGTTGTTCTTTGCACACATAGTCAGAGGACTAGTTACTAATTAATGCTTTTCTTGTTATACATGGTGAAATAAAGTGTGCTCTTATATATGGTCAAATGAATGAGCCACTTGGTGCTCGTGCATGTGTTGGGCTTACAAGATTGACGGCTGCAGAGAATTTTTGAGACACCGAAGGCCAGGATGTGTTTCCCTTCATGAAAACAGTTTCCATTTTACACAAGTATGATTGGCATGGTGTCTGATATAATGCTTGTTTCTTTTTTACTCATCTGGGGAGTTTGTTCTTAAAAATGGAGCAGTAAGAATCAAGACTATTGATGAGGAAGAAATCATTTTTCTTTCTAATGGGAATAAACTAAAACTCTATCATAATCCTTTGGAAAAAGGAGAATTTGTTCAAAGTTTGAAAAACAATTCTGAGTTGAAATCGGTGGGTAAAGGATACCTCTCCTTCACCACCTAATGTCATTTAATTCATTTTCTATTTAATTTAATGGCATAACTATGCAAGAAATTCTAGTTTAAAACAAAGATTCTTGGCAACTTGGATTTCCTTTCTTACCTTTATAAATATGAATATTTTTAATCCAATTTGATTAATTTGATGGATTTGTTTTTCTTTTAAATAAAAATATTTTTTCTAGCATCATCAACAAGCTTTCTTGAAGAATATTTGGAGTATATTTTTCAAATCGAAAACATTTCATAGCCAACAAAATATTTAGTAGTTGATCAGTTCTATCAACAACATGCAAAGCCCTATCTTTAGTCTAGAAAGAAATCATATATGAGGTAACCTGATAGGTAACATAATGCATATTAGTAAATTTTATTAAAATTCAAACAATGGATACTAAGATATATGGATTCACCTATCGCTTTTCAAATAGAAGCTCTATAAAATTCCTATAATAAATAATCCTTAAAACATATTAGTGTTGGCACAATATGTTCATATTTTATATCTCATTTCCCTACCATACTAATACCCATGCGAATATGCATCAATAAACCACTATAAAGTCTGAGATTTTAAGTGGTTAGTAATCATTATATGAATGGAAAATATGGTTAATATTTATCATCACCTATAGAGTCTTGTCATTATTCGATAACGTTTGAATCCATAATAATCCACCACCCTTCTCAACCATTTCGCCAAATCCATTGATAATATCCCATTACCATATATAACCTTCCCTGTAACAGTTTTTTCAAGGTGTTTTCAAACGTCTAAACCTCCAACATTGCAATCAGTATTGTCATTCTCCATGAGAAAGAATGAGCAAAATTCCTAGCAACAATATACCCTAGAGTCAAAAAGAAGTTAAAGAAGGCAATATGGCTAAGTTTCTTCGAGAAATTTGAAGGACATGATGTTTAGGTTACCATGGAATTCATAAGAACATCTTATGGAGTGGATCACAGTCATTTTTGGTTGAACCTATAGGACTTCCAAGGACTGACAAAAAAAGGTTCAAATGAGGGAAGCTCAGAGATTAATCATGGGGATCTCTACTGAAGAATCCTGAAATGGAAATCATTATGTTCTATCGCATTCAACTTTTAATGCATATTTTGAAAGGGAAGGAGATATATTTTCCTTATTATTTTCTCAATAGTCTTAGAAAAATGGCCTTCAATATCTAGAGGAATTCCATAAATATTGATAGGGCCCTTTACCATTTTGGGATAATTAAAATCCTTGTCGAGGAAAAATTTAAATCTAGGAATGATAATCAGAGATATTCTTAATCATAAAAAATTTCATTGAGTTATAAGAAGAAAAATATTTTTTCCAAAAATAAAATGTAAAAGAGGTGGGGTTTCATCAAACCTAACCCTAAAGAAAAGAAAACAGAAGAAGAAGAGGAACCACCAGTTCAAGAGGTAGAAAATGTTATATTTGTAGAGACAAAGGAAATTATAGTGTCAGAGGATCCACCAATATATGAAAATGAAGACGTGCCCAAAGAAAATGAAACCTTAAGCTCACCACAGGTTAACAAAGGGAAAATATATAATTAAAAAAAGAACAAAAAGGAGCAAAATGAAAAGGTAGTTGGAGGTTAGAAGAAAAATGCACAAGAATCAAAGAGAAAAGTGGTGAAAGCAGTAAAGAATATTCCAAAAGGCAAGAAACGAAGTTTTATTGTTATATTTGAATCGAAGAAAAATAACATTAAAATGAAATGTTTTTAGGAGATAAAGGAACCAAAAGACAAAAAAAAAGGCGAAAGAATCACCAAAAGCATGGAAAAAGGAAATAACATTTTTTCATCTCAAAATTTGAAAATTACAAAGCTCAAGGAATCAAAACCACCACCAACACCTTAAACAAAAGGTCCAGAGATTGATGAAATTCAACAAAAGGTATATGAATAGTTTGATACTTTGGAAAAAAGGCACACAAAGAAAAGGTAGATGAACCTTCTCCTAATATTTTTGAACATACTTTCAATAATGACAATCCAGTTCATACTATTTACAATCTTGTACATAATGATGATGTTCCCTTCTCTATGGAGAAACATATCATCGCAAGATTAAAAGAGGAAATAGTTGAATTATAAGTTTTAGAAAAGCATGTGACAAATGAAAATTAAATTCTCAAGGAATAGAACCATAAAATGCTTAAGCGAATGTACCATTGGCATCAGAAGAACTCGAAGACCAAAAGGATCAACAAGACACTTCAACAGAAAATTAAGGGATTAAAAGAAAATATGTTAATGAGAAATCCCAGGTGGTCAGTTGCCATGAAGAAGAAAGGTGTTAAGAGTAACTGGGATATCCTGATCCAAGCCTCTAGAACTATTATATGAAGCTCGATATTGTCAAAGTTTTGAAAATTTTCCACCAAAATGCATGCGAACATGCAACAACCTAAGCGTGGAGAATGTTGGCCGAAGAAACAACATCTTTTTAACTACTTGTTACTTATTTGTTCACTCGTATTCCATAAAAACCCTTATAACTCACATCTAAATGCATCATCCTTCTATCTTTCCATGAATATTAAGCCATGAGAGCTACCAAAAATACAAGGTAAATTATGTTCAATATATGTTTAGTTCTATATGTTTTACTTTATAAAATTGGTTTAATTTGCAAAGGTTTTGTAGCCCTAAAAATATTATGTAGTTACATTTAAGGTTCAAATAGACTCTAAGGTGAACATGTTAGCTCAAGCACATGGGAAGGTGTTAAATAGCTCTGGTATGGTGTTAGATATATTGGGTGCAAGAAAAATCTTATCGGTTGACCACAATAGCATAGTCAAACACTTAGTAAATCATTGTGTGGTGCATGGAACATGTATCAAGTCTACCTTGCATCAAATCAACCTCAAGTGAGCATGAAGATTTAATAAATATTCAGGACATAAAAGATAATCAAACAAATGATGATGTGTCCAAGAAATATTTATATGATTCACTGAATCATCAACGAATTATAGGAATAAGATCTTCAATATGAATAGGAATAGGACACTTAGTCATCATTTATCTGCTCATATTTCTAGCAATAGTTTCCTTAGTTATTGTGAAGATATTATAAATATGACTTGCTAATAAGCAAGAAGGGAATATTTTGTATCTATTATCTTTCGTCAATGCTAAAACTTTATGGTTATGTACCCACTCCCTTGACTTAATAAAATGTTATCTTTTGTTACTATTATGCTTTGATGAGAAGGTTACGCTAGTGATAATCAAATTTTCTGAAATCTTGTTCATCGGCATAAGGTCCCCTATTGCCTACGAGAAATGTAGTATATTTATTATTTTTACTCTTATTTCAGTTTCTATAATAATTGTTTTGTTTTTCGCAAATTCAATTTGTAGTTCTTCTCGGTGCTTTATTTGTTGTTACAAGTTCCAAGCTCTTGAATAAAAATAAAAAATAAAAAATATTTAATTGTCTAACTTTTTTCATTCACATTCATCTCTCATTCGTATTCATAGGCATATTCAACTATGTTGAATAACATATTTTTCTTTGTAGGCATATCATGGTTTCAATTAATAATGAATTCTAAGTTCTAAACACACAGCCTCTAATGATTTTGAATTTTTTTTTAAGTTCTTAAATTCTCATGATCACACTACCTTGATAGTTAGTTGTATTGTTGTCATTTCTCCTTTATATAATTACCATTTCTTTCTTAGGATAATTTCTTTTAATTTCATACTGTAAACTCCCTTTATCTTTCATATATCAAAATTTAAATGTTTTCACGTGTAAATTCAATTTACTTATCATTTATCATAATTTAAATGCTTTCATAGTATAAATTGTCTTTACTTTTCGTAGATCAGAATTTAATTAGAATTAGTTTAATGCTTTACTAGTTTAAAATAGTTGGATCAAATTTACTAGTTTCCTAGATTAGAAGTTCATTGTTTTCTTATAATAGATTATTCTTTCTTTCCTTAGTTGAAATATTTGTCTTTATTGCCTTTACTCTCATGAATAAGTGTGTGCTCTATTTCACCTCATAAGTAGAATTTCATCGCTTTTATTAAGGTTTGTCACTTTACTATATTCTTTGGTCATTTGTTTCTTACTTCCAATAGAATAGAATTCTTCTTTAGCATTGAAATTGAAAAGTTAATCTCTTAGCACATATAGTGTAGTGTAATTTGCAAGTGTACGAACTTGGATTGACATTTTAATGTAAGTAATTTAAAGCACAATTAAATTACCCAACACTCCCTTAATTCTTCTCACTATAATGAAATTGTATGCCATAATCAATGTTATGTGCAAGCTAAAGAAATAAGACTTCAAACAACTTTTTGAGTTTTAGTTAAAAAAAAAACAACATATAAGATGTTGGTCTTAGACAATCCTACCCCTATTCTATTGGGTTGTAATCATATTGAAATTTAGATCATACACCTATCTATGAATTAAAGCTAACGGAATATTGTTGATTACCAAATAAATAGAGGTCTGCAAAAATATTTTTATTTGATCTTGAGATGGTTGTCATCTACTATTTATTTCATTTGATTAGTTTCTTCTAATTCTTCATTTACATCTTTGGATCAAAGCAAGTGGCACATAATTGGTCCAGATAAGAATAACAAGTTTAGATAACAAATTGTAAAGGCTTATTTGAGTTTTCACCTCTCTCTTTTACCCATACTGACCAAAGAATTAGCGTCCTTAGGAGTTCTCTTGTAATATTGACCTTTAACCAAGTTAATAATGTTTTGAAACATTAGATGAGTGTGATTTTTTGTTGAGAGAGTTGTTTTTTCCTTTATGTTGTTATGTAATAAGTTTAAAGTTCAATCACCATCTCCATCTTGTACATTATGGACACAAATATGGGCTTTCTAGATCCATGAAACTCAGTGGGTACCATAACTTTCAATTACAATAACATCTTTTTCACCTACATCTTGTGAGCCTTGGAATGACATCCTTGTAGGAATTGATTATTTCAGGCCTTGAGGTTGACATAATCATATCTTTGACGTATTGTCACAAATATTGTATCCTTGTTATTTTCATCCACCATTTCCATTGGAATGTTGTTGATTTTGTTGCCTGAGGTTTTCTATAAAATTGATGAATTTTCTATACTTTTCCAAAATTTTATATATCTTAATATTAAATCTTACCCACCTCCTCGTATAATCTAATTGTTTTGACTCGTGTTTGTACATGTATGATGTTGCATTGGGAAAAGTGACAAGTATATGTTAGAGAAGACATTTTGTAATGTGGAAAATTTATGAAACATGTCACTAGTGAATGTCACACACTCAAAAAAAGGGAATGCGATCAAGGGTTTGGGGTTGTCATTGGTGGTATATGCCACAAGGAACATATTGTTACCCACAGTGTAATAATGTTATTATGCATGAGTCTCCTTGCTCTAATTTAACACATTTCCATTCTCTCTTATCTCACCACCGTTATTGAATGGGATAATGCCATGTTCATAAATCTAGATCATAAAAGTGCCATTATGTTTTCACTCCATTCACAAATGAGCTTCACCACTATGAAATCATCTTGAGCACAAAGAATCTGAGAAATTTGCTAATGTTTCCAAAGAAATGCATATTTTCCATTCATACCTTTATTACACCATGTGATGTTTGTAGATCAACAACTATGTCTAAATCTTTTAGATTCAGTGACAAAACCTCCTCTCAATACCTTTGTTATGTGACTAGATCCTAACTAGGGAATTAGTGTTAAGTGTCTCAAGATGACGCATAATTTTGGTTTAGTTAGGTTAATTTACCCAACTTCTTCCTGTTTTCAAAATTGTTGTTTAAGCCCACTAAAACATACAAGGGAATATTTTGCATTCAATTGTGAGAACCAATAAACATATGATATGTTATTGATAAGGAAAATATTGCTAGATTAGCTCTAAGGTATGAGTCTCAAATAACGAAAATGCTCACTTGTAACAACACAAGCTAAATTAATATTTGAAAGAGATATATTGATTTGGTTTGGTTAGGATCATAAATGGAAACATAGATATGGGTATGATGGGTTAGCATGTGTAGGTCATAGGCCATTGGTGATGCAATCTTGAGCCCAAATTCTCATGCTACTTTGCTTTACTCTCTTCTTTGTTCATCGTTGGGTAAGTTAGTGGGAATTAAAGGATCGATGAAACTTATGTGTGGTTTGTGTGTTATAGCCCATGCTTTTGATATCAAATATTTCATTCCTTGTATAGGGAAATTGAATTTGTAGGACATTAAAGGGCACATCAAGAAAGTGCACACATAATTTGATTCATTTAGGTGGAGATTATCAATGAACAAATTGATATGAGGAAGTAAAATAAGTGGGGAAAATTAGAATGATTTTGTAGACATGATGCTTGAATTTTGTTAGAGGGGAAATGCCATAAACATAAAAATAAGTAGCTGAGACAACATAAATGCCCATTTCGGATATTTTGACTGCTAGAATTAATGCTTTAAAAATTGAATTGGATAGAGAAACATTGGAGACATCAACAAATATATTGTGATAAAAGAATGTGCAAGAAGATCTAAAGTTTATGATGTGGCCTAAAATCATGTGATCTACTAGAAGTCTTGAGTACCTACAATGAATGGTGTGGATGGTGTTTAAGAAACATTGAAAGTGCATTTGTTAATTTCATTATTGCTTTCCAAAATAAATGAAAATGTGCACAATCATAAAAATACAATATTCACAAGTTTGTTGTTTGTAATGATGACATTTTAATTAATAGTTGTTCTAAAATTATAAAGAAGAATAGTTTGTTTTCAAGTGCCTTAAAAAATTAATACATAATTAAATCATAAGAAATGCATATAAATTATAAATAAATGGTAGAAAAGTAGTAAAAAAACCAATATCATTGAAGGAGATGACAAGTCAAATGAATGAAAATGTAAGGGATATTTTGGATATTTTGACTACTAGAATTAATGCTTTAGTAATTGAATTGGATAGAGAAACATTGGAGATATTGAAAAATCTATTGTGATAAAAGAGTGTGCAAGAAGACCTAGAGTGGATGATTCACACATGTGGCCCGAAAATCATGTGATCTTCCAAAAGTATTTAGTATCTACAATGAATCGTGTGTATATTAAGAAAGCCTTGACTACCTACAATGAATGATGTGCATGGTGTTTAAGAAAAAATGAAAGTGCATTTGTTAATTTCATTATTACTTTCCCAAAATAAAAATAAAAACATGCGCAATCATAAAAATACAAATGAGTTTGTTATTCGTAACATTGACATTTTAATTACTAGTCATTCTAAAATTAGAAAATATAATAGTTGATTGTGAAGGGACTTGAAAAATTAATACATAATTAAATCAAATAAATACATATAAATTATAAAACCGTACTAGAAATGTAGTAAAAAAAAAATATTATTGAAGGAGATGATAAGCCAAATACCTTCAATGAATCGTGTGTATATTCAAAAAGCCTTGACTACCTACAATGAATGATGTGGATGGTGTTTAAGAAACAATGAAAGTGCATTTGTTAATTTCATTATTACTTTCCCAAAATAAATAAAAACATGCACAATCATAAAAATACAAATGATTTTGTTATTTGTAACAATGACATTTTAATTAATAGTCATTCTAAAATTATAAACTATAATAGTTGATTGTGAAGGGACTTAAAAAACTAATACATAAATAAATCAAATAAATACATATAAATTATAAAATCGTACTAGAAATGTAGTAAAAAAAACAATATTATTGAAGGAGATGATAAGTCAAATGAATGAACACAACTTCCTCTTACTTGATTGTTGTTGAATTCTCTTCGATCTTTTCTCTTATACCATCTCCTTCAAAACCCCATTCTCAAAGGAATTTTAAGGAAGAACTGATCAGGTCTAGAATTCGCAAGGCATACTTTGATGGAGCTTTTGATGTTGATGATGATAGATGTGGGGCTAGTTTGGTTATTTTCCTTGATGAGAACAAATTTCTTAAAGCTTCAGTGGGTCTTGACACATGCTCCAATAACTATGCAAAGTTACTTTCACTTAAGATTGTATCATATTGGATAAAAAGCTGAGAATTGGTTTTGTTCAAATTTTTGGTGACTCCATGAATGTTTTTAATTGGTTTAACTACTTGAAGAGATGTCAAAATCATATTTTGATTCGAATATTAGAAGAAATCTTAGAAATCAAAAGTTCTCATGATCATATATTTGTTTTCCATTTATACAGGGAACGAAACAACAAAACGAACCTCCTTTTTAAGGAGGGTTTACAACAGATTATGGGCACCTGGAGGATAGTCGAACAATTTGATGGATCAATCCGTGTGTCAGATCAACTTCTTTTTTCTTACTAGTCGGGTTTTTGGTGTACAAATACAAGGTTTTTTTTTTTTTTAAATCCCAAATTCTATCTTATGAACTGGTTATATTTATGTTTTCAGTTGTGTATATGTTTTTGTAATGTAGATTGTTTTGCTACTTTTCATAGTTGGGTTTCTTTTTGTTCTTGGGTTGTTTTTCCCTTACGGGGAGGCCCTGGTTTTTTGGGAGAGTATCTCTGACATTATGGTTTTTGTTCAAGCGGATTCTTTGCTCGGTTTTGTATGATGTGACATATTTATGGTTTTTTGGGCAGCCTTATCACCATTAAGAATGTTTTTTTCATGTACTATGTAAGTTTTTATTTTTCTAATAAAAAGTTCGATTTTTCCTCAGAAAAAATTTAAATGAATGAACATGTAAGGGGATAATCGAATACACATAAAAACTTAACAGAAGGTATGTAATGTTAAATGGAGGAGGAGGATAGAAAGAAATAATCCCATCATCCTCCTAAGATGCAATCAAAGGAATTGTAACACAAGAAACTCAAATTTTGTTTTGAAATATTTTGATGATTATGGTATCTAACAGTGTGAACTGTCCATGCCGCCAACAGTTTTGCATGAAGAATGGGATAACCAAATGTCTGGTCGCAATCAAAACAAAATGAATCATCCAAAAATAAAATCAACTTACCAAGTGCTTTGCATAATGAATCGAAATACGTGAAGCATAAGGTTGGGTCACAATCAAAGGAAATGAAAGAACCACACCTGACGCGTCCTCAATCAGAAGATATGCAAAACATGGTTGACGAGAGACGTGTAAACGACTAAAACCAAGAAATTCTCGGGTATGAGGTTTGATTCCCACTTGTTGTTGCTGCAATTATAAGGCCGTAGTCTAACTAGATTGCTTTTTTGCCCTGAAAATCATGGAAATTCCGGTAAGATTTTAAGAAAATCTGGCAGGGATTTTTGTAAATCCACGTTACAACTATCAAAATTTAATATTTTGGGTGTCCTGGAAGTTTTTTATGGTGCTGAATCCATTTCTGCCATCAATATCATGATTCAAACATTGTTAATGTAATATTTCTTAAATTTTTTTGGCCCAGATTCCGACCAATTTTGGTCGTTCGGGCAATTCCTCTGTCTCGTTAGACAACTCCATCTATAATACGTCCCACTTTATAATTATGGATGTCAACTTCCACTTCTTCTTATGTCAGTGGATACCATGTTTTAAGGGTCCCAGCCAAGTGATCATATCTGTGGTTTTCTCGCATTGACTTTGACTCCTACTTGCTGCTACTTTATGTTATAAATTATTAGAACAGGTCCCACTTACCAGTGATGGTTAATATATTTCGATAGGGAAATAAAAGCATCTCTAGTGAGGTGGAAATACTCAATAATGCACTAACAGGTGGAAATTCGCAAAACTTCATTCTTCCACTGTTCACTCTACTTTCTTCCACATTACGACATTAATTCCTTTCACTTTTTCCTTTTTGTTACGACATTAGTTTCTTCCACTTGTTTCTTATGAAAAACCATATATTAAGCAAAAAGGGCTCACACTTATTCTTAGATGAAGATTTAATTAGCAAATAACAAGAAGAAAGAAGAGAAGAGGTGGAGAAAGTTAAAGTAGCAAGAAACAAATGGAAAAGAGCATGGTTGTACAATGGTAAAGTGGTTATTGCAGTGTTTGGGCCTGATGGAAAAACATGACAACAAATTGACAGTAAAGAAAAAATATGTAATTCTATAATATGGAGGAAAACAACAGGATCAACATCGATGAAAAGGGGTGAAGACTCAAATTTGAGTCTTCTGTACCAAAACACGAGGGAATCAAATCCTACCTAGGTAGACCTAAGTATAGTTTTTTGGAACTATCGAGGCTACCCTTGGAGGAAGGGACATGGGATAGGGCCTATTGCAGAAGTTAGAGACATCATTTGTCTCATAGAAATTCATGAACATGATGGTTGCAAAACTCCTATGTTTGACGGTTATTTGAAGTTAGCAGTTTGGAACAAGGCAACAAAAAATGGAAAAGGATATGGAGGAATACTGGTTTTAGTGAAAGAAAAAGAAGGTCGTCACATTCAGTGAGCAAAAGAAGATACAAATAAACAATATTTATGGTTCAAAATAATAAAGAATGAGATCCACATAAGAATTGCAACATGTTATTTTGCGCCTCAAGTAAAAAAAACTTACAAAAATAAGGGGTTGAACAACAAAGATACATATGCAACTTTAAAGCAATATATTTCCACATATTCTCAATAGGGAGAAGTTCTTTTAGTGGGATATTTCAATGCTAGAACAACAAATCAATGAGCTGGTATTCTTTGTTGCAAAGAAGATCACAATCTTATCTGGCTCATTAAAGAGGAGAATTATCAATGGTTGAAATGTTCAGAAGACAAAAAAGTTATTAATCATTTTGGAGAGGAGTTTCTTACATTGTGTATTGGTTTCAACTTAATTATCTACAATGGTCTAGATAGATGGAAAAATTCTAAGAACTTCACTTGCAACACATACATTGGGGCAAGTGTCGTTGACTATGTTATTTTTTCACAAAGCTTAATTGAAAGGATAGATGAAGTTAAGATTGGAGAGAATATTTGGGACTTAAAATCAGATCATAACCTAATTTATATGAAGCTATCTTGGTTAGAAGAGAGACAGAATAGGAGGAAAACCCAAGGTTCTCGACAATCGGCATCCTCTAACACAAGAAAATTATACTATCTTCAAAACAATGTTGGAGAGATCAATTCAAAATGAGAAAATTGGTCCCTGAAGCATCAATATTCATGAGCTAACAAATATAATTCAGGGTGCACTTGAGAAGTGCAAAAGAGCAAAAAATTAGGAAATCAGAATAAAATTGTTTTCCTGTGAATGCGTGGTTCGATGAGGAATGAAAAATGGAAAGGAGAACCTTGAAAAAGGAAGGCAGGGATAAGATGAATGTAAAGTTATATAAGCATATTTTGAAAAGGAAAAAAGACGAGTTCATGAAAACAAGGCAAGAAGAGTTGATATATCTAGGCAAGAATAACCAAAAACTTTTTTGGTAGGAACTTTAACCAAGGAAGAAGAAAATTGAAAATAATATTACAACCAACCAATGGTTTGACTATGTGAGACAAATCTATGAAAAATAATTAAAGGCTGACCCTCCTCCCAGGATCAACACAATTAAAAAGCTTTTCACATTACAGGAGGTGGAGGCAGGAATTAAAAAGTTGAAACTAGGGAAGGAAAAGGACTTGGTTGAACTTCAAGAAAAATGTCTAATGTGGGGAATGAAAATTATGGCACCGCACATCATGGAAATAATCAACAACATCATTCAGAAATGATTCCCAAGGGATTGGACAACTAGTCTAGAAATACCCCTTTTTAAAAATGGAGACATTAATAATCCTTCCAACTATAGAACCATTATGATAAATCCTTTGTTTGCAAATATTTTCAGTGACATGTTAGAAAATAGAATCAGTAAGTGGGCAGAATTAAAAGAAAAGAGGGCAAAAGGTCAAGCGGGTTTTCGGCCGAAGCATTCTACAATAGATCATGGTATCACGTTGAGACACGTTGTTGAAAAGGTTTGGGGGAAAAAAGAAGAAGTATTTCACTGCTTTGTTGAATTTAAAAAGGCATTTGAATGGTCCCTAGAGATTAGTTGTGGCTTAGAATGGAAGAAGTTGAAATTCATTTGCAATATAGAGGTGTTGTCCATAGGCTTTATGAAGAGGTGAAAGTCAAAATTAGAACTTCAGTAGGAATTTCAAAAAATTTTATAAGTGACACCAGAGTCAAGAAAGGTTTCCCTTTATCACCTAACCTTTTTGGTTTATATATTGGAAAATTGGAAGAGTGGCTAAATTTGCAAGGTGGGGATGGTGTTTGGTTGGGGGAGTTTGTGATAAAGCTTCTTCTATAAGCTGATGATATTGTACTGGTTGCTAAATCGACCCATGGATTGCAGATGCACCTATATGCCCTTGAGAGTTTTTTTAAAGTAGTGGGGATGCAAGTCAATACTAGTAAGACCAAAAGAATTATTTTCTTTAATAAAAGAAATCAAAGTCAACATACATTCTTCTTTGAAGGCAACATTATTGAAGAAGTAAATGAATACAAGTATCTCAGGATCGATTTCAATAACAAACTTAATTGGGAGGATTGCAGAAAGAAAATAATTTTAGGAGGGTGGACTCCTAGTTTGTACAGTGATATTATATGGGTGTGAAATCTGGCCTATCAGCATCCCTGTTTCAAAATGGAAACAAATTGAGAAAATATAAAAACGCTTGATCATGAGAAAGTTCAAAATAAAAGGTTCGGTTCATTATGAGATAACCTTTAGTGAAACAAGAGCAGCTCACATCGAAGCAATTGCTATGGTGCGCTTTATAAGGTATCTAAAAAGAATTTATAAAATGTGAGGAGGTAGATGTTCGAAAGTTATCTTCAATGAAGGCATGAGTGAAAGAGAGAAATCATGGATGAGACAAAACAACAAATGGATGCAAAAAGGGAATATTTACCTCAATGCATGTCCCAAAAATAGCAAGGAGTTAAATAATTTTGTTATGGAGAAGTTCCATAAGCATATATGGAGAAAAGAGTTGGGTAGAAAGAATAAGTACTATGTTATGGAATTGGACCCCACTTGTGATCTCCAACAAAAAGACTATATTGGAGCTAACATTCCATGAAGAGCAAAGATTTTTATTGCTCAATTAAGAACTAACTCATGTCAACTTCAATGTGAAACGGGATGGTGGAAGAGACCTAAAGAAGCTTAGGAAGAACGAGTGTATACTTTTTACAATTCTGGGGCTGTGGAATTGGAAAAACATTTCATTTTGGAATTTGATGCTTTCAAAGACATCAGAGACAATTATGGCAGTATGTTGGTAACAATTCTGTGGCATTGTATTTTCAGTGAGGGGACTGTTAGAAGGTTGGATCGACTCATCATCAATTTGAATAAGAAAAGGATTGAATTATAAAAGGAAAAAAATAAGGAGCCCAACTGTCCCATAAACTATTTTTAGTCTCATGGACATTAAAATATTATTCATTCCAAATTAGGGCATAGTCAGGGAATACTTCCCAGTGATATACAAAGAACACTTCAAATTATTTATGATGCTCTTGATGAGGGGGAGAAGCAGATATTATTAGACATCACCTGTTTCTTTATAGGGGAATATAAGGATACTTCCAAAGAGTCTAGAACGAATATGGTTGGTCGAAACGACTAGATTTTTGGAAGCTGGAAAGCAGGTGCTTGGTGGAGGTGGACAACAAAAACTGCTTGAGAATGCTGTCTACATTAGAGATCTTAGAAAACATATGGCCAAGGATTCAAAATATCCACGTCAACTTTGGTGAATGACGAACGACGATCTTTATAATGTCTCTGAACAATATTCTAACTGGCTGACGAAGGACGATCTTTATAATGTGTCTGAACAATATTCTGTGAGTATTTTGAATATTTCACACTATTACAAAAAATACACTTTTAAGGCTTTTTTTAAGAAAAAATAAATCTTTTGTCTTAAAAAGTCAGCTTTTATTTTAGTTATTTTATATTAAAATTTAATATCAATTGAATTGTCTTAAATATAAAATTTAAGACAGAAACAATTTGAGACAAAAATATTTTAAGACAAAAATTTATATGTAAGACAAAAACAGTTTGAGACAAAAGTATTTTAAGACAACTTTATATTTAAGACAAAAATATTTTAAGGAAAAAGTTTATATTTAAGACAAACAGTTTAAGACAAAAATATTTTAAGACAATATTTTATATTTAAGACAAAAATATTGAAGGACAAAACTTTATATTTAAGGAAATGGCCACTTAAGACAATGGCTATTAAGACAAACTCATTTAAGATAGTTAGTGTTTAAGAAAAAACCGTATCAATTTAAGACAATATTATCTAACACTTGCAAAATTGACTCTAACAGTGTGCCCTGAGTCCACGAGCTTGCAGGCTACTACTATCTCACATCTATACCGAGGCTTCTATTTTACTCACCAATGAGGTTATCTTATATAAATACAACAATTTGTTGGGCTCTTCTTTTTATGGGGGTAGCCAACTTTTAAGATTGCGAAAACGTTTCCTAGCAATATTTCCTAGACATCAATTCCTCTTTTGTCCCTTTGATCTCTATTGATACATTTAGAGACAACTTGTCTTTTGTTGCATCCAAGAAGTTTGCATAGAGATTCCATGAGTGAATATGTTATAATTAAATTTTTAGTTTTTGAAAATAGATATTCAAACTACATGAAATTTAATCATATCAATTTCTTTCTTTTATATTATATTTTTCATTTTTCATTTTCATTAATCCTTTTTAATTGAATATAAAATTAGAATATGCTAATTATATTATTTTTTAAATTAATTATAAACTTAAATTTGAAAATTTAGAGTATTGTTAACTATTAAAAATTACATAGAAGTAATAAATTATTAAAGATAATTTGATTCAAAACAATTACAATATACATACCACATTCTAAAAATATAATAAATAAATAGATAAAAAATATTATCTTTTGGTTGGCCTAAGTCACGGCGTTTGAATCTCATTCTTTTACATAATACTTCATAACAAGGTAATTGTCAATTGAGTTACACTCCATGAACTTTTTTGTTTTTAATATGTGAAATTTTTTAAATTACTTCAACTAAAACTTTGATATAAATATGCAAGAAATTAGATATAAAAAAATTAAATATTTTCTCAGTTGTTATATATATGTATATATATATATATATATATATTTCAAAAAAATTAAAATACAAAATCATCAATATATGCATTTTAAACCTTCATTTTTTTCTTTCTAAATGAAAAGTCATAAATTTGATTCTTGCATGTCTTATACTCACATCTCAATTTTCTTTTAACTATTGAACAAATTTATCAAAGAGATAAATAACAATAAATTAATTATTTCTTAGATAATGTTTTAGTATTTAAATATTTTCTTATTGTCAAAAACGTTTCTAATATTGTAAAAAAAAATTGATACAAAATGCATTTTAGTATTTTTTTTTACATTAATTTACTCTTAGGTATTAAGATTTTGGTAAATATTTTCTTCTAGTAATTAGAAAAGCATGAATGCATTATTAAGAAACCAAGTAATATTAGTAATTGATATCATTTCAAACTAGGGAATCATGACTATGTGATTTATTTTCCTCACTTTATATATATATATATATATATATATATATATATATATATAATTATTATTATTATTACTATGAAGGAGGTTGAAAGAGTACCTCTAGCATAAAATTTAATTTAACCTTTTCATGCCCCCATAATCCCCCACATTGGAGGATGACTCAGTGCACCCATATGGCCCATCATTATAGGTTTGTGGTGCATCATGACTCATTTAATCTCATTGATTTTTTCAATGTGAAACTACATGATTCCATACTACACCTCACTTTTTATATTTCACGATTGTTAAAATTAATAAGTTTAACACTTATTTAAGTATGTAGATAATCATTCCATACAATTATGCCTTAACATAACTAATATGCAAATGATATGAATGAAAGTAATCTTATAGAATCAACAACCCAACTAGCCTAACCGTTGTCAAATATTCAAATGTGTTACAACCAAGTGAACTCTAGTCATGTATAGAAATTTAAAAATTATAAGAGCACACAATTCATACAAACATATCCCCAAATTTCCTATTTGATTTACTGCCATTGAACACAAATTTGTCATAGATCAAAATTGTTTCACTTGATAGAAATAGTTAGTAATCTCGTATGCATGCAATGTATGAAGAGTTAAGTTAAGTGAAGGAAATCAAGTTAAGTCTAATATTAGAAGTCAAGTGAGTCAGAGTTAAAAAGTTAATGCCTTATCAAGAAACACTAAGTTGAGGAAAATAAAATTGTTGATTTATGTTAAAGTGAAGTTATAAAAGTTTATTTAAAGCATAAAGTCATAGTTTGCATGAGGAAAATAAGGTTAGAGTTTTCATAATTCCATATTTAGAAAGTTTAGTGCTTATATACTCATGGTTGGGTCATTGTAATGTGAAGTAATAAGAGAGAATAACAAAAACTCGATGGATATATATGAGAGAATAATTAATGAATAGAACTTCTTTATTCATGTAGAAGCTTGTGTACTTATTTGTCTTGTGTTTGCATGTTTATCTCCACCTCTAAATAACAAGTGGCATTAGAACAAGGTTTAGCAAGGTCTCAAAGAACCAAAGAAGTTAAGAAGGTCATGATCTACTTCCACTAAGATCCTTGCCTATTGTGAGTAGCCTGCAAACTGAAGTTTGCATATATTGGTCCATAAGTAGAAACTAGAGCTCGTTGAGAGTTTGTAAATCCAATTACAAAAATATTAGGGTGAGTAGCCTACAAAGCCACCACCATATCAAGAGGAAAGATCCATCGCCATTCACTAAAGACAAAGTCTCCACTGTAAGTTGTAGCCATGAGCCCCCATAAGAATCTATGTAGAAGAGATTAGCAAAGTTGTTAGTAGTTGTTGGGAGCTACCATTAAAGTGAAGCTTAAAATGTTTAGTTTTAAAGATAATAAAGTGTATGCGACATTCATTTCTAGAAGGATGACACAATAAGTAAAGAATACAAAATACAAAATAAAGATGAAAACCATGTGTCACAAAGAAAGACTAAAGGAAACTGAGAAAAGAAATCGAAACGAGGAGCCAAAGTATTTCGAGGAGCTCATAGAGGTTCTTTCCACAATCAAGGCATATAAATTACAGGTAGACAAAGTAGAAAAATTCAAGGATGAATAGATCATGACAGATATGGTAACACTTCCAAAAGTTACTAGTAAAATTTTTAATTTTGGGGAACCGTCAAAATGAAAACTTAAAAAAAAAAGAGTTGATTGAGTATCAGTCTAATAACCCATATGATGAAGCATGTGATACCTTATTATTGGATCTTATCATAAATGCATTGGATGATAATTCCTTGTGTAAGGTAGGAAAAGCTACATCTTCCTAGGAAGCATGGAAGGTTGTGGAAGTAGAACTTGCTATAAAGGAAAGTTTCATAAAGCAACAAATTTTGTTATAGATTGTTGAAGAATTACTAAAAGGTCAAATTCAGGTCTGAGAGTAAATGAGAAAGACCTTAGAAGGAAAAAAAAAACTTGGATAATCCCACTCAAATGTGGATGATGGTCATAAATACTATAAGAGTGAAACTCATCATGCAGACATGCATATGGATGAAGAAGACATAGAAAAGATTGCAGAGTGAGAACTTGAAGCCTATACGTGTAGAGTAGAGAAAGAGAATATAGATGCTTGATAACCCCACTGTAACATGGATGGTGAAGATGATGGTGAATCCCACTATGATGAGACACATGTGGATGGTGACTGCAAAGTGAGTTGTGAATTTGCGAATCCAACAATAGACCTTGTTGATGATGGTGAAGCTTCCAATAAAGAATTGAATAACATGTGTGATCTAGTTGGTATGATTGTAGTTTATGATGACCTCTTTGCATCAAAGTTTGAGGCATTTAAGTTTGATAATAACACGGACATTTTTTCATATGAAGTAATGGTTTGTAGAGTTGAAAGTGCATCTCTCATGAATCTGTTAGGTCCCTATATTACTAGTGTAACCCCTTATTTTTGGTAGTGTAGCCCCCTTATTGTTATTTTTTTACCCCAGTAGCCCCCCTATTATTATTATTGTGCCCCATAAACCCCACTATTGTTATTGTTGTGCTCTTACATTATTATTGTTAGGTCGGCTAGGATAATATTGTGACCCCATGGATTCCTATATATAGAAAGGAGGTTTTGTCATTTGAATAATCCAAGAATTGTTCATTTATGTAATGTAAAAGAGGTTTCCCCCTTTTAGTGGTTGATTTCTAAGGCGTTGATCTCTCTTTTTCTTCTATTTTTGGAGCTGGTTTCATAAAATTTGGGAACAGAGCTTTGGATTCTAGGGTTTTTCTTCTTCAAATAGGACATCGTGGAATTTTTTTTATAAATTTGTTTCTACGAACATTCAAATGATAAAAATAAAAACCCATTTTCAAAACATCCTAGGGAATTTCATGTAAAAATGTCAGATCTTGGTCCACAATATCTTCGGAGATATAATCTGTGGATGTTAAGGTTTTTGTAGGCTCCTGAATTTCATCTCAAAGAGGTGACCTTGGGAAAATAGTCATAACTCTCTCTCTCTGAGCAACAAATTTAAATTATGTAAGAAGTGGTCGAAAGCACACAAACTGTAGTTTTTTTTGTATCAATTTTAGAGCCAAAGGAGGAAACACTAACACGTGGCATGTCGTATAAGTTCAATCCACTGAACTAGTCCATAATTAGGTCATTGTGTGAGATTGGGCATAAATTTCTCTTGCAGAATCCAAATTAGGTCAGACCTGTGGCATTGGAAAGAAGAATCAGAGGGATATTACAGGACATAAGTTGAAATCCCAGGATATGAAATTATAGATATACAATGACTTCAATATTGAGCTACTCAAAAGCAAGAAAAAGGTGTGTATTGTTTTTCAAATTGCATAAGTATTGTTTGAAAAATAAGTTTGAAGTGATTCTAAGGGCATATTGAAGCATAGATATCAATATTGGGTTCTAAAATCCCCCCTAAAGGGAATTCAACACCCATTAAGCCTCCAGAATGCTCTACTATGACTCATGAAGAGGAACAAGTGCAACTTGATATATCAAAATTACAATAGCAAGTGCACCAAATTTTGCTCTTGCAAAGAGCAACAAAAAATGAAATGGAATTTTTGAAGAAAGGCATGGAAGCTAAGATGGATGGTTTGAAGAAAGGCGTGGAAGCTAGTATGGATGGTCTAAAGAAAGGCTTGGAAGCTAAGATGAAAGGTTTGAAGAATGGTATGGAAGCTAATATGGATAGCATCGAAGCTAAGATGGATGACATCAACGAAAAAATGAAAGACAATATGGAAGACATGAAGAATGATCTAAAATCAAACATGGAAGGTTTGAAGGAAGGTTTGAAAAAGTTGATATAAGAAATGATTCCTAATGGCGAAAAGATAGTAGAGGAAACTCATGCTGAGAAAAAAAAAATATTGATCGTGTTTTCATAAACTCTAATGTTGGATTGAAGACCCACCATACTCCAAAGATTGATCTGAGGAAGTTTGATGGCAAGGATCCAATAACATAGATACTACAAATGGAGCAATATTTTGATCTCAATAATGTGCAAAACACACAAAAGGTACGCATTGCAACTTTATATTTAGAACAAAATACATTTGTATGGTATCGATGTCTTTTCTCCCGTAAAAAAATTGTCACTTGGTCAATTTTTATGGAGGAAATGATAGCACATTATGAGGATACAAAGAGCAACACCTTCTTTAGCCAATTGAGAAATCTCAAACAAAAGGGTTTAGTGGTGGAGCACATTGAGGACTTCCAAAAATTGAATATAAGGGTAGTTGATATTCCAAAGGAACACATGATTGATGTCTTCATAGGGAATTTAAAGGATAACATCCAACATGAGGTTCGCCTTCAGGAATCTGATTCATTGGAGAAGGCATTCAAGTTGGCAAGAAAAATTGAATATAAAATTATGGCAACAAGGAAGCCTACCACTCACATCTATAAAGATGGAATTATTGCTACTCCTAGACTCCACAACCGACAAGGTTGACACCACAACAATTGGAAGAAAAAAGAGAAAAAGAGCTTTGCTACATTTGTGATAGAAAATACACTAAAGGTCATAAGTGTGCTGAAAAGAAATTATCTTACATAGATTGTGAAGAGGAGGAACAAAATGAACAAGTAACTTCAAAAGAAGACGATATACACTAGGAACCAACCCTAGAGAAAGAAGAAATGAGTCCAACCATATCCTGTAATGCATTGGCAAGAGTTACCACTCCTCAAACTCTCAAGATAGAAGGCCATATCAAGAAGAAAAAGGTAACCGTGTTGATTGATTCGAGTAGTACCCATAATTTTATTCATTGTGAGGTAGCCAAGGAATTTAATTGCTTCCAATACCCAACACCAAAGTATCAAGTGTGGTTGCAAATGGAGGAACTATAAATTTCTCTGGAAAATGCCATAATATCAAGCTTACCATGGGGGAATATGTATTGAATAGTCCAATGCTTTCCATTCCAATGGGACGTGCTGATGTTGTATTAGGAGTACAATGGTTACAATCTTTGGGGATGGTAGCTTTTAATTTTCAAGAAATTTTCTTGAATTTTTTTTCGAAAGGAAAGGAAGTTGAATTACGGGGTATCACAGGGAAGCCGGGAAAGATAATAAGCTCTAATTTCTTGACAAAGCTTATGAAGAAAGAACAACGAGGCAAAATTGCATAATTATGCTCACTAGAAGTTCCAACATCGAAATCTATTTCTCCAAATGTCCAAAAAGTCTTGGACAATCATTCCAAGATGTTTGGAACCCCTAAATAACTCCCACCTATTCGCGATCATGATCATGCTATTCATTTGATTCTAGGAAGTGTTTCTCCAAACATCGGGCCTTACATATATCATTTTGTCCAAAGAGCGAAATTGAACATATGATTGCAGAAATGTTAGAGGCTGGTATAATTCAACCTAGTTAAAGTTCTTTCTCTCCTCTAGTAGTATTGGTGCATAAGAAGGATGGATCATGGCGAATGCATCCAGATTATAAGGAGCTCAATAGGCTCACTATTAAAGATAAATTTCCCATTCTTCTGATTGATGAATTATTAGATGAATTACATGGAGTAATTTAATTTACCAAGTTGGATATTCATTCAGGGTATAATCAAATCAGAATGAAGAATGAAGATATTCCAAAAACAACATTTCGCACTCATGAGGGTCATTATGAATTTTTGGTCATGCCTTTTGGCCTTACCAATGCACCTTCTACATTTCAAGTGTTGATGAATTCCATTTTCAAACCCTTCCTTAGAAAATTTGTATTAGTATTTTTTGATGATATAATAATCTACAACAGGTCTTGGAAAGATCATGTTCAACATGTTGACAGGGTACTCAAAATATTGGAGGAGAAAGAATTATATGCGAAAACCTCCAAATGTTTCTTTGGAGTACACGAGGTGGAGTATTTGGGTCATATTGTATCTCATGAGGGTGTTAAGGTAGACCCTAACAAAATTAAAGCCATTAAGGAATGGAAAGTCCCCACAACCATAAAGCAGTTGCGAGGATTTCTCAGGTTACTAAGGGTATTATCGCAAGTTTGTTAAGAATTATGGGAGAATAGCAACACCTCTAACAACATTATTGAAGAAAGATGCATTTTCATGGACTCCTGAAGCAACTAAGGCCTTTGAACATCTTCAAAAGGAAATGTGCCTATCATTGGTCTTAGCTACGCCAGACTTCACAAAAACCTTTATTATGGAATGTGATGCCTCAGGAAATGGAATTGGTGTTGTTTTAATGCAAGAAGGAAGACCCATTGCTTTTGAAAGTCATCCAATCAAAGGAAAGTATTTACAAAAATCTATTTATGAGAAGGAAATGTTGGCAATACTACATGCACTAAATAAATGGTGACCTTGCCTAATGGGAAGACACTTCAAGGTAAAAAATGATCATGATAGTCTTAAATACTTTTTGGAACAAAGGCTATCTTCAGAAGAGCAGCAAAAATGGGTCACAAATATGTTGGGTTATGACTTTGAAATCATCTAAAAAAATGGAAGCTAAATGTTGTTGTAGATGCACTCTCAAGAAAGGATGAAGATGTGGAAGCATTGCTTTGTGCCATTTCTATTATCCAACCAAATTGGATAACCGAAGCAAGGGATGAATGGAAGAATGACAAAGAAGTGTGGACACTCATTCAAAATTTGCAGCAAGATCCTAGTATATCTAATACATTTAGCTGGAAATATAATTCCTTATGGTACAAATATTGCTTATATATTTGTAAGAATTCCCAACTAAAACAAAGGATTCTTTTGGAATTGCACACCTCTCCCTTAGGAGGACACTTAGGATTTTTGAAAATTTACCGCAAGGTAAAGAAAGAATTTTTTGGGATGGCCTTAAATCTGATATTCAAAAGTTTGTGGTTTAATGTTTGGTTTTCCAATAAAATAAATTTGAGACAATTAAGACCCCAGGTCTTCTACAACCTTTATCCATTCTAAGTCAACATTGGGATAAGGTTTTAATGGATTTTATCACAAGTTTACCTAAGTACGAAGGAAAGAGTGTCATCATAGTGGTAGTTGATAGACTTACCGAGTATGCACACTTTTGTGCATTAGCTCATCCATTTAAAGCAAGTAAAATTGCTACTGTATTTATGGAAATAATTCAAAAGCTACATGGAAACCCAAACATTATTGTAAGCGACAAAGATCCCATTTTTACTGGAAATTTTTGGATGGAATTATTTTCTTGTTTGGGTACGCAAATAGCTCATAGCTCATCTTATCATCCTCAATCCGATGGGAAAACTGAGATAGTGAACAAATGTTTGGAAGGATATGTTTTTTGTTTTGTATCTGATAAATAAACACAATGGGTCAAGTGGTTACCTCTAGCTGAATTGTGGTATAACACTTCCTTCCATACTGCAGCAAAATGACCTTATTTATGGCACTTTATGGATATCATCCACCCTACATCACATCATCTTTAAGAGAAAATTCTAAGGTTCAAGCACTAGAAGACATTAGGGGAATTTTGAGGTCTAAAATGGGCCTCCTAAGAAAAATGTACAACAAAAATAAACATTGTAAGAACCAATAGGATTCAAGATTACTATGTCAACCATGGGGGATGATTCACCATTTTTGGAGTGAAAAAGTAAAAATAATAAAAAATAATAAAATAATAAAACTGCTTTTTCAAATCATATTTTCAACTTATCTCCCTATGTTTTTACTTAAATTTCGAGCAGGAGTACTCGTTGGATGCAAAATTTAATTCTTCATCCAATGAGTACCCATGTTGCATACTTTCAGTGGACCCTGCTACAGGAAAAATGAGAAATAAATGAAAAAACGTGTTTGTAATCATGTTTTTCAAGTATTTCTCATTTTTCGTGTAGCAGGGTCCATCAAAAGTATGTAACATGGGTACTCCTTGGATGAAAAATCAAATTTTGCATCCAATGAGTGTTTCCACTCGAAATTTGAGTAAACCCAATAGGGAGATAAGTTGAAAATACGAGTTGAAAAATACTTTTTCCTTTTTTCCCCATAAAATTTGATGATGTAATCAAATATTATTTTATTATTTCCACTATTATCTTATAATTTCCTTAGGAGGTCCATTTTAGACCTAAAAATTCCCCTAATGTCACATCGAGCATCAAAAATAAGTTCTCCAACTCTTAAAGGAGAACCTAAATTTGGCACAAAATAGAATGAAACAACATGCATATCAGCATCACAGCGAAAGAAGTTTTGATGTAAGAGACTGGGTATTTTTACGGCTATGACCATACAAACAAATTTCTTTCAAGCAAGCTAACAAGGATAATAAATTATTGCCAAAGTACTATGGTCGTTACAAGGTGTTGCAAAAGATTGGTACTATGGCATACGAATTGGAGCTTCTTGCTTTGTCTCGAGTGCATCCAGTTTTCCATGTTTCATGCTTAAAGAAGGTTATAGGTGACAAACTTCCAGTTCAAAAAATATTGTCAGAACTTTATGAGGAAGGAAAAATCATATTGGAACTTGAAGCAGTCACGAAAACAAGAACTTGACAGCTACGAAATCAATCAATTTCAGAGTATCTCATCAAGTGGAAGAACTTACCCACTGAAGATTCCACATGGGAGGATCAGAATTTTATATAGAAGCATCCAGAGCTACTCAAGCGTTGAGGACAAAATTTTTTTGAAGGAGAGGGGAATATTAGGTCCCTATATTACTAGTGTAACCCCTTATTCTTGGTAGTGTAGCCCCCTTATTGTTATTCTTATACCCCTGTAGCCCCCATATTGTTATTATAGTGCCCCATAAACCCCACTATTGTTATTTTTGTGCCCTTACATTATTATTGTTAGGACGACTAGGATTATATTGTGACCCCATGGACTCCTATATATATAGAAAGGAGGTTTATTTCATTTGAATAATCCAAGAATTGTTCATTTAGGTAATGTAAAGGAGGTTTCCCCCTCAAAGTGGTTGATTTCTAAGGCGTTGATCTCTCTTTTTCTTCTATTTTCGGAGTTAGTTTCATAACAGAATCCAACAACAAATGATGAATTTGGTGAAGTTGAAATTGTTAATAAACACATGCATGCTTATATATCTCACCACAGAGTGGATGAAAATTATTTTAAGGAAATTTGAGGTCTCTTTTTTGAAACAAGGACTAATTGTGAAAATATGGAAAGTGTCATATTTGATGAATAATTTAACTTTGAAGCTACCATTGTAGCAACACATTATGAAGCAATAGTTATAATTTCTCATGTAGCAGTGTGTGATCTAGCAATAATTGATGATTAAGAAGAGGATAAATTCATTCATGATATTTTGATGTGAATATCCACTAATAGCATAATAGTGGAAGATAACCTCAATGTAGTTGAAGAGTCAGAGAAGAAAGAAGAAACAGAGAAATCCCTCACTGTCGAGCATAATGAAGATATTTTTAACATTCATTTTGAGTGTGAAAGTAGACAGGACAACAATCTAGTTACAGTTATAGATGAAAGAGAAGATGAAGAAAAAGATGTAGGAAATGGCAAATTTCTAAACACAAAGAAGAAATCATTTAAACAACCTTTCAACAATGGAGTTAAGAAGAGATCAAATTCTACTATCAATAAATATGGAAGAAAGAAGATCAAGAATATGAAGTGGAAGAAGCATGACAAATTTCATAGTTTGAAGATGAAGAGTTGTGGTAGTAATCCATTAGTGAATGAATATTTCAAGAGGAAGCTATATAAGATATGATTTGAAATCCTAATTTTTTTTGTTAGAACAAATATAAAAGAAGTCAAAGAAAAATCGTAGTAGCAGCAAGTGAAGAAATATGGAGCTTACATCAAGAAAGCGCAACTGAAAATGAAGCAGTTTCAAGGGTATGGAATGTGGAAGAAATGAAAAAGTAAAAGATGCATTGTAAAAAAAAATTGGATTCAATTTTTGATTGCAAGTGTAGCATGCATAGTTGAGTCATGATTAAGTCAAGGTTGAGTCATGTGGTCGTAATTAAGGAGGATTTTTAGAAATAGTAATTAATCGTTTATGCATGCAATGCATGAAGGGTAGAGTTAAGTTAAGGAAATAAATTCAAGTCTACTATTAGAAGTCAAGTGAGCCAAAGTTAGAAGGTTAATTCTTTGTCTAGAAAATCTAGGTCAAGAAAAAAAATGTTAATTTACGTTAAAGGAAAGTTATAAAAGTTTAGTTAAAGCATGAATTCTTAGTTTTCATGAGGAAAGGAAAGTTATATTTTGCATGATTCCATATTTAAAATTTTGGGATTTATTTACCTGTGGTTGGGTCATTATAATGTAAATCAAGAAGAGATAATAGTCGTAGCTCGGTGGATGTATATAAGCTAATAATTAATGAATATAAATTATTTATTCAAGAAGAATATTTTGTATTTATTTTTCCTGTGTTTGCGTGTTTATCTTTGCCTCTGACTAACAAGAACTTATCTCCCTACACCTTTTCATGTAAGAAAATTGGGTCATGACTTTTGCAATGACCCACCCAATCATGCTAGACATTGGGTGATTGTACACTATCCAAACCCATATAAACTTATGCATTTTCCCTCCAACTCCTTCACCACCTCTTCATCTCACATTATCACTTATAATCCAAATGGTACTTGGTCAAATGCTTGTTGACTTAGCAAACTATCTTGTCACATTTACAAGAAATCATTCCAAATTGAATAAGGTTGCATCCTTCCATTTCGAATGGGTCAATGTTTCATATTACATAATTTTCCCAAATGATAGTTTTTCCCAACCCATATCAATAGTCATTTGTTATCCTTTGTGCTTACCTAACTCATGCGTCATCCTGCCATGTCCACTCTAGCTGACTCAACTAATTCTAATGGGTGCCTCTCTACATGCTTGCATGTTACCCTCATTTTTTCATCCCATGTGCTACACATTACCCTTGTCTTGAGACTAGAATTGTTCAATCATCTTGTGCAAGCCCCTTGATGCTTCACATGCCATAAAAAGGTAAACAATTATCTAAGGATTGTGCTTGTTATCATTCCATCATATGTTTACTGCTCTCATTTACCTAATATGATTATTCTAAGTTTCTTTCCAGTCAGGAAAGCACTACAACAAAAATGGTCATTGATGAGGGTCATTCCTATGACAGACCTTTAAGGTTCGTCACCAATGTTGCATATAGTGATGATCCTTAAAAAAGTTTTGTTTTAAGTATATATAGTGATGGTCCTTTAAGGTTTTTCACCAAAGCCATTTTCAATGACACTTTTGGTGAGGGTTGTTAAAGGCCCATCACTAATTCTCTCTTTGGTGACACTTTTAGTGGCGATCTTTTATTGGCCCCCACTAATGCTCTTTTTGGATACTTTTGGTAATGGTAAAAAAATGTTTGTCATCATTGATCATTTCAATGATTTTTTGATTATGCTAGGTGATTGTTGCTATATTTTTTACAAAAGATAATGATTTAAGACCATAGTTGTGGATACTTTTTCATTATGTGTCCAAGGACATAATGGTTATAGTCAATCAATTTGTTAAGAAGTAATTAGTGTGTATCATTTCCCTCAAGTAATTAGAATACAATTTTCCTATTATTCAACACATGATTCATCTCTGTTAGGTTTATTATCTAGCAAATTCCCTTTAGATTAATTTCCACTAGTGTTTGTAGGAACTATATTATTTAATACACAATCAAGCTCAGTCAATTTTATTAATGAGAGATACCTAGCACTCCTCAACACTCCTAACACACCTTGACATGCTTTGTCACACACTAACATTTGTTGGCACCTAGCATGTCTCAAAAAATATTTGTACCTAGAACACCTTTCCATGACTAGGATGTCCAAGCACATGTTGGAATTCCATAACACAACATAGAAATCCTCTAGGATGTGTTGGCATGCTCTACAATCCCTGGCATTCCCTATAACACCTTGGCATGCATTAAGATACATTAGCACTCGAAATGAATTGACACTTGGGGTGTATTGGAACTTATTGTAGTGTGCCCATCATGCCCCTTTTGAAGAAGGTAAAGTCATGAATTACTAACCCTCTTATGTGTTCATTTCCTTGCATTAGTTGTCCCTTTTGTTTCCTTGACACTCCTTGACACATGTTAGCACATCTTCATACCTTGCACATCCTTGCATAAGTTAGCACCTGGAATGTCATGGCATATCTTGGCACTATTTAGCACATGTTAGCACACCCTTGAACTCTGTAGCACACTCTGGCACTTCTTGACATGCCTCGGTATTCCATAGCATGCCTTACCACTACCTAGTATACCTTGTCACTCCCTCCTTTCAATGCCTATCACTTGTTGACACTCCCTAGCACACCCTCATATTCATTAATTTATATGAATTTTGACCTACTACTCCCTTGTGTTTCCCTGGTACTCCCTAACACTCCTTGGTATGCATTGGCACTCTCTGGCACACCTTAGCACTCTTAAACATGTCGTGACATTCCATAGCATGTGTAACTCTCCCTGACACACATTGGCACTTGGAAAGTCTTAACATGCATGGCATGCTTTCAGTTTCCTTGGTTTTCTTTGGCATGTGCTGGCATGGTTTGACATGGCTTAAGATTAAAGTTATTTGAGGTCAATTATTGGAAAGTAGGAAAGAAGTAATAGAGGAATATTTGGCTCTTAGAAATCACTAGTACTTGGCATGTATTGGCACCTCCACTACTACAGAAAAGGCCTTTGGGGACACTTTGGCTTGTGGCGGTCTTGCCAAAACCACCTCTAAAAGTGGTTTTAGGGATTTAGGGCCATTTTTTGAAAACCCTCTTGAAAGTTATGAAATTTGAACTTTTTCAGGGGGTTTTTAAATTATTCCCCCTAAATGTATTTTTCATGGTGGTTTTTTGAAAACCCCCCCCAAAAAAGTCCTGAAAATTTAACTTTTGTTTGGGGGGGGTTGTTGAAATGACTTCCCCTAAATATATTTTTCATGCCATTTTTTAAACCCTCCCCCTCAAAAAACACCTCCAAAAGCTTGTGAGGGGGTTTTTTTGACAACCACCCTTAAAAGTCACGACAATATAACTTTTGGAGGTAGTTTTGGAAAACCCCCCCCCCCCAAAAAAAAACAAAAGTCATTAGAATTCAACTTTTAGAGGTAGTTGTTAAATGATTGCCTCCAAATTCAATCCTCATGAATTTCAATTGAGGGGGATCTTTTGGTGTATTGAATGGGGCAAGGGGACATAAGCGTAGCATGCATGATGGGTAGAAGTGAGAGGTTCAAGCATGGTTTACTAAGATCTATAATCCTGGCATTAGAGAATGAGAAAGGCCCTTAGGACCTCATGGCATAGGGGATAGGGGGCCTAGATGGAAGGCAATGAGAGATCTTGGAATAGTCTACAACTGATATTACACTGCCTTGGAATCTCCATCTCAACTAGGTAATTTGAATTATCTGCATGCATAAGTTATTTTGGGCTGATTGATTAGTTAAATGGTTGATCACTAAGTGAGGTTGAAGTCACACGTTGGCACAACTTGACCTTCCACTATATCCTCCAACAGTTAGAACAAGTTTAACTGACCATAAGTCAATTTAACTAAATTAGATTTCTATAAATTATAAATCAATCATATTGAACTGAACTCAAGCTTCCCCAAATCAAACTAACTGAGTTAACTGAGTGACAAGTGTCATGTCGCCTCAATTAACTACCTCCAAGATTTATGTTGATGCGTCAATTCAAATTTTCTCTAGTTTGACCAAGGCAAGGTCAAACTGAGATTTTATTGTTGCATTTTCATCACTCCCTCTCAGCAAGAAAGGGATTATTAGTTACCCTGATCTTGTCTCTATGGAACTTGAATTTTCCTCTTGATAAATCCTTTGTCAAAATGTCTGCATCTTGTTGCTTTGTTGGAATGTATTCCAACAACATAATTTTCCTCTGCACACAATCTCATAGATGGTGATATATATATATATATATATATATATATATATATATATATATATATATATATTTGTTGGGATCAATCATGAAATACAAGATTTTCATAGAGATTGATGCAACTATGATTATCATAGTAGATCACAGTTGGATCCATCATTTGACCAAATAGTCCCACAAGAATATTTCTCATCTAGATTTCCTCCCATGTTTCTTGAATGACAACCATGTATTTTTCTTTTGCTGAGGTGAGTGCCACAAATATTTTCTTCATTTGTACCAAGAACAAATGTGGAACCAACGCTGAAAAATAATCCTGATGTACTTGTCCGTTCTGATGGAATCCCCGCCCAATCTGCATCTGTGGAACCACATAGCTTCACACCCTATGATTGTCTGTACCATAGTCCAAATTGGGTAGTACCTCTGAGGTACCGTAAAACATGCTTAGTTGGATTCTAATATACTTTGTATGGCCTAACCATAGCTTGAACTAGTTGGTTGACTACATAGCAAATATATGGTCTTGTGTTCACAAGATACATTAGTGAACCCACAAGCTGTCAATAAATGGTAGCCTCCCCTTCCTCACCTTAAGTGGTGTCCTCTTTCCTCTAACTCATTGCTAGATGAGTCTCCATGGTTTTTGCTACTCTCCATGCATAACTTATTTAGTATCTCATTTTCATACTTTCCTTGAGATACAAACAATTCTCCATCTCCTTGCCATACTTCCAAACCGAGGAAATAGTGCATGAATCCCATAAATCCCATGTACTTATCACCACCGATTAAACTCAAATCATAAACATATAAGACATAATAAATAAATTACCTTCTACCAGAATATGATAAAGGTTTTCATCTGCTTCACTTTTGGTGAAGCCCAACCTGATGAGCTAGGTGTAGATCCTAGTGTACCAAGCACAAGGTGTATGCTTGAGTCCATACAATGCTCGCTTGAGTCTACACACATGCGACTCTCGATTAAAGGTCTCAAAACCTTTTGGTTTCTTAATGTACGCCTCCTCCTCAATAACTCCATTGAGGAATTTTTTCTTTACATCCATCTGGTGTATCTTCCACCCAATCTATGCAACCAATGCTAGAATTGATCTAATGGATGAGTACCTTGCTATAGGAGAAAAGGTCTCCTCCTAGTCAATTCCCTCAACTTGAGAGAATCCTTTGCCCGCAAATCTGGTATTGTACTTCTCTATGCTTCCGCCTGCTACATGTTTTACCTTGAATATCCATCTCGAACCCATAATTGATTTATCTTTTGGTTTTGGGACCACTTCCCAAACACTGTTCTTTACAATGGAATCATATTCGTCTACCATTGCATCAACCAATACAAGTTTCTCTATTGCTTCCTCGAAAGAGGATGGCTTAGTCTCTATAAGCTTAGTCATTAGAGCCATGTAGCTAGTGTACCGATCATGTGAACTTCTCTTCCAATGCTATGAAGTGGGTGCTCCCACATTCTCTCTAGAATCATGCAATAATCTCTCAGCTTCCTTAGTTCTTTTCCTTCCTTCTCTCGATGATTCTACTCGATTGGGTGTCTCCACTCTCTGCTCATTATGAGGGATGGAAAATACACACAATAGTTATGAAGAGTTTCTATGTAACCCAAAAATACCCCCAACTCTGATGTCAACTCTAGCTTCTTACTTGATTCTTTATAGACGTGGAAGTAAACAGAGGCTCTGAAAATCCTAAAGTGTGACACATTCAGCTTCCTCCCTGAGAAAGCTTCCTCTGGAGTACTCATTCCAAGAATCTGGTGAGGACTCTTGTTCAATAAATAGACTGTTGTGTTGCATGATTCAACGCACAAGTACATAGGGAGGCCTTGGTCATGCAACATCGCCCTTGTTTCTCCCACAATGCTATGTTTCTTCCTCTCAACAACCCATTATGCTGTGGGTTTTGGGGTGTTGTAAACTCTCGTCGAATGCCTTCTTTTGCACATAAAATTTTAAACTCATTCAACACGTACTCACCTACATTATCGCTCCTGAAAGACTTCACCTTCTTGCCAATTTCTTTCTCAACCAATGCCTGGAATTCAACTAACTTGGAGAATGTATCATCTTTCTTCTACATGGAGAAGATCCAATGCTTTTGTGAGAAATAATCTACAAAGATAACATAATATTTGTGCCCGCAGTGGAGGTTGTAGAGAAAGGTCCAAAAACATCAAAGTGAATCCTTTCAAGGACTTAATGTGCTTTGATGTCCCGACCATGGAATGTGGCTTTTGTGTACTTCCCCAAGGTACACCCTTTGCATGTATCCTGCTGCTCAAGTGCTCCTTTGGGGAGACCTGTGGTTATCTGCTGCATAATCTTCAGGGTGCCATGATGCAAATGGCCAAGTATTTTATGCCAAAGTTCACTGACATCGCGACTCTTCACCTTCTTCTCTTTCATGCTTAATGCAACACAATATTCCACATTGAGCTTGTAAAGGTTCTTCACACGAATGCAAATCTGCTTCACTTATCCCATGGCTATGTGTCTTACAAATGCTTTCTCTTTTCTGAATATCACATCATAACCATGTCTTACAAAACCGCAACAGAGATGAGATTTTTATTTAGACTCGGAACATGCATCACATCTTTGAGTTTGAGAGGGGAGCCTTGCCTCTCTCTAAAAGGTGATTGTACCAATCTCGGTCGCGTTGTACCTTCCATCATCTCCCATATCGATGTGCATCTAGAGATATTTCTCCTCCAAGTCACTAAAAAATTATTTATTCCCTGTCATGTGGAATGAGGCACCACTGTCCAAGTACCACACACTCCCCATCACTGTGCTTTCCGTGCATGCTATGAGATTGAAGTCAAGCTCGAAATTTGAAGCTAAGGCTTCACCTACCGCTCCTCTTGAGGTCTTCTTGCTTTCCTTCTTGTGTGGACACTTCGTGGCATAGTGCTTGAGTTCATGACAATTGAAACAATTAATTTTGGGCAAGTCTTTCTTCTTGCCTCCTTGACTAGATTCTGGTTTGGGTTTGGATTTCATCCATTTTCCCTTCTTTGCCTTTCCAGCCAAGGCACAATTTTCTTCACCCCCCCTGAATGAAATCCCATCTCTGGTATTCCACCTTATTTCCTCCTGTACCAAATCTGACCATAAGTGTTCCCAATTTGGCAGTCTCTCCCTCCGAGTCACCGAATCTTGGTAGTTATGCCAACTCTTGGGAAGGCCTAGAAGGGCTAGGCTTACCAAATCATATTTTACAACAGTAACACCAACTCACCAAGTTTATCACAACATTGTGTGAACTTGCTTAGGTACTGCAAAATTGTGTCATTCTTCTGCATCTTGATATTTCATAGTTTATCCTTGAGTGCCAGCTTCCTGTGGTCACTACTATTCCGGAACAAATCTGTCAATGCTTGCCACATTGCAAACAAAGTCTCTTTCCCGTGGATATTTGAGACAATATGGTCTCATAATCCCTCCAACATAATTATGCTCACCTTGGCTACACACTTCTTCCATTTTGCTAGATTTTGAGTATCTTCTAAACATGGTTTCAGGATGTCATTATCAACAAATTCCTTCAATCCATTATCTTCCAATACTGCCTCCATATGGTCCTTCGAAGCAACATAATTTGAGATTTAATCAAGGGCATACTCGAGTATTAGTCCATAGAAATCCATCCTTCTAGCTCAAAAGAATTGATCCTGCAAATTCAATCCTCCTACTGAACAACTTCAAATTTTTTGCTCTACTGTGAATCGCGCTTTGATACAATGTAGAAATTATGGTGTAGATCTGAAACTTCTCATGAAATTTACTAAAACATAAGACTAAAATCTACTCTATTTCTTTGCAGAATTCAATTCACGGTGAAGAACATAAATCATAAGCATGCAAGAATATTCATCACACATACACATAGATTTATCTACGGGAAAGCAACTACTCAAAACCCCTTCCTATCTGTATTGCATTAATGAAAGAATAGAGATGTAATACATATGTTGCTCAAGCCTAAGCACAACCTGCAAGTGTATAGTGTATCCTTATGTTTGACTGACTGACTCTAGCCAACACTTGGCCAATTTTCAAGCCGTCCAAGCTCTTATTTCCTTGCACTATTTTTTGAGGAATTGGGCCCCTCTAAATTAGGGAATTCCTGAATTGGAATTGCACAATTCCTTTAGGCTCATCCCCTAACTTCATGCACCACATGTACACATTGGAATAGTCTACAACTGATAGTACATTGCCTTGGAATATCCATATCAACTGGGTAACCCTAATTATTTGCATGGATCATTTATTTAATCAGTTGATCATTAAGTGTGGTTGAAGTCACACTTCCACAACTTGACCTTCCACTAGTTCGTCCAATAGTTAGAACTAGTTTAACTAACCATAACTCAATTTAACTGAATTAGATTGCTATAAATTAGAAATCAATCATACTGAATTGAACTCAAGCTTCCCCAACTCGAATTAACTGAGTTAGCTGAGTGAAATGTGCCATGTCACCTTAATTAGCTACCTCCAAGATTTTTGTTGATGTGGAAATTCAAATTTTCTCTAGTTTGACCAAGGCAAGGTCAAATTGAGATTTTCTTGTCGCATTTCAACACTATGAGGCACATGTGGCATCTATGGGGACCATATCAATGTGGCATAACATCAATTCAACACAAAAAATGCTTGATATAACAATGACAAAAGTCTGACACTAAAAGACATTTTTTTCACCAATGATGTTATGTGTGATTTATCAATGAATAGATTATTGCTAGGATGATGATGGCAAATACACATGTCAAAATGATTAACACTAGAATGGACTATCATGTTGAGTTTTGCACAATACCTCTAAATATAACATCTCTAATACCATTTTTTTTTAAACTATATTACATGATATCATTAAAGTTAAAATTAAAATAATATATTAATATCAACATAAAATTAATAATAATACACAATAACATTAAATATAATTCCATAAACAATATTATTTATATTTTATATAAAAATTTCTTATTTATTTATTATTATTATTATTATTTTAATATTTTTTTTTGGTAAGTTTGGCATGATTATTTCTTCATCATGTCAAATATATCATCTAAACAAGATGAGAAATTGATCCGGACTTCATATCAAGAAATATTTAATAAAACACATAAACGTTTCTTTAATATTATTAAAAATAAATAATTATATAATATAATTTTTTTAATTGTAAAATTAACATATAATCATTCTAAAGATCACCGCAACTTCAATTATTATAATTTAGAGAAATATATTGATTTTAACTTATGCGCCAGAAGAATTAGTTAATCCTTGTGTTAGTTTCTAATATGGGATAAAAATACTTACGTGATAACCTATTTAAAATAAAGATGACTTAGTTTTTGCTTAAATTTTTTTAATATTTAAATTTAATATTGGTTTTTTTTGTTATTTTTAAAATTTAATATATTTATAATAATTAATTTTTAAATATAAACTTAAAATATTATTAAATGGATTATTTTTTTGGATAAGTAAAATAATAAATTTTATTTCTAAATTTAAATATTAATGATTATGAAATGTATCAGAAAATTTTGAATATTGTATAGTAGTAAATTTAATTTCAAAATTTTATTTGTAGATATTTCTACTATGTGATACATAAATGTCTCTAAGCTTTATATTTTTTCTTTGGTAACTGATAACAAACTCATTAAATGTAAGGATATGCAAATAAATCTTCTATTTTATGAATGGCATCTTCTCTCAACTCATTCTACCAATCTCTACTAAACCCATTATACTTATCTCTAATTAAGCCACAACTTCTCTAGTATAGACCAACTAACAATGTTTATTAGCTAAAATAATAATAAAGTTGCTTTAATTAATATTAAGAAAGTCAATAAAAGTAGAGATTCCCATTCCATTATTAACTTTCTTACTATTAGTTAATTTGGAATCGATTGACCATGAGAATTCCCATTCTTCAAACTTTAGTGGAACCAAACCCATTTTCTTCTAGTTAAGCTCCTAGGTTTTCACTTATATAATACAACTTGATGCTTCTTCAATATACAACACATGTGTCAAACTTCAATGCACCCTGTTGTTAATGAGACGAATGAGCTGTCTCTTAATAATAAGTATCTTAAATGATATGTTTAATTAATTAAATAATATAGGGAATTTAATAATAATATGGGAGATGCAAAAATACTAACATGGGGAAATGCACATAGTTGAAGGAGCTTCATCAATGCTTCTTTATTTGACTACTTTAGTTTAATAAAAGAAATAAAAATTATTATATTCTAGTGTCACGATGAAACCTACCTTATTATTATTATTAATTTGGGTTGAAAGTTGAGATGCAAAAAAAAATAGGCTAACCTTAACTAGTTAAGCTAGACATAGACAAAAATAATAAGGGATAGATAATAATAATAGGGGTTGTAAAATTCTCATCTTGTTTAATTGTTATGGTTTGAATGACCAAATTAGTTTGTTGATTTTACCTACAAGGTTATAATTATTTATATAATATTCCTTGGTTCAAATGTTCATTTTCAGGTATGTATGGAGGTGCACCTAATTATCCTACCTAATCCCCACTAACCTTGTGATTTGTGGGGTCCTTATTAATTTTACCTTTCCTTTAGCAATTCTCCTTTGGCCTTTGGGATTCTCGAAGTTTTGTTAAGTTATATATGTGTGCATGTTGTTCAAGCCTCAACTGTACATCTCAATAACATGTATAGGTAAGGAGGAGCAGGTGAATTAGTAATCTACAACTACATTCTTTCCTTCTAATGTTAGATTGTCATGAGCTCCCCTCATTTCTACCATCTGGCACTAATTAGGATCAATTTTCATCTCTTTTACAGGTCCACATATGATGCATTATTCTCCTCACGGATGGCTTGAGAAACTATTTATGAGTGTTTTCCAGATCTAAACCAAGGATATATGGATGGATTTGATTTTTAGATCATTTTTGTATGTCCAGTTGAAGGAAGGATTCTTTGTTTCTTCTATCCCTTGTTATAGTAGATATTGTTGCATAGGTTAGTAATGATATCCAACAAAAGTTTCGTATTTCTCTTATTGTGCGGAAGTCTTGTTTTGTGGAGGGTAGGCTAGGCCTAGAGAATAACTCGTTGGTACCTTTGAGGGAATCATGCTTTTGTGCTTATTATACTGTGAAAAACTTATACTATATCATGGGTATGACATAGATAAAATAACCATTCCTACTTGAATGTCTCCAATGAATATCATCTAACAAGTGTCGCAGTAACAACATCCCAGCTCGAGGGCATGAAATCACTATAAAGGCATGTAACATCTTCCCAAATTTGGCTTCTATCCCCTCTTTTTCACTCTTACTTCTTAAAAAAATATATCAATTAGAATTTCATAGATGACTCATCAAGTTTAGGTCCTCAGGTAAAGTTAAGTCTTTATTCTCTACCAAATAATAGTTCTTTCTATGACTTCCCTCAAGTTTGATATAGTGAATATCTTTAATTTCCAAATCAAAGGAATTTGTTTCTACAAGCCTTCCTTGCATATCTTCTAAAAATAATCAACACCATATTATCACCATGTACCTTATATCATACTTGATGATTGATCAAGTATCTTCTCTGCCATTGGAGCTATGTGCATTTCTTATCCCTTACACACTTACCTCTACCCCTTAGCATTCAAGGGAAGAAATTTATAACATTATATTTTCAAACACCCCCTACAAAGGGGGGAGAGTTGAATGAGCATAATAGGCATTATTGGTTTGACCCACCCCATTCATTATCTAAGTTGATGGGAAATGATACTATTCGAAGAAGCCACTATTTTCTATCCTTATCTCATTTTGAGGTATACTTGAGTGTAAAAGAATTAATGAGAATACAGATTTTCTATGGTGCCTATGGAACTTTAGATGAGCTGGGAAATTTTAAGGAATTGTCAAGGAAGAGATAATACTTTTCCTCCAAACTTCATCATCCATATAGATCAAATTTTCTAGGCATGAGTGAGTAGAACCTTATAAAGGACATAAATAGAGGGGTAGCATTTGAATTACATCCACCACTCACTCCTTAAAAATATTGGAACCAAAAATAGGTGGGTAGAAATCCTTAATGTTTCATTAGACCAAAGGGCGTCTGGGTAACAATATCCTCCCAAAGTAGGAAGGTTGCAACAATGGATTTTAAGTACACATGTTGTGGAAGGTTTCTATACATAGAAAATGTTGCAACTTTATGCACATATATCTATGTAGAGACAAATGCAAATATTAAATAGAGATATAAAGGCACAGGAACAAGTAGAGTAAGCATTGGTGTAGGGAGTAAAACGAGAAAACCCAATAGCATAACATCCATATTTAGGAATAAGTAAGATTCAATAACACCTACATTTTACTTTATTGAGGTGGATTTAATAGTTAAAGCTCTAATCACTCATGATTTTCTACACATATATCTTTCTTGCTTCTATAGGAAGCTTTATGTGTAGGGATAGTAGTGACTTTCATACACATATATATTTTTTGTTTCTATAGGTCTAAATTTCTATGTGCATGGGTAATTGTGTTCTTGTTTCTATAAGTATAAATCTTTTTGCATAAAGATAGAAATGAGGTAAAGTGGTGAAGAGGTGCTAAGGTAATGCATCAGAAGCGGCATGGAGCATGGTGTTTTAGACTGGTGTGGTTGGTGGAGCATGTGGAAGATGAAATAAATTGACATCACACATCTCAACTCACTACAAGTATTGTCAGATCCATCGTGAAGGCAAAATAGAAACTATAGTTTAGAGTAAAGGCAAGGACTAATAGGTACTTTCTTTCATGATATTGCAATTACTGTTCTTAAATTCATTGGTACTTACTTCACAAATGTTATAAAGGAATATTTATTATATCAAATGTAATAAGGGACATTGCATCTTTCGAAACAATTTCCATTTCAAAGCTCATGGTTATAGAGATGATGCATTTTAGGATGTATGAGTTGTGTTTTACATTTTTGCACACAAAATGGTAGTAAAATTATTAATGGATATGAATTTATGTATATCTTATTGTTTGAAATATGAATATGAGCCTTGCTAATGTAGCAAGTGTAGCCCCTCTAGTTAATAACATTGAATATATGTTAATTATTGGAGACTTCTAACATGAACATAATGCAATGATCATAAACTTGGCATTTATACCACTAATAATGGACACAACCTCACTTTTTTTCTTCACAACACAACCAATAGGTTTCCCATGAATCTTCAATAATTGTCTACCACTAATAATGGACACAACCTCACATTTTTTCTTCACACACAACCAATAGGTTTTCCATGCATCTTAAATAATTGTCTTTCGAAGCATGATTGAATACCACTAATATTGGACACAACCTCACATTTTTCAATGGACACAATCAATAGGTTTCCCATGTATCTTAAATAATTTTCTTTGAAGCATGATCGACTTCCTTAATGATGATTGACTAAAAATCACTTTCCCATTGCTTATTTACATCAGTTGTATCAAAATACGTTGATGACAAAGACCCGTGAATTTTTCCATGCAATTTGAACATGTAACTAGAGTGTTGTTGCTTATGTGGGATCAACATTTCATCCTTCACAATGGAAACTAAAAACCAATGCATTATCCAATTTTTTTGTTCTATTGAGGGGTTTGAATCCATATCCATGCAATGAATTCCTTAATCCAAATTTGAATCATTAGATAATTACCACTTCGACCAATCTCTTTAGACTTCGAAACCCTCCTACTAACTTGAAAGCTCCCTATCATGCTTTTCTATAAAGATGATTTTTGTGTCCTTTCAAGTAGACTTGTTAGTCTCACCGACCCATCCAATAATCGCATTTACATTTACACCTTGTTTATGTGATTTGAGCACGAGTCCCTTAAACATGGTTAGAGATGATAACTTTGCTAGCAACTACACTACCAACTTTAATAATAATCTAATAATGACTTTGTTACTAAACAACTCAAATCCCTTGAAACATCATTTTTCATATGAATAACATATAATTCACCTTAATATTGCCATTCACCCATTTCAAGGTACACTAATTACAATAAATAAAATGA